>CM052654.1:5509861-5528618 GCA_028533165.1 Leontopithecus rosalia
AGGAAGCTCAGAGCCCCCACCCTCACAGGGCAGGGCTCAGCCTGGGACTTTCAGCGAGAGCTCTGCTGGGGTCCTGGCGCAGGGCGTGGCTGCATAGGTGTGTGTCTGGCTGTGTGAATGCATGTGTGCGTGCCTAAGCGAGCGTGTGAGTGTGTGTGTGCCTGTGAGTGTGGCACTCTAGAGCTCTCCGTGCCCTGTCCAGCCCTTCCAGTCCAGACCCCACAGAGGGTTCCAGGAGCAGGGAAGAGGAGAGAGGAAGGGAGAGAATCCCCCCTCTCATGTGCGTGTACACACTCACACACACCCCCAACTCTCCCAGAAACCCACCACATAGCCAGAGGCAGCCCCCAGCCCCACCCTGGAAGGACCCTGGCTGAAACACCCAGTCCACATCCCCAGACGCCTCCTCCACCTCCTCCCAGCGCTCTCTGCCTGGAGAAGTCTTCCTCCTCCAACCCACTCCCTGAAGATTCCTCCCTCCGGGGTGGGGCGAGGGGGAGGGTGACATGGGCTTCTCAGAGGTAGGTGGTTTGGGTCCCAGGGGAGTTAGAAGGGGTGAGGGGTGAGTGGTAAATGAAGAGGACCCAGCTCTCGGTAGGGGAGGGGGTGAGGGGAAGGGACCAGAGGACAGGAGGGGGCTTGGAATGGAAGGGGGCGGGGTGGGGAAGGCCAGAGGAGTCCCGGCTCAGGGCTGATGGGCGACGGCTCTGACAGTGTGGAAAGGAGACAGAAGACAGAGGTGGGGAGGGGCCTTCACGTGTAAAGTGGCAGTGGCTGGGGCAAAGGGTCTTTGGGCGTGAGATGAGGTGGAAGGCTCAAGGTCTAGAGCGAAGAGAGGCAGGGGTTGTTGGAGGCCTCAGAACTAAGTATCCCTCCGGACAGGATCCGAGATGGAGAGGAGGAGGGGGCTGTCGACGGCGAGGGGCTCGTGTCCCGCAGGGTAAAAGGTGGGGGGTTGGCTGGGACAAAACTCGGGGGACGATGGCCGGGTCCGGGGGCTCACGGATCCCCACTGTGGGCGGGCAGGGACCCCGAGGAGCCCGGGCGGAGGAGGGGGTCTCTCGGTCCGGGGAGAGGACTGGGCTGGAGACCTGCCCGGACGTGGCGGGGCTGGGGGCTCCCGCTCTGGGACGCGGAGGGGCGGGGAGGGGCCGGGGGTCTCCTGTCCCGGTAGGGGAGCCTCGCGGGTCCCTACGGAGGCGAGCTAGGGCGGCGTCGGGGTCCGCCCGAGGGGCGGAGGGGGCTCCGGATCCCGGCAGAGGCCACGGCGGGGGTCCCGGCCGGCGCGTACTCACGTCCAGGATGACGGCGGTGCCCCCGCGCGGCGAGGCGGGGCCGGGACCGGGGTCCGCGGGGTCCGCGGGGTCCGCGGGGGCCAGCGGCGCCCGGGGCTCGCCCATCCTGGCGCCCACCCAGCGTAGCAGCCCGCCCAGCGCTCGGCCCTGCGGCGGCGGCTCCCGGAGCAGCCTGTGCGCGCCGGCCCTGCACAGGCGCGCCGCCCGCTCGCACATCGCGCCGCGCCCGCCGCCGCCCGGAAGCCCGCCGACCCCCGCCTGGCCGCGGCCCGCCCCCGCACGACCCCCTCCCCGCGCGGCCCCGCCCTCCCTCCCAATGCCCGCGCGGCCGCGGACACCGCGGGGACTGGCCGGCGCCGGGGGTGGGGGGGGCGGGCCGGCCGGACCCTGAGCCACGTGCCCGCTCCCCGCCGCCCCCACCCCCGCCGGACGGGCGCCGGGCCTGGGGACTCCCCGCTGGGGCGTGGGGCGTGGGGCGCGGCCACAGAAGGGGCTGCCCGGAGGCGAGGGCAAGTTGGGGCCTGGGGGCGGGGCGGCTCCCCCTGGGATCTGGTCCCCAAAAGTCTCCTGCTGCCCCCGCTTCTAAAGTCCCCCCTCCCATTCGCGGCGCTCTGCAGGGGCCTGAGCGCGGGTGTCCGGCGAGCCCAGAGCGCCCTCTGCCGGCTCCAGCCTTGGGGAGCGACGCCCACGCACCGCGGCTCCATCACACCCGCGGGCGCTCACCCTTACCTCCCGCGGGGCACATGCCCCCTCAGGCCGCCCCCTTCATGACACAACTCCCAGAACCAGTCTTCACCCCAGAACATCTTTCCTTCACACTCCATCCACCCATCCATCTATGCACCCACCCACCCTCCCTCCAATCCATCCATCTATCCTCCGCCTCCCGTCTGTTTATCCATGCACCCGCCCTCCCATCCATCCACCCACTCACCACACTCCCATCCGTCCATCCACCCACCCACCACACTCCCATCCATCCACCCACCCACAACCCTCCCATCCATCCATCCACCCACCACCCTTTTATCCTCCCTTCCTCTCTCCCATCCATTCACCCACTCGTCCACTCACCCTCCCATCTATCCATCCATCCTCCATCCATCCATCCGCTCACCCACCCATCCTGCCTCCCATCCATCCACCCACCTATCTTCCCATCCATCCATCCATCCATCCATCCATTTAAAAGATGCGTTAAGGAAAACCCACTAAGTGTCGGGCACTTGCCCAAGCACTCGGTTCCAGCAATGGGCAAAACAGATGGTGTCCTTGGCCTCCTGGAGCTTACATCCAAATGGGCAGAGTCAAACACTGAAGTGATTCCACAAATAAATGAACAATTAAAACTGAACTGCTGGCCGGGTGTGGTGGCTCACGCCTGTAATCCCAGCACTGTGGGAAGCCAAAGAGGGCAGATTACTTGAGTTCAGGAGATCAAGACCAGCCTAGCCAACACGATGAACCCCCATCGCTCTTAAAAATACAGTAGCTAGCTGGGCGAGGTGGGGACACCTGCAATCTCAGCTACTTGGGAGGCTGAGGCTGGAAAACTGTTTGAACCCAGGAGGCAGAGGTTGCAGTTAGTGGAGATTGCACCATTGCATTCCAGCCTGGACGATGGAATGAGAGTCTGTCTCCAAAAAATAAAAGAAATAGAAAACTAAAACTGAATTGTTATGAAAAGGTAACACCTTGGATTATGAGAGGAGTGTTTGCTCCAATGGCAGTGGAGGGGTTTATATCAGAAACAGCTTCCAAGAGGAAGTGATTCTCATGCTGAGAGATTTCAAGGAAGAGGAGTTACAGAAAGGCAGGAAAGTGTCCTGGGCTGAGGACCCTCTGTGCAAAGGCCCTGGGGCAGGCAGGAACCTGGCCAGCAGGAGGGACTGAAAGGAGGCTGCGTGGCAGAACAGAGAGGAGGGGAGCCTGGAACAGGCTGGAGGGCGCTCCTGGACACCACTCCCTGCACACACCTGATACTCCTGTCCCCAGGCTCCAGTACAGCTGCCCACTCAACTGCTCCCACACTTGGGGCACCATCCTTTGCGCCCCAAGGCCCCAGCCATGGACCTCATCTAGGACCACATGGCCCAGGAATCCTCCCCAAATCTCCTTCCCTCCCTCCCTCCAGCCCAGTGCAGGGTCCCAGGAACGCAGCTCCCTCCCTGAGCACAGAGTCCTCAGACGAATGAGTGCAGGCGGGCACTGGCTTTATTTGGGACCTGCTTCTGGAAGGCGCAGGCATGCAGGCTTCCTGGCTGGGTGCGCAGCTGCTGCTGGTGATCCCAGCTCACACTAGCAGCTTTCCCCCAAAATCCTAGGTCTAGGCTGACCCTGGCCTGCGGCCACTGTTACCACCTCGGACACTGGTCTAAGTCCAGAGAAACCCGGGCCCCCCGCTCCTCTTAACCCCAAAGGCCAGCTGCGCAGGCTGACAGCCCTCCCGGGGGCACTGCTGGGCGGGCTCTGGATCCAGCAGGTGTGTGGTCATCTCTGCCCTCTTCAGGGCCTGGCAGCCAGCGGGTCTGGCCGGATGTTAGGGTGGCTTCCTGGTCTCCTTCCTTAGCAGGGAGCTGGCCACAGCCAGCGCGCCCCCCTGCACAAACCTCACGAAGTTGTCCCCGGCCAGTGGCCCCACGGCGTACAGGCCCTCCTGGCGGGTGCTCTGGTAGGTGAAGGGGTCCACGTCAATGGGGTTCCTCTTGGCGCTCAGTGGCTGGTCAGGGTCCACTGCAAAGTCAGCCCCTGCCCTGGGCAGGAAGGAGAGGTCGGGGTGGGAGCCAATGAGGACCAGCACCAGGGAGACCCCAAACACCTTCTCAACTCCCTCGAGGTCCTGGAACACGGCCTGGCAGTCTTCCTTGAAGAGCAGTAGCCGGTGCCCGGGGAGGCTGCGGTAGCCCTCGTAGGCGCTGGGCGACAGGATGGACTGCTCCCGCATCATCTGGTGCACCTTGTGGTACTCAGGGTACAGCATCTTGGGCAGCTGGTTGAACACCAGGCCGGGGTCGTCCACAGCCCGGCGGAAAGCATGGATGACCGGGAGGTTGTAGTGGCGGGCGAAGAGGACCGCGTCGGCCGCCGAGAGCCCCGCGCCGATGATGAGGACAGGGTCTGAGGCTGCGGTCACCGCCCCCGCCCTCGTGGCCGCCTCCAAGGCAGACAGCTCATGGTGGACGAAGGGCAGGGCCTCCCCGGGGACGCCCAGCCGGGCCGGGCTGTCGAACGTGCCTGTGGCGAGGACCACGTTGCGGGCCCACAGCGAGAATGGCTGCCGGCCCTGGTCCCTGGTCAGGAAGCCGCTCACCTGGAAGAGAGGGCTGGGGTCGGGGGTCCTCCACTCCACGGCGGTGACTACAGCACCGGACACAAAGTTATGCCCCAGACCCTTCTTGACGACATAGTCCCTGTAGTAGTGGGCGATGTCCCCAGCTGTAGCCCGGCTCTTGCGAAGGCCTCTGTAGGGGAGGATGCAGGAGGCCAGAGTCAGACACTGTTAGGGGCTGGGGGCAGGGGCCGGGTGGGATGGGAGAGGTCCAGGGCGGTGTCAGGCCCTGGAGCTGGAGTAGGCTGTAGCTGTAGGACAGGGCCAGATAGTTCAGCCTCTCCAGGCCTCAGTCTCCTCTTCTGTAAAATGGAGCTAACAAGGGCACCTCCTCCAGGAGAGGTGGTGTAGGGTGGGGTGCAGAGTGCAGCCTCCAGAGCCGCACTGCCTGGGTTTGAGTCCTGCCTCTGCCATCAGGGAGCTGTGCCTTTTTCCCCAGTTTGCAAAATGAGGGAGATGATGATGGCAGGACCTATTTCATTAGGTTGTGGAGAGGATTTGGTGACCTGATACAACACAGTACTTAGGCTGGAACCTGACTGGTAAGACGTGCCATGCAAGGATGGGCCGCCAGGGTTGTCACCTCAAAGGATTAAATACAGTATGCTCCTGTTTTTATAAAGTTCAGGAACAGGCAGAACTCATCTGGAGCACTGGATGCCAAGAGGAGTTACCTCCGGGGAGGCGGGAGGGGCTCCTGATGGGAAAGGGCATGGGGGCTTCTGGGGAGGGGTTCTGTTAATTGAATCTCTGTGCTTACTTGGCAAACTTCATCAACATGTACTCATAGGAGTTACGTACTTTTCTATATGTAGTCAATTTATTTATTTAGAGACAGGGTCTCACTCTGCTGCCCAGGCTGCAATGCAGTGGTGCAATCGCAGCTCGCTGCAGCCCCTGCCTCCCTGGTTCAAGTGATTCTCCTGCCTCAGCCTCCTCAGTAGCTGGGACTACAGGTGTGCACCACCACACCTGGCTAATTTTTGAAAAAAAAAAATTTTTTTGAGATGGAGTCTCGCTCTGTAGCCCAGGCTGGAGTGCAATGGCGCAACCTCAGCTCACTGCAACCTCTGCCTCCAGGGTCCCAGGTCAAGCAATTCTCCTACCTTAGCCTCCCAAGTAGCTGGGATTACAGGCACGAGCCGCCGCGCCCAGCCTAATTTTTGAATTTCTATTAGAGACAGGGTTTCCCCGTGTTGGCCAGGCTGGTCTCAACCTCTTGACCTCAAGTGATCTACCTGCCTCAGCCTCCCAAACTGCTGGGATTACGGGCTCCTGCCACCACACCCAGCCTATATGTAGTCAATTTAAAAGTTGATTTAAAAACTCCCACGTGAAGCCCTCACCATCCTTCCCAGTTCACACAGCAGCAGCTGGAGGTCTTTTATTGTTGTTGTTTTTATTGCCACTGTTTCCAGGGGCAGTGACTGCAGGACCATTCTGGTGGGGTTGCATGACAGGCTTTCGCATCATCCTAGCACCTCCCTGTATCTCGCTGTGTGACCTCAGATGAGTTCATTTGTGTAGCTTGCGGGCTCATGGTTCAGGATGAACTCCCTTAGGGGAGAATCCCGTGCCACATGCCGTCTGGCTAATTGTAGCAGGAGCTGAGTAGGGACACCCAGGGCTGTGTGGGTCAGCCCAGCGCAGCCTGTCTCCGACCCTGGAATTGATCTCGGTGGGCCTGTCATTTTCCTCCTTTCAGTCTTTGTAAAGATGGTGATACAGAACCGTCCCAAGAGCATGTTCGATGCAGTTATTTATAATAAAGACACAGTGGAAAGAATGAACACTCCAGGGCTGGCAGGGGCAGGGGGTGCTGGTAACCTTGGTAGCGCCGAGGGCAGGGGGTGTGTCTGCAGTGGTTCTGTGCTCTGACGTCTAAGCTCAAGGCCTGGCACATAATATGCATTCAGTGAAGATCTGCTGGGCGGGGGATGTTCACCGCCTTTGGGAATATTGAGGCTACGTAAAAGGATGCTTTTGAACCTGCCACATCGCCACATGATGTGCTCAGGACCGAATGTGAATATGCAAAAGTGGGCTAGGAGAGGCTGTGCTGACAAGTGACACTGGAGTTTCTGTCTGCCTCTAACACAGGACCACAGGAGCCTGGAGCTCTTCCTGCTAAACATGCACAAGAGTCTTTGTATCAGACAGACAGTGAGGCCTGGAGTGCCTGCCGTGGGGGACACAGGCCTGGTCACGGCCCTGGGGCCGAGCAAGGAGGGCTTGCCCCGAGTGGCAGACTGCACCCCAGGATCTGCTCTGGGACAGCCTCTCACTTGAGTGGACACACCCCAGAATGGGCAGGGGCTGGAACTCCTTTATTCTGGGATTGAACAAACCTGTGAGAGGAAAATCAATCTTGGGGCCCCAAAATCACTAAGCTAAAGGGCAGAGTCCAGCTGGGAACTGCTTAGATCAAAGCTGCCTCCCATTCTATTCAAAGTGCCTCAGCTCACTGAGATAAATGCACATCTGATTGCCTCCTTGGTTACAGCCAATCAGAAACTCAGAAGAACGCAACTGTTTGCCTCTCACCTATCTGAGACCTGGAAACCCCCTCCCCGCTGGAGCTGTCCCGCCTTAGGACAGGACCAATGTACGTCTTACATATGTGGATTGATAGCTCACGTCTTCCCAAAATGTATAAAACCAGGCTGGGGCCCTGACAACCTTGGGAACATGTTGTCAGGACCTCCTGAGGCAGTGTCAGGGTCACACGTCCTTAACCTTGGCAAATTCAACTTTCTTTCTTTTTTTTCCTCTTGATAGGAAGTCTCGCTCTGCTGCCCAGGCTGGGGTGCAGCGGTGTGATCTCGGCTCACTGCAACCTCCGCCTCCTGGGTTCAAGCGATTCTCCTGCCTCAGCCTCTCCAGTAGCTGGGATTACAGGTATCCACCACCACACCTGGCTAATTTTTGAGTATTTAGTAGCCATGAGATTTCACCATGTTGGCAAAGCTGGTCTCAAACTCCTGAACTCAGGTCATCTGCCCGCCCCAGCCTCTCCAAGTGCTGGGATTACAGCTGTGAGCCACCGCACCCAGCCTAAACTTTCTAAGTTAACTGAGACCCGTCTCAGATATTCAGGGTTCACAAGCCGTTTCTCCGGGGTGACCATGATGGAGCAGGTAGCCAGATGGGGAGGAAAAAACGCAGGAGTAAGAGGGTGGGGAGAAGTGTGGGTTTGGGGTCAGCTGTTTTCCTTCTCCACGTTCAATAATCTGCATGACCTTAGGTGAGTTAATTTATCCAACTTGTGGGCTCATGGCTAAGGATGAAACTCACCTGTAGCAAAAGCATTAAAAAAAAGAAATGTCATCCTATCAGCTGACCTGGAAAGAATAGGCCAGAATAGAGGGAGGGGCTGAAAAGAGGCCGCAGGGACTGGGGAACCTGTGTCAGAGGCATGAGGCAGGGCATGGGGGGCGAAGGCCAGCTGTTATCCCCTCCTCAGAGGCTGGGGCACTATGGGGAGGCCCAGCTGGAGGCCGTGTGACAGGGTGGAGGCCTGCACGGGACAGGGCATCCTCGGGTGAGCCCAGCTCTGCTGCTCACCCCCACTCATGTGAGGCGGACAAGACCTTTCCCTAGCTGAGCCTCAGTTTCCCCCTCTGGAAGAAGAAGACAGATCAGATGCACTCTGAAGCCCCTGTACCTCTGGCTCCTGGGCTCAGTGTGGGGGAGGGGTGCCTGTGAAAGGAAAATAAATCTTAGGACCCCAAGTCACTGAGCTAGAGGGAAAGGCCAATTGGCTCCCATTCTATTCCAAGTCACCCCTCCGCTCACTGAGATAGATGGTTCACAGCCGATCCCCTCCTTTGGAGAGGCTGATGAGAAACTCAAAGGAAGGCAGCCGCTTGTCTCGCACCATCTCTGACCTGGACCCTTCTCCGTCTTCCTGCCTTTGCTTCCAGACGGACCCAAGGTACTTCTTACAAATACTGATTGAGGTCTCATGTCTCCCTAAGATGTCTAACACCAAGCTGTGCCCCAGCACCTTGGGCACATGTGGTCAGGGCCTCTTGAGGCTATGTCACGGGTGCGTCCTCAACCTTGGCAAAACAAATTTTCTGAATTAGCTGAGACCTGTCTCAGGTTTTCTGGGTTCACAGGCCCAGCCTCCCGTGTGCCCCAGCGCACCCCACAGGGCCTCACCTTCGCTTCTTCTGCAGCCAGTCCTTGACCTCCAGGTCCGGGAGCCCCATCCACTGGCCCTGGCTTAGGGTCACCATGGAGCCTTCGATGGACTGCAGGAAAAGGAACCTTTCAGTCTAGGCCTCTGCTAGCCCGAAACTATTCAGGGCTGGAGGACACGGGAGGCCTTGGCTGGGGCTAGTGGAGGGAGGGGAGGGAGGAGGGAGAGGCAGGGTTGGCAGGTGGAGAATGAGGAAGGGGGAAATGTAAGAGTCCCAGCTCCAAGTGGGGAGAACAAGGGAGTCCCCCAACCCCACCAAGGCGTGCCCTCACTGAGCCACTCACGTGCCAGGCTCCCCCGGGGAGGTTCCGGCCCAGAACTAAGTGGGGGATGGCGTGCTCCTCCTGCTGCTTCCAGGTGAGGACCGACTCCATGTTTCCCCCGAAGTCTGTGTCTGGGCGCAGGAGGGCATCAAAGAGCAGAGCCACGGGGCTTTGGCATCGGCCCTCAAGGCCTTCGGACAGGTAGTCCAGGTCCTGGAAGGGGTCACAGGTCAGAAGGGATGCTGGGGGAGGGTGGGGTTGTCTTCCCAGGGCCTCAGGTGGGGCAGGAATGTGAGGCTGGGGCTGGGCCATTTCCCTGGCACTGGAGGGTCTCAGAGAGATGTGCACATTGGGGGTGCTCTGAAACTCATTTTGAGGTCTTTCCAGGAGGCCAGGAGCCCCAGGGTATAGACCAAACGGGCAATCTTAGATGAGACTGGAGCGACTGCCTGGTCCTGCATCCCTACCGTAATGTCAGGGTAGTCAGATCAGCTGCGGAGTCGCTGCCTCTTAAAAGTAGATAATGCAGACTGGCATATTAAAGGCTCTGACAAGCCCTGCAGCCATCATTTACCTGTTGAATTTTGCCGACCCCAGTGTGTCCCTGTGTTACTGCAGTGGGAACATTTTTGTGTATATTATACTGAGGAGCTAGTACTCTACAGAGAGCACTTTGAAAAATGCCGATCTAGGCCAGGCGCGGTGGCTCACGCCTATAATCCCAGCACTTTGGGAGGCCGAGGCGGGCGGATCACGAGGTCAAGAGATCTAGACCATCCCGGTCAACAAGGTGAAATCCTGTCTCTACTAAAAATACAAAAAATTAGCTGGGCATAGTGGCGCGCGCCTGTAGTCCCAGCTACTCAGGAGGCTGAGGCAGGAGAATTGCTTGAACCCAGAAGGCAGAGGTTGCGGTGAGCCGAGATCGAGTCATTGCACTCCAGCCTGGGCAACAGCGAAACTCTGTCTCAAAAAAGAAAAGAAAAATGCTGATCTAGATCAAATGGTGTAGAACTACGTCCTCATCCCCAACTCAGGGGCGGGAGGGGAATAGGCAGATGTACCCTGCCTGATGAGGGAGGTCGTGGAGGGCACAGTGGAAGCCGGGGCATGGAGGGAGCATCTGCAAACCCTTATGGGCAGGAGGCTGTGGGACTGAAATATCTGCGGTGCAATTTCTCAACCTTGGCCCCGCTGTCATTCGAGCCACATTCCTCTTTGTAGATAGAACAAAGTCATCCACACATCAGTGAGGCTGAGGTTGGGAAACTCCTCCCCAGATACGTCAGTTCCACCAGCCTCGCTGTCTTGTGCAGTGCTGGGCATTTACCAGCATCCCTGGCCTCCACCCGTATCATCCCAGACATGGCCATGTGTCCCCAAGGAGCAAAGTCATCCCCTCACTGAGAACCCCTGGTCTAGGACATGCTGAGCCCTCGGCCATGTTGCATCTATGGGTCTCCAATTTCTCCTTTATGATCTCCGTGGCTGACTCTGTGGACTCTCGAATTCTGTCTTGGCTCCAGCAAACACACACTTTTGTTTTTCCCTGGGAAAGCTGCAGTAGGTTTCCACGGGTGGTGTGTCGTCCCCAGAGCTCCGGCCCCAGGATGACCCACCTGGTCCAGGATGGAGACCCCCAGGGCCTCGGTGAGCTTCCTCTGCAGCAGGGGGTGTGGGTGGACGGCATCTGGCTTCACGTAGGGTGTGTAGCCAGAGAGAAGGTAGGACAGGCAGATACCAGAGGGGCCGTTGCCTGGGAAGAGAGGGCGGAGGTCAAAGGGTGGCAGAATCTACTGCTGAGGGCTTTGGTCTGGATGTGGTGCATTCATTCACTGATAATTCATAAAAGTAAAGTATTTATTAAGCCCCTAGCCTGTGCCAGACACTATGCCTAATAATGATTTAAAAAGAGGCCAAGCACAGTTGACTCATGCCTGTAATCCCAGCACTCTGCGAGGCCGAGGTGAGCAGATCACCTGAGACCAGCCTGACCAACAAGGAGAAACCCTGTCTTTACAAAAAATACGAAAAAAATTAGCCGGGTGTGGTGGCGCACGCCTGTAATCCCAACTACTCAGGAGGCTGAGGTAGGAGAATCGCTTGAACCCAGGAGGCAGAGGTTATGGTGAGCTGAGATCATGCCACTGCACTCCAGCCTGGGTGACAGAGTGAGACTCTGTCTCAAAAAAAGAAAAAAGAAAAAATAGTAATTTAAAAAAGAAAGAATGAGCAACTGCTGAGAGCTTCCTATTTGCCAGGAATTGTACTGAGACTTCAACAGCCCACAACAGCTTTAGTGAGGTAAGTGCTGCTCTTTTGCTTCCTATACTTGAGGAAATGGGCACAGAGAGTTTAAGTAACTTGCCTGTGGTCACACAGCTGGCAGGTAGATGAGCCGGGATTCAAATCCAGACAGAGGGAACCCCCTGACGACACAACTGAGATTCTGAGATCTAAGAACTAGGTCAGATCGACGAGTGAGCACAGCACAGATGGCTGCATGGCCTGGGGGCGAGCTCGGGTGGTGGGTGCTCGTGGGCGCTCAGGGGCGCCGAGCCACCTGTTGGGTCTGCTGCTTGCACGTCCGAAGAACTGCGCCGCCATCTGTGGCGCTTCCTGGGCAATTCACCAGGCCCGGCCCTGCGATAGCTCTTCTCTTTTTATCTGTCCTTTCCCCTCTTCTTATCTCATCTGATTCGGAATATTACTCATAAGTAGGATACAGGAGGAACCACATGAAATCGCAGACAGCCATCTGTTTTTGCTTTACAGAAATGACCATCTCACGTGGCTGAATTGGGCGCCTGCATTCTTGAGGGTCGTCTGTCCTCATTTTTGCAGACAGAGCACAGGAATCATAAGCCCTGTTGTGTCCTCTTGTGTGGGTCCCTAGTACAGTGCTGGCCACAGGGTAGTCATGGGGCCAGGGTGGGCTCAGGACTGGGCCTTCCCTGCCCCACACCGGGTCGCCTCCAGCTGATGGCTGTGTTTTAGACCCCTGGGTTCTCGGAGGCATGAAAGGGAATGATAGTTTATAAACTGCTAAGCCCAGCACTGGCCACATAGTAAAACTCAGTGGCTTAAAGAACACTGTAAAGAGGCCAGGCCTAGGCCAGGCATGGTGGCTCATGCCTGTAATCCCAGCACTTTGGGAGGCTGAGGCAGGCAGATCACTTGAGGTCAGGAGTTCAAGACCAGCGTGGCCAACATGGCGAAACCCCGTCTCTACTAAAAATACAAAAATGAGCCGGGCGTAGTGGCGGGCACCTGTAATCCCAGCTACTTGGGAGGCTGAGGCAGGAGAACCGCTTGAGCCCGGGAGGCAGAGGTAAGCCAAGATCACACCACTGCACTCCAGCCTGGGCGACAGAATGAAACTTTGTCTCAAAAAACAAAGAACCCAAAATACAAAAAAAGAGGCCAGGCCTGGACTTGCCCAGCTCCGGACTTGCCCAGCTCCTGCCCTCAGACCCAGGGGCGGGGGCCCCTGGAAGGCTCAGTGGAGCCCCTCTGAGGCTGGGGCCTGACACTCACCCACGATGATGACTGGGAGGGGCTCTGAGCTGCTGGCACCAAGGTGGTCCTTTCTGGAGGAGATCATGGCTGTGGCTGGTGGGGTGCTTGGGGCTGGCAGCAGACCTGGAGTGGGGGAAAGGGGAGGAAGAGCCCACTGGGGTGAGGCTTGGGTGTCACATGGCCACGTCACTTCCCAGCTAGCGTGGTCTCCTGTGGCCACCAGGGTCTAGCCCGGGGTCCCCCTAAGGCATACTGATCAGGACTCACTTCTTGCTCACCAAGCCTCTGCTCCAAACAGGCCATCTGCCCCACCCTTCCCCAGTCACGCAGGACGTGGCCTCCCGTCCTTGGGCCTGGTCGCCCCAGGCAGCCACTGTCCCTCCGAGCCTCACTCTACTCTCCCATCTCATTGGGGGGGGGGCAACAGTCCCCGAAGCTTGATCTCTGTCTTCCCGAGAGGCTGTTCCTGACCAACCCAGGAACAAGCCCAGCCGGCCCTTCTGTGGGCCACAGCCCTCGAGTACCAGCGTGGCCTGGTGGACTTTGGAGTCGTCACCTGGCCCTGGTTAAGTGGCTTCCCATCTGCTGACTGTGGCCCATTCCTGGGCCTCTCTGGGTCTGTTTCCTCACCTGTAAAATGGAAGCAATGAGTCCCTACCTCCTAGGGTGGTTGCGGGACACAGTGGGGTCACAGGCAGGAAGTACCTGCCTGGAGTGAATTTGTCACGGGGACTGAGCAGCGCTGTGGCCTGCCCACAGGCTGGGCTGGACTTGGGGAAAGGGAAGCAGCCGCCACGTTTGGGGACGTGCCGGCAAACCTGCCATCTCTGGGGCAGCCGCGCCCTCTGCTGGCCCCAGACTCAAATCGCTCAAAGGGACTCAGGTGCTGGTCCTAGAGCTGCCAGTGCGCAGAGGGACATCAGACCCCCACTTCTCCCCCACGCCAGCCAGCATCGGACATCAGCCTCACCTGAGGGCCACACGCTGCCGTCCTGAGAGTCACAAGGCCACACCCTTGTGGGCACGGGGATGGTGAGCATGTGGCACTGGCTCTGTGCCGGGTATGTGACATGCTTTTTCTCAGAGACACCTCACACTGACCCTGTGCAGAGTCCTGGCCGTGTTATTTTCCCACTTCACAGATGTGTAAACGGGGCTCAAAGAGTTCGCACAAGTTCTCAGCGTCACACAGCTGGCTTGGAAACCCAGGGCTCACTGGTGCCAAGGCCCTGTCAGTGACACCACCCACGCCACTCAGCCTCAGGGTTGTTTGCCTCCAGAATTCTTCCAGAGAAGGTAGGAATCTGGATTTCTACATTAATTCTCTGATTTGAAAAAGTGAGCAATGAAAGAATGCACAATTTTGGAAGATCCTTAACAGGCCAAGCAAACACAGCTGAGACCAGCGTGTGACCTCAGAGGTGTGCGGAGTGGCAGAAACATCATCGTCCACCTCCAGGCAGGCCCCAAGGAGATGGACGAGAGAATGCTGTGTAGATGGGCCACTGAGAGGAACTGAGTGCCACCCCCACGGTGACAACAAGTGACCTTCCCACAGCACTCTACAGTTTGCATGGAGGCTGCACCTAAGCAGTGGCATCCAGCTCGCTCAGCAGTCTGGAGAGGTGAGCCCTGGCGCCTCTGTCTTGCAGGTGAGGAAGGAAGCTCCAAGGGTGAGGATGTGCCCAGAGGGAAAGGGGTCTGTCAGGGACCCCCGTGTGGGTGCCCTCTGCTCCCCTGAGCACACCCTTGCCTCTGCTGGGGTGGGAGCCTGTCGAGGCAAGCCTGTGTGCCCAGCACCCAAGACCTCCTCCTCTTTTCCTGGAAAGAAGGAAGGTGACATCCTGCAGTCACCAGGGATCACATGGCCTCTTCCTGCCAGGGGCCTCTTCCTGCCCAGCTCCCTGCAAGGCCCCTGGCTGCCTGCCTGGGGAGGGGATTTCAGGGTGACGGTGCCACCCATTATAATAATAGTAACAGTCACAAGGCCAGCAAAGACAACAGGTGGCTGACACTTCCATACCTCTGTGGAGTGGGCTGGGTGCCAGGCATGATCTCCACACTGAAAATATTACCAAATGGAATCCTTATTTAATCCGGTTGTTGTACGTGCTCCGAGGGCCGGAGAGTTTCTCACGGCCCTGTACAGTTTGCAAAGTGGTTGCCCCAGCTCTAGCGGGCTGGGCTGGATTGGAGCCCGGGCTGGACTGGAGTCCAGGCCGCCCTGCTCCAGCATCTCTGTGGCCCGAGTGCTGTGACAGCTCCTACTAAGGCCCCTCTGCTGGGCGGAACATGCAGTGTCCGTTCCAGGGTCCCCCACGGCTCTGTTGAGGTGTTAGTGGCAGGCGGGGCGACAGAGGGCCAGCTGATGACCCAGTGTTCTGGCCGGGAGGGGATCATTTCTCACTGGCCCTGGGCGCTAGGTATACCCAGAGGCCTTGGAGGACAGGACTGCGGTTCCCAGAGTGCTTTCTCGGGCTCGCTCCTGGTACCTTTGAATGGCCCCAAGCCCCTCGATCCCCATCACAGTCCCCAGGAACAGCAGTCACTGTGAAGCATGGGACCTCCTGGTAAAGTGCTTTCCCAAATCACCACCTTCGATCTTCCTAGCAACCCACTTTGCCGATGAGGAGACTGAGGCTTGGAGACGTGAAGCCATGCCCTGAGGCTACAGAGCTGGTGGGTGATGGAACCAAAATCTGATCCCCATGGGCTGACCCCTAGACACCCCCAGACCTTCCCCAAATGAGTGAGCCAACCTGCTCCATCTGCCCCAGTGCGCCCACCCTGGGCCATGCCTTGCCCCTCCCTTGTTCTTTTGGATTCTCCCACCACCCGAGGAAGGCACTTGCAGGAGCCCCTGTTGGTCAACGAGGAATCAGAACTGGCTGCTCCTCATCACCCTCTGCAGGCAGCAGAGTTCCCGTGAGGGCTTTGGGACTTCAAGTCCAGTGCTCCCTCCTGGGACTGTTCTCAGGCACTTGAACAGAAGTTTCTGGATGCCACATACATGAGGTCACCACCCAGGGGCTGGACCTGAGAAGTCACTTCCTGTGTAGAGAGACACAGGATGCCCCAAGTCCCGAGCAGCTTGAAGCTGTCACTCATGACCTTGAAAAAATACGCCGCCAACTTATGGAAGAGTGTGCAAAAGTTTCATTTCAATTCGTTTTATGCTTTTTAGTTTTATGGAGTTGGAAGAACCAATTTTGATGTTATCTTTTTAAGTCCCTTTGATTGAAGATAGCAGATATTGATGGAAAGAAGTTAACATTAAAAACTGGTGTTTCCAACTTCACAAAGGCAAACAGGATAAAAGGCATGAAAACAGCTGCACCTTTGGCTGACGTTTCTTTCACGTCTGCAGCATGTGCACTTCTGAGGCTGTTAACGCTGCAGACTGCTCAGAGACTCTGGGACACCTGTATGTCTGCATTTCTTTGGCACCTCTAGTGGCCATTTACTCATTTGCTTTTGAAGATCACCCAAGAGGTGGGTTTTTTTTATCCCCACTATGCAGAGGAAGAAACCCAGGTCAGGAGGAACAGGCATCTTGCCCCAGGTCACCTGGGAGTATCCAAGACCACGCTCATGCGGACAAATCTTAGTTCTGCCCAATCCCCTCCAGTAAAACAGCTGATTACAGGGAGACCAAGGGTATGACGCCCTCGGCTGGCGGGGGGGGCGGCTAAGTGTGAGGAGGTGGTCTGTCCACGCAAGTGTCACTTGCCATTTATTACAGATGAGCCCTCACCCCAGTGCCACACACCTGGAGCCCAGGATCGCCTGCAGCTCCCCAGCCTCGCAGGGGCTGCCCTCCCTACCCAACACACTCTTGAGCCTCCAAAGAGAAGCTAAGTCCCTGGGGCCTCCCGTGGTGGGGGCTGTTCATGGGCACCCAGGGGCTCTGTCCTTCCTGAGCAGGAGAAGCGGAAACCGTGAGGGCACTCAGCCTGGCTGCCAACCCAGTGGACTTGGGACAGCCAGGCAGCAGGCCTGGGCTGGCCACACCCCTCTTTCTTGCTAGGGGCTGAGGTCACGTGGGCCAGGGTTCTCGGGGACTGCGGCCGCTCAGCTGTTCCGCTGAGGGTGCCAGTCAGCTGGACAGGGACATGGCTGAGGATCTGGGAGGAACCTGGGGTAGGGGAGAATCCTGCCAGGCTCCCGAGAATTCAGGGGAGGGCCCCTACTCAGGACCAGCCAGGACCCCTGCCTGGCTCTGGGGCTCCGCAGACCCTCCAGTCCAGCTGGGCTGGCTGCTTGTGCCTGGGATGTGCCTGATTCCCTACCCCGGAACCTGGCCCCTGACACTCACCTGACAGGCAGTGGTGCAGCTCAGTGAGCCCAGCCAGCTTGTGCACTAGGAGGGCCAGGGAATCACGGATCACAGAGTCCCCCTCGAGATTGGAATGCCCATTACCCCGTAGGGATCTAAGAGGCTCTGAGAGGCCAGGGGGAAGTGAGGGTATTTCACTGGGAGGGAAGAGGCCGTGCAGGCAGTGGGCGGGACCAGGAAAATCACTTTCATAAGCGTGAGTCAGCAGGGGCCGTGATGAATGAACTTGCACACTGGGCGGGTGTCACGTTGCCTGCCCCATGGCCAGCCTTAAAGGGCCCCTGCTGGGCGGCCTGCCAGGGGGCCTAGGGTGGCGCTCCCCACCACGTCCCCCCAGCCAGACCTCCTTACCTGGGGCTCAGTCTCTGGAGCAGGAACCTGTGACCTCTGAATGAGCCAGCCTGGCCTTTGCCACAAGGGAGGAAGAGATGGCTTTGCACCTCACACACTTAATGTAACAGCCCCTTTTAAGCGGTGAAAACCCATCCAGTTCCCTCATTCCACCTGCATTATACTTCACCCTCCAACCCCCAAAGCCCTCTGGCACCAGCCTGCCTGGACTGAGAATCCAGCTTTGCCACTTCCTGGCTGCAGGGCTCTGGCAAGCTGCCTTAGGACAGACACCTCGGTTTCCTCATCTGAAAACTGGGGCCAAGTCACACATTCCCTCCTCCAGAGTGGCTGTGAGGGTTTAATGACATCCTTCTCGGCTGCCATGCTAACAGCTTGAAGCCTGCTCGCTGGCTCTTCTCTCCCGTTTTGTGTGGGTAGCACACCCCACGCCTTGCTGCTGCTTCGTTATTATTATTAATTTGAGACAGAGTTTTGCTCATTTCCCTGGCTGGAGTGCAGTGGCGCCATCTCAGCTCACTGCAACCTCCACCTCCAGAGCCCAAGTGATTCCCCTGCCTCAGCCTTCTGAGTAGCTGGGATTATAGGAATGCATCACCATGCCCGGCTAATTTGTATTTTTAGTAGAGACAGGGTTTCACCACATTGGTCAGGCTGGTCTTGAACTCCTGACCCCAGGTGATCCACCGGCCGCAGAACCAGAATGTGAGCTCTTTGTGGGCCAGATGGTGTATTCATGGCTGCTTTATCCAGTGTCTAGAATAGCGCTTACCTATTACATAGTAAGTGCTCAGTAAGACAGACAGCGAGAGAGCAAGAGAGGGAGGGAAGGAGGGAGGGAGGAGGCTGACGCAGTGCACACAGACCTCAGTGTGCATTCGCTGTTATTTTCAGCGTTGATGATGTTGTTTTCACCCTGGTCTTCCCATCTGCTACCTTACAGGGGTGGGGAGTGGGGGCGCACCTTTGGGTGGAAACTTCAAGAGGGAACCCAAACCAGTAAACTAAAAAATAACATTTTGAGGCAATTTTACTAAAAAACCTAAATTAATGCAAAAAAGCCAGGATAAACACAGACACGATCCAGAGCAGTGCCTTGAGGCTGATGCAAAGAGAACCAGAACTTCCAACGCTAAAAGTTTGCTCTTTTATTCATTCTGGATTTCTTTCATGAATTTCTACTTGTAAGAACACTGCATAGACACATTATGTATCATGGTGATGGGGTGCTTTGGTGCCCCTGAAATTTTGTGCCTGAGGTCGTGCCTCACCCTCCTCACCCTAGTTCTGGCCCTGGGGGCCACAGCCCTGCCCTGAAGTTATACACAGCCTGGAAATCACAGCCCTGGGCCTGGAGCACCTGCTGGCAGGGGCTGGGGCTGGGGCTGGGTCCTGCTGAAAAACACCTCTGAGGAGGTGAGAGTAGCAGGACCCTACGGAGAGAGGGAGAGAGAGAGAGAG
>CM052654.1:5528718-5564550 GCA_028533165.1 Leontopithecus rosalia
GGTCTCCCCTTCCGTGCCTCTGCTTCCCTGGGTGGCCTGTGCCCAGGGCCCTGTAAACAGAGCTCGGAGCTCGGTTTAATGCTCTGCTGCCCCTACCTTAAAATTCTTATTTTGAACATGAATGTCCTGAATTTCCATTTTGTACTAGGCCCCCCAAATAACATGATGGTTCCGGCCTGGGGCTGCACCTGGTATGAGGCTGGCTAGGTGGGAGCTGTCCGGGGGTTCGGCTCTGGCGGGCTGAGTAGGCTTTGGTGAGACATCGTCCCCTCAGCCTCAGTTATACCCAGGGGAAATGAGCCCTCGTAGTCCTTTTCTCCTGGGGTCCTGGGCAGCACTGCCCCACAGAGGAAAGGTGACATGGGACATGGTGGAGGGGCAGCAGGAAGCCCCTTGCTCTGGGCCTCAGCTCCTGGCCAGTGTCTAGCCCCACCACAGGTGTGCTGTGTGACCCAGGGCGGGACGCCTCCCTCTCTAGGCCTCTGTTCCGGCTGTGGCCTTGTGACCAACACTCTGTGACACTCTGAATGTGCAGGTCCGACACACCGGGACCTAGACAGGGGTTTTGAACATGAGGGCAGGGAGGGGTGCAGCTGCGGCCCACGTACCTCTCGTCTGCTCTGCATATTTCTCCGGCAGCAGCCTCTCGGTCTCCACTTCCCCATCCACGGCGCCTGGTCTGCGGCTTCCCAGTAGTTATGGATGTGTAAACTGAGGCAGAGGAAGACATGCACCCAGAATCAGAGACCTCCACCCCAGAGGGCTCAAATCCTCAAGGCTGAGGCCTGAGGCTGGGGTTCTGGAGGGGAGACCCAGGAAGGAGGGGGTCTTCCCTTGGACCCCTTCTCCTGGGCTTAGCCTGGCTTTCCTCCCAAGCTGCCCCGCCCCTGCTGGCCCTGACTCATTCTAGAATTTGGAAATTTGCTGATACAGAGAGCTGTGGGGCGAGCTGTGGACTTTCTTCCCTGCCATCTTGTTTACCTGCTGGGTGATTATCAGAAACAGAATTGTTGAGTTTCTTCCAGAAAGGTTGCCTAAGACAAAGGCAGATACTGTTAAAGGCAGGAAAAAGGGCGAAGGGTAGCGGGGCTACAGAGAAGGGGGAGCCCAGTGGGTCTTTGCAGGCTGACTCGAGGGGGCCGGCTGTCTTGGGTGCTAGTGGGTGGCCCTGGTTCCTCCGGACCTGCCCTATGCTCTTTGAGGCCGTGAGATTAAGAGCTTGCCATGTGACCCTCCAAATTCAGGCGTGCTCACAGTAGGGTTGCCAGATGCAGCAAATGAAAATACAGGTTCCAGGGAAATATTTGAATTTCAGATAAATAAGAAACAAACTTGCAGTCTGTCTTCAATATTGCACATGACATATTTAAACTAAAAGTTCCTCTTTATCTGAAATTCAGATTTCCCTCGCAGCCCATATTTTATTTGCCAACTCTAGTTGTAAATGTAAAATATACACCAGAATTAAAAGAATTAGTACCAAAAAGGTGAAATGTCTCCTTCATAATTTTTATATGGATTACATGTTGCAGTGAAAACAAGGAAAATATTTGACATAGTGGGCTAGATAGAATATATTATTAAAATTAGGCTGGGCACGGTAGCTCATGCCTGTAATCCCAGCACTTTGGAAGCCTGAGGTGGGCAGATCACCTAAGGTCAGGAGTTTGAGACCAGCCTGGCTAGTATGGTGAAACCCTGTCTCTACTAAAAATACAAAAATTACTCGGGCATGGTAATGGGCACCTATAATCCCAGTTATGTGAGAGGCTGAGGCAGGAGACTCGCTTGAACCCAGGAAGCAGAGGCTGCAGTGAGCCAAGATCACGCCACTGCACTTCAGCCTGGGCAACAAAGCGAGACTCCATCTTCAAAAAAAAAAGAGAATATATTATTAAAATTAATTTCACCCATCTCTTTTTATTTTAATTTGGCTGCTGAGACATTTGAGGGCACAAACGTGGCTCTCGTTGGGCCTCTGTTGGACACTGCCACTCTGGACTTCGGCACTGTTGCTGACAGAAGCTGGGGCTCTCCAGGGTTTCTCTCTGAAAGTCCCACTCTGTCCCAGGAACCCCCAGGCCTGGGTCAACCAGGACAGTTAGTCACCCTGCAGCACCGCAAGTTCCAGGGTGGATAGTGTGGCCAGGAGAGGTGCTTTCCTTCTGAGCCTCAGTTTCCCCATTTGTGCATTGCTCCTGCCAACGTGGGGTGTTGGGGTGGTGGCAGCTGATCTTGTAGGCTGAAGGAAGGGGCCTGGCCCTGGGTCGGAGCTCACACATAGCCACCCCTGAAGCTGGATGGCAGGCCCTTCCCCAGGCCTTTCCTAGCCCCCCTGAAGGCTGCCCGGGAGGTGAGTCGGGGAGAAGTGGGTAGGGGTGGCCTCAGGGTGCATCCCTGGTGGTCTTGGTATCAAAATGGATCCCGTGCCCCTACGGGAAAACCACCATTCCTCTCTGCCTACGAAATCCCAGGGCCATTCTCCACCACCATCATCTCCACCACCACCATCATTCAAAAGGGCCTCTCTGGACTCCTACTCATCCCTCCCCACCTCTGTTTCTTGCCTCCGTTTTCCTCAACCAGTGGCTCCCACAGCTCTACCATTGCTGGGCACCGGCAGGCACTGGGCACTGTGAACAGGGGGTTCTCTGGACACAACTGAGGCTCAGAGAGGTTGATCTCAAGCCTGAGGCTACACAGCGTGAGTGGCAGAGCCAAGGCTTGAACCCAGCTGCAGAGTTGGGCACCTCCAGGAAAAGACATACGTAGAAAAGGAATAAAGGAAGCCTCCTTCTTGCCTCAGGAGCAAAGGCAGGGGTCCAGAAACTCGGCCATGTTCACTGTGCCACGGCCTGCAGGTCCTGAAGGGCCTGCCCATCTCCACAGCTACCCACACTGTGGGTGCATTTCAGGCACCCATGCTTTAGACCTGCACAGCAGCCCAGCGAGGAGGGTGTGGTGCTATTATTATTCCCACATTACAGGTGGGAAAACGAAGGCCCAGGTCACGGTCAATGGCAGAGCTGGGGCTGTCATCCTGTCCTGGCTGGAGCTCTGGCCCTTCCAGCTCATGACACAACTAATATTTGTTTGGTGCCACAAGGTTTACAGAGGTCTTTTCGCCCACACTGTCTCATTGATTCTCACAGAACCCACAGAGGTAGGCAGAGATTTACAACACGGATTTTAGTTTACAGATGAAGAAATCCAGAGGGCCTGCCCAAGGCCGTAGGGAATGAAGTGGGGTAAGGGGAGTAGACTCCTGTGTGTCTGGAGGCAAAGCCATGGAGGGCACAGGTGTGAGCTGCCAGTGCTCAGGGGAGGGCATCATCCGGCTCCAGGGGGATGGGGATGCGGGTCACTGTTGCCCCCTGGGGAAGATGGTGTCATAGCTGGGGACCCAGGGCCCAGGGAACAGGGTAGAGGGAGGTCAGGAGTTAAAGGAGGAGGGTGGGGAAGGCGGCGGCACAGGGGAGAGGCTGGGACTCCCGTGTCCTCAGGCAGCCACATCCTGTCTTCCCTGATTCCTCCCTTTTTTCCCTAAAACCCAAGGAAGAGTCTGGGCAGAAGAATAAATGTGCCCGCCCCAGAGTCTGAGTGCTCAGGTGATCCAGCCCAGCTGTGTAAAAGCCCTCTACTTTGGAGTTAGACAAGCTGAGATGGGGTTCCATCACTTTCGGCTGTGTGAATCTGGGCCTGTGGCTGAACCTCTCAGTGCTTCCATTTCTGTGGGTGTGAGATGGGGATAGTGGCACCTGTCTTTTGGTGACACCTCTGTCTCTGCTGCACATTGCAATCAGCTAGGGAGATTTTAAAATACACCAGCACCCAGGCCCCGGCCCAGAGGGTCTGACATCCCTGGGCTGGGGTGTGGCTGGATATGGGGAGTTTTGTCCCCAGCGATGCCCATGTGCAGCTTGGGCTGAGAGCCTCTGTCCCTGTGGCTATTGGAGGATGAACTAAGATGCAGCCTAGAAATTGCCTGGCACGTCTGTGGACTCCCTCCATCCAGCAGCCCATCTTTTTTTGTAGAATACATTCATTGCCCTGTTGAAGGAACAGCCACAGGTTCTAAAGGAAAAGTTCATCTTCAGAGGAGCCAGGCCTGCAGGATGGCAGGGGCCTGCTGGTGACCCTGGTGTGTGTGGGGGTGGCTCATGCGAAGCCCAGAGGGCCACTGAATCGACCACCTGGAAGAGAGAACCTTGCTTATTTACCGTGTGCAGGATAAGCCCTTTCCCTGACTCAGTTCCCGTAACATTGACTTTGAACTCAATGGACTTCGAACTTGGCATTTCCCCTTGGGCGCTTCATGTCACTCATTCTAAGCATGGCCATACTCTGAGCCCCAAATTACAATCTTTTTTTTTTTTTTGTACTGACAGGTTGGCCAGGCTGGTCTGGAACTCCTGACCTCAAGTGCTCCACCCACCTCGGCCTCCCAAAATGTTAGGATTACAGGTGTGAGCCACCATACCCGGCCCAAATTACAATCTTAAAGGAAAATGTCCTAAGACAAAAACCCCCAAGCAAGAAATGGTTAAATAGACAAGGAGGCATCAATTGCAGCATTAATATTGATTTTTTTTTTTTTGAGACAGAGTTTCACTCTTGTTGCCCAGGCTGGAGTGCAATGGCACCATCTTGGCTCACACAACCTCCGCCTTCAGGGTTCAAGTGATTCTCCTGCCTCAGCCTCCCAAGTAGCTGGGATTACAGGCATGCGCCACCATGCCCGGCTAATTTTGTATTTTTAGTAGAGACGGGGTTTCTCCATGTTGGCCAGGCTGCTGTCCAACTCCTGACCTCAGGTGATCTACCCGACTTGGCCTCCCAAAGTGCTGGGAGTGTGAGCCACTGTGCACAGCCAATACTAATATTAATAGTGAAAACTGGGAGAAACTTCAGTGTCCAACTATGAGAACCATTCAGTAAACAGTGGCAGATGCCCAGAGAAGAACATGATGCAGCCTTAAGAAATGGAGTTACAGAAGCAGGCAGCAAAGTGGCACCAAGACAAGCAGATGATGAAGCTGGGCGATGCCGTGTCCAGCGTGTAGGCCTCTGGGCAGGAGCTGGAAAGGGATCAGGAAGAAAGACAGAAGCTAGACTGATTGCTGGGGTTAAGGAATTTTATGGGAGTTTTAAAAACTCTAATTTCCATTATACAATGAACAACAATCGTAGGGAAAGGCAATTTGGTGAGACAAGGATTTTCTGTGTTTTGCTGAGTTCACTTGGCATATCACAGATGTCTAGCACAGAGCCCAGGGCATAACAGTAGCTCCATAAATAGCAATCGAATGAATGAATCTCGTTGCTTTCACACTTTGCTGATAGACTCTTTTTTTGCGGCGGGGGGGGGACGGGGGCGGGGACAGAGTTCTGTCGCGCAGGCTAGAGTGCAGTGGTGTGATCTTGGCTTTCTGCAACCTCTGCCTCCTAGGTTCAAGTGATTCTCCTGCCTTAGCCAATCCCACGTAGCTGGGATTACAGGTGCACCCCACCACACCTGGCTAATTTTTGTATTTTTAGTAGAGACGGGGTTTCACCATGTTGTCCAGGCTGGCCTCGAACTCCTGACCTCAAGTGATCTGCCCTCCTTGGCCTCCCTACGTGCTGGGATTACAGGCATGAGGCATTGCACCTGGCCACTTCTTAAAACCTTTTTCAGCAGGCGTACTTCCTCTTGGCTTTATACTGTATGCTTATCGATTGACATGCCTTTCATATATTTAGTTTTTTTTTGAGAGTCTCGCTCTGTCGATCAGGCTGGAGCGCAGTGGCATGACCTTGGCTCACTGAAACCTCTGCCTCCCAGTTCAAAATATTCTTGTACCTTAGCCTCTTGAGTAGCTGGGATTACAGGCACATGCCACCATGACCATGTGAGTTTTGTATTTTTAGTAGAGATGGGGTTTCACCATATTGCTCACGCTGGTGGTCTTGAACTCCTCGATTCAATTGATCTGCTTGCCTCGGCGGCCCAAAGTGCTGGAATTCAGGAGTGAGCCTGTAAATATATCTGCATTTTTGATAATAATTTTAAATTGGCCAAAGGTGAAGACAGAGACTTGTGGCTCACCATTAGAAAGGCTTTATCCAGTGGACACAGCTCTATTACTGGAAGAGGGGTGAGTGGAAAGGGTCCTGTCCACGGAGTCAGGAACTCTGGGTTGCATCTCAGCCCTGCAACTTCCTAGCTGGGTGTTCTTGGCCAAGTTGCTTTTCTTCTCTGAGCCTCAATCTCCTCATCTATACAACAGGAATACTAATACCTGTTCCCCAAGGTGTCTTGTTGCCTGGCACAACAAGCTCCTCAGTAAACGGTGGGTAACCCCCACCTCTGTCCACCACACCTGGGCTTTTCCCTCCGGGCGCTATCAATCCAGCGCTCTGCAGCCACTGACTTTCCGTCATGCAGCCTGCATTTCTCAGCTGTCCTCCAGGCCACTCATTCTCCAAGTGTGGGTCCCTGGACCAGCAGCATCAGCACATCAGCAACCTGGAAACGCGCCAGAAATGCAGATTCTCAGGCTCACCCAAGACCCAGTGGATCAGAAGTTCTGGGTATGAGCCCGGCAGTCTGCGCTTTCACGCGCCTTCTGGGTGGTCCCAATGTTTGCTTGAGTTTGAGAGCTGCTGGTAGGATAGGATAAGAAACGCCACCAGGGGCCTCTCTGCCTACAACCTCCTCGGGACCAGTCCAGAGGCACAGCAAGAATGACAGGCATGTGACCTGGCCCTCCTGGGGAATCCAGGGTAGACCCTCTGGGTGACAGCTTCTCCATTCCTACAGGCTCCTCACCCATAAGCATGTGCTAGAATTCTGCCTGGAAGGGCTGTCGGCCCCGGGGCTGGAGTCTAGCACACGTCTCCCTCATTCCGCGGATAACTGAGGCCCTAACTGCATGTCCCTGTCCTTAAGGGCCCTGCCGGTTTCCTGTGACCCAGCAGTGACAGTGGCTCCAAGTGGCCTGGGTCCCCTGCACACCAGGAGGTCACTTTGCAGCAGAGGAGGTCTGCAGGCTCAGGTCCCTGGAGGCGTCCATTCCTTCCTATCAGGTGTGTGACCATTCCAGCCCTCTCTGGAGGGGCAGGACCGTCTTGCCTTTTTTTCTTTTTCCCACATGCTGCTTTAAAGCAAAACAAACCCTGTTTGCTGCTCTTATCAGGCTCCACAAACTCTCTAGGCCTTGACTTCTGGCACAGGTAGGGTCAATGACATCACTGAGAATCATGTGAGCCAGGCCCCTCCCCAGTCCCAGGGCCACCTCAGCCTGCCAGCTCTCTGTACCTTTCTTATTTTTTCCCCTTGAGACAGAGTCTCGCTCTGTAGCCCAGGCTGGAATGCAGTCTGTGATCTGTTTACTGCGACCTCTGCCTCCTGGATCCCAGTTCAAGCAATTCTCCAGCCTCAGCCTCCTGAGTAGTTGAGATTACAGGCAAGCACCACCACGCCCAGCTATTTTTTTTTTTTATTTTTAGTAGAGACAGGGGTTTCACCACGTTGGCCAGACTGGTTTTGAACTCCTGACCTTGTGATCTGCCTGCCTCAACCTCCCAAAGTGCTAGGATTACAGGCGACTGAGCCCAGCCTTTTTTTTTTTTTTGAGACAGAGTCTCGCTCTGTCGCCCAGGCTGGAGTGCAGTGGCACAACCTTGGCTAACTGCAACCTCTGCCTCCTGGGTTTAAGTGATTCTCCTGCCTCAGCTTCCTCAGTAGCTGGGATTACAGGCACATTCCACCAAACCTGGCTAATTTTTGTATTTTTAGTAGAGATGGGGTTTCACCATGTTGGCCAGACTGGTCTCAAACTCCTGACCTCTTGATCCACCCACCTTGGCCTCCCAGAGTTCTGGGATTATAGGTATGAGCCACTATGTCCAGCCTACTCTGTACCTTTCTCTGCAGAGGAGCCATAGTGCCAGGACTCCCGGCAGTCCGGGCAGTTTCCTGGTCTTCAGGCTCCTGACACTAGGCAAAGCAGGATTCCAGAGTCCTGTCCTTTTCGACCAAGGCCCCACATACTTCCGGAATCTGATATACTACAAATGAGACCTTGCCCCGCCCTACTGAACATCTTGGAGGGGTTCCTGCTGTCCCCAGGCCCACCCCAGACTGATGGCTCAGCACTGATAGGCCCGTGCAGGGCCTGACCTGGGAGGACCTCCGCAGCCAATTTCTCTGCTGTCTCCTTCCCGGGCGTGGGCTCACCTGTGGCCCCGCCCCCCACACCTGCACTGCCTTGCTCTGCCTGCAGGCCCTTCCTTGCTTCACCCTGGTCTGGGCAACCCTCTCGAGGTTCGTCTCTGGTTTTCCACGGTCCAGAGAAGCGGAGGGAATGGGGCTTGTGTTTCCCTGGCCTTGCCGTAGGCGGGGCTCATCCCAGGAACTTTATAAGTACACTCCTGGCTAGGCGGTTCTGAGACCCCTGCCCTGAAAGCCAGAAGAGCAAAAAGTGATTCCAGGTCAGGTGCAGCGGCTCACACCTGTAGTCATAAGCACTCTGGGAGGCTAAGACAGGTGGATCACCTGAGGTCAGGAGCTCGAGACCAGCCTGGCCAACATGGTGAAACCCCATCTCTACTACAAATACAAAACGTTAGCTGGGTGTGGTGGCACAGGCCTGTGGTCCCAGCTACTTGGGAGGCTGAGGTGGGAGAATTGTGTGAACTCAGGAGGCGGTGACTGCACCATTGCACTCCAGGCTGGGTGACAGTGAGACCTCTCCGGGGGAAAAAAAAAAAGCATTCCTGCCTGAGTGTCCTGTGAAGAAAATATGACAGAGCTGTGGAGACAATCAGGAGGTGGGGGAGGCAGGCAGCCCTGAGAACTCCCATGAAAAGGCAGTAGGGGTGAGGGGAGAGTCAGGGTGAGGGAGTTCGGCCCTTCTGTGCAGGGAGGCGTGGGGAAAGTCGGCGAGGGAGCTTGGCCCTTCCCAGGAGGGGCACAGGAAGAGTTGGGGTGAGGGAGCCTGTCCCTTCCGTGGGGGTGCGGGGGTTGGGAGAGCTTGGTGTTGGGCAGGGAGACCCTCCAACACTCACTAGCCCCAGGTGGGAATTGGATGTTTTGTTTAAGGGACCTTAGAGAAGAGGGGAGCATGGGAGGAGCCCTGAGAAGCTGCCCAGCTTGGTCCTGAAGAGCCTGTGACTGAAGGACAACCTGGGATGTGACCTGCGCTGCAGTGGGCAGCTCCTGGAGGGCTCTGAGCTGGGGAATGGCACAGCTGGGCAGGCTGTGGTTCCATCAGAGCTGGTCAAAATTCACCAGGGCTTTTCGTTCATCTGCCAATTCCTCTGGTGTAAATATTCCCACCACACATGATGGCAAGCTACCAATTTGCTGTGCAGAGTTAGGAGGAGATGTGCAGTCAGCTCTGGCTTGGAGGAACTGACTCCAGCGTCGCTGAGGGTGAGTGAACAGGAGGAGGCATTGAGAATGCCCGCCATCCTCCTAGGCTGAGCAACAGGATGTATGAGGACAGGGCGTTTCCTGGGCGGAGAAGACAGAGAGGAAGACACTGGGAGAGGGTCATCGAGTGGTGTCCCATCCACGCTGCGGGTGAGATGCCTGCAGACCCCTCTGGCTGGGTGAGGAAGGCTGGGGTGTGGAAAGTGGGAGGTCTTGGCTGGAGTGTGTGCGTGGCTGCTGTTGGTGAAGAGATGACGCCTAAAGCTGTGGATTCAGAGACCAGTGGATTCCACTGAGAGACAGCCAGTGAGAAGAGAAGAGGGGCCGCATGGAGCCGAGGGCAGTAAATCAGAGCCTGCATTAGTAAGGTTTTCATCCCAGCCTTTCTGTTCTCTCTGGACCATCCCCTCGTTCCCACAGGGTGTTGAATGGCTTGCCTCTCCTGCCAGCCTGTGACGTGGAGCCTTGCTCCTCGCGGGAGCCCAGCCGGGCTGAGCAAATGCGTCTGCACAGGATCAGTGACTCCCTCTTTTTGGTTGTATTTCTGAAGCCCCCTGGACCTCAGACACACCCCACAGGGAGTTTCAAAAGTAGCTTAGAAGGGCCCCCATGGCTTGGGTCAAGCTGACTGGGTAGCCTACGGGAGGGAGGGAGAAGTTGGAAACATGGGCAGAGGGGATGGGCCAGAGAGAACAGAAAGGCTGGGATGAAAACCTTACTAACGCAGGCTCTGATTTATTTCATCCTAACCACATGCCAGGATGGTGCTCAGCACCTGTGTAAATTCATCTTCACCTCCCCCTCTGAGGCAGGTGCTGTTGTTAGCAACATTTACAGACCAGTGAACCTGGGGACAGTGAGGGACCGAGTCGGGTGGCTTGAGGGTGGCACTCCCTTGCAGCCTGGGCTGTCTTCCCAATTTCACCCAAGTCTTTCCCCAGACACAGACAGCCTTCTTTGTGGTTTAGGTTTCTAAGGAAATGAGACCAGCTGTGTCTCCTTTGATATCACCTTGAGCTGAGACTGAGCCACAGGTTGCTTCTCATTAGTTATGGTCATGACCATCTCCATCATCACCACCATCATCAACACTGTCATCTCCGTCACCACCATCATCAACACCATCGTCTCCATCGCCACCATTACCATAATTTCTTTTACCACTATATCCATCACCATCATCTCCATCATCACCACTGTCATCTCCGTCACCACCGTCATCAACACCATCATCTCCACCACCACCATTACCATCACCATCATCACCACCAGTGTCTCCATCACCACCATCATTACCATCACCATCATCTCCACCATCTCTGTCATCACCATTGTCTCCATCACCACCACCATCTCCATCACCACCATCATCTCCATCATCACCATCATCTCTATCACCAATATCATCATCACTATCTCCATCAACATCACTATCTCCATATCGCCACCATCATCTCAATCATCACCATCATCTCCATCATCACCACCATCATCTCCACCACCAACATTACCATCACCACCAACACCATTGTCTCCATCACCACCATCATCTCCATCACCACCATCACCACCATCAACACCATCATCACCACCACCATTACCATCACCATCATCTCCACCATCTCTGTCATCACCATTGTCTCCATCACCACCACCATCTCCATCACCACCATCTCCATCATCACCATCATCTCTATCACCAATATCATCATCACTATCTCCATCAACATCACTATCTCCATATCGCCACCATCATCTCAATCATCATCACCATCATCTCCATCTTCTCCATCACCACCATCATCAATATCACTATCTCCAACACCACCACCGTCATCTCCATCACCACCATCACCACCATCATCTCCAAATGGCCATCATCACCATCATCTCCATCATCACCATCATCTCCACTGCCATAATCTCCATCACCACCATCATTATCATCACCACCATCATCTCCATCATCATCACCATCATCTCCACTGCCATCATCTCCATCACCATCATTACCATCACCACCATCATCTCCATCACCACCATCACCACCATCATCACCACCATCATCTCCACCACCACCATTACCATCACCACCATTGTCTCCATCACCACCATCATTACCATCACCATCATCTCCACCATCTCTGTCATCACCATTGTCTCCATCACCACCACCATCTCCATCACCACCATCATCTCCATCATCACCATCATCTCTATCACCAATATCATCATCACTATCTCCATCATCAACATCACTATCTCCATATCGCCACCATCATCTCAATCATCACCATCATCTCCATCATCTCCATCACCACCATCTTCTCCATCACCAACATCATCTCCATCATCACTACATCTTCATATTCATAATTGCCACCATCATATTATAATAATCACCATCATCATCATTTTATTACCATTGCCATCTGTGTGTGTGTGTGTGTGTGTGTGTGTGTGTGAGACAGGGTCTGGCTGTCTTGCCCAGGATAGAGTGCAGTGGCACAGTCATGGCTCACTGTAGTTTTGACCTTCCAGGCTCAAGCAATCCTCCCACCTCAGCCTCTTGAGCAGCTGGGACCACAGGTGTGTACCACCATACCAAGCTAATGTAAGCAATTTTTTTTTTTGTATAGATGGGTTTCACTGTATGGCTCAGCCCGGTCTTGGACTCTTGACCTCAAATAATCCTCCAGCCTCGGCCTCGAGAAGTGCTGGGATTACAGGTGTGAGCCACTGCACCCAGCCTCATTGCCATCTTTGTCATCTTCATCACCTCTATCATCTCCATCATCTCCACCACCATCATCATCTTTGTGACTATCATTACTTCCATCGGCAGCCCTATCAGCTTCACCGGACAGTGGGGTGATGGGATTGTTGCTTGGCTCTATTTGTAAGTTTTCTGCAATGATCAAATACACCTTGTGTGTTTTTCAAGGGGGGCACTCTGGTGGTGGAGCTTGAGGTGCTGTGATAAATGTGGGGCTAAGGAGATCGCTGGGACAAAGGGATGCCTGCCTGAATGGAAAAGATTCCTGCCTTGCTGGCAAGGCGGTGTCTAGCAGGACCTGACAGGCCCTGTGCTCCAGGGACTAACTTCCCCACGCTGTGCTGGGAAGCCTTCCATGTGACCCTGGCTGCTGCTGCCCTTCTTCAGGGTGTGTTCCTGCCAGCAGGCACAGTCAGATCTGGGCAGGGCCCTGGAGGCTATCCACATTTGGCGCAAGGGTGATGGAGGAGGAACAGCCTTGCTGTCTGGGGTTGGAGAGAGGAGCTGCAGAGGTGTCTGCTGTGTGGGCAGCGGGCCCAAGCCATCCATATCTGAAAACAATACTGCCTTAAAGGTGGTGACACCTGGATGGTGGAGTCCAAAGCGCAGAGGCCAAAACATCTGCTGGTTGGGCCTGGCTCTACTGACACACAGAGCCAGCTCTTCTCTCTTCACGAGTCTGCGGACATCTGGGTCTGTGCACTCCTGGCTGTCAAAGATCTTGGACCTGACTGGAGCTCCAAGTACCTTCTTCCTCCTTCTGGTACCCTCGGCCTTCACCCTCCATTTGATTCCAGTGAGCAGTTTCTGTCTTCCCAGCCAGAGGGCAGGATGAGATCTCCTCCTGCTCAGTGCCCTCTGCACCCTAGGATCTGTGGCCCACGGAGAGTCTAGGCTTTCCCTAGGTAAGACACAGCATCCGGGGCACCAGGATGTCCACACTCAGAGGGAGCTGTCCCTCGAGCTGTTCCACCAGCCACCCTGCATTTTCTAGGTAGAGAAGCTGCGGTCCAGCCAGGCAAAGTGGTTCAGCCATGGTGACACAGCAGGAAGGGGCCTTGGAATTCAGCTCCATAACACATCCCCTCGGAAATGGCTGTGACCTATGGGGAGGGGGCCTCAAGTTTCCCCCTGCATTGCCTCAATTGTACACACCAGGTGCTCTGCTAAGAGGGGGCATGTGACAGTGGAGAGAGAGACGTGGAGCTTGCCCTTGTGGAGATGACGGTCCTGGGGGAAGATGGGCAGGTAAGCACATGAATGAATATGCTGTTTTACTGACTGTCTGCGGATGCTGGGAAGCGCCTCCCAGAGAGACATAGCTGGGCTGGGAATGGAAGACTGGCTAAAATCGATGCGGGTAGAAAAGGCCCTCCAGGCAGAGCCAACAGCAGATGCAAAGACCCTGAGGCTGGAAGGAGTTCTGAGAAACTGAAAGGGGGCATGTGGCTGGGTGAGGGCACTGCCCAAGGCTAGAGAGGATGACAGGGGCCAGATTATGAGGGACTTGGTGGTCATGGAAAGAGACTGGTCTCCTAAGAGCAAACGGAAGACCCTATAGGATGATAACAAGACTGGACCTGCCCTTTGAAAAGACTGTGGGGAGGATGAGGGCCAGTATGGGTTGGGGCTATGGTGGTCATCCCAAGAAAGCTTCAAAGTCACGGTCATGCCCCATCCCCAGGAAGATGTGGGAGAAGCTTTGCCTGAGACAGTCCAGATTTCAGGAAGCTCTGTGTAGGTATGCATGCTTGTGTGCATGCATGTGAACTCATGTATGTGTGCATGTGGTGTGCGTATGTGTATGCATGCATGTGCATGCGTGTATGGATGTTTGCACATCTGTACACGTGTGTGTACATGCTGTGTGCATATGTGCATGGATGTATATATGTGCCTGCATCTATGTATGTGTGCATGTCTGTACATGTGCAAGCCATGTCTATGCGTAGCTGTGTGTGCCTGTATGTATGCATATGTATACATGTGCATGCTGGGTACCTGTTTGTATGTGTGCATGCATGTGTATGTCTATATGCTCATGTGCATGTCTATGTGTGCATACGTGTTATTGCTGTGCATGCTGTGTGCATGCATGTGTTCATGTGCACATGCCTGTGTGCAGACGTGTGTATACATGGGTGTAGATAAATGTGTGCATGCGTGTGTATGTGTGTATATGCATGTGTGTGTGTGCTTAGAGGAGTATGGAGGAAAGACAGGGGTCACAGTTCCAGCGAGTGAAGTTTGCAGTGGGGTTAAAGGTCACAGGTGACATGGCCCCTCCTCCTTCCCAGGGGTCCAGAGCTGGTGGGCTTTCTCCTCCTGAGTCTTCATAGCCTGTCCTGTTTTTTCCAGGCACTCCCTCGGAAAAAAATGAGTTCCAGTCCTTTCTGCTCCCATGGGAGAAGCCACAGTTACCACTTCCAGAAGAAACAGCTCAGGCTCTCCAAGTGCAGCCTCGGTCTACACCTCTGCAGGTAGCTTTGGGCCCAAGATGCCAGACAATATCAAACGCCCTTGTGCCTGCTTGTGCCAGTGCCTCCTCTGAGGACCTCATGGGGAGGATGGAAGCCTGGGTCCAGGCAGGATCTGGGTCCTGGTGGGTCTCTTTTCCTAATTCATTGTACCAATATCTCGCTCTCCCTCGTCCCCAGCATGGTGTGGCTGCATGTGTATATCTGGGCGCCCAAACCCCACATGGCTATTCTGGTTTGGTCTTGGTATTCTCTACCCTACCTTCAGCTGCCTAGACAGCTCCCCTCCCCAGGCCAGAACAAGGACTGGCTAGATAATTTGCAGGGCCTGGTGCAACATAAAAATGTGGACACCCGCGTCAACAGCGATAGAGAATTTTAAGGTGGTGACGGCAGAGCTTACACAAAAGGCTGACCACTTTGTCTCATTCATTTGGCCGCTCATTAACTCATTCATTCCTGCCCTGGCCAGGTATCGAGCTCCTGCCATGCGCCAAGTTCCACTGAGGCCCTGGGAGCACCACTGGTTCCAACGCTGTGCCAGCCTCCAGCGAATCCCCCACACAAAATCATCAGCAGGGTTGGTTTCTACAAGTTTCCTAAAACCAGAAGGCCCCCTTTGAACACGGGGTTTAGAGTGTGTCAAATACCACCTATTAATTAGTTGCTAAGCAGATAGACCCTTTGCCTCCTACCAGAGGACTTCATCTCCCAAGAAGCTAGATACACACTTTTCTTTTTTTTCAAGGTAAATATTTAGCAGACGCAAAAACCAGCCATTACCTTAACACTGAAAAGAAAAAGGTATCGCTGATCTGCTGATGTAGAGCACATCAACTTGACATTTCACTGGCTAAGTGTGTGGGTCTGTTAGCCCAGGCAACGTATGTAAAAGATTCTAAAACTTGCAGCACCACTTTCGGAGAAGGAAAGAATGGGGTTCAAAAAAATTAAAAGCGTAACGAATAAAGAGCCAGTACTTGTCACCTGATAATAGGTCCAAAGTTAGGAGATAGCTCAGTGCTATTGAAACAACTAAGGAATCCAGGAGCGGGGGTGACTGCTGTCCGGAACCAGTGGAGGCCCTTTAAATAGTAGGGTAGGTAACAAACTTCCATGCCCCTCCTCGCCAGGCCTCCCACCCCCGCCCAGCCCCCCATCCTCGGACCCGCCGTCTGCTGGGCTCCTGCCAAGCTGAGTGCAGTGCTCCCCAGAAACACTCCCTCCTCAGAGCACTGGGGCATGAAGCCACATCACTCATCATCCCCCACAACCCGCAGTCTGTCCCTTACCCCAGGCCCCTTCGGCGCTCTCTCATCTGCTTTATCATTACGATCTTATAAAATGAGGCACACCTTACACCTTACAGTAAAGTCCACGTATCTCAAATGCACAGCTCTGTGCATCTTTGCAGATTACACCACTCAGGTCAAATGCAGAACATGCCCAGCTCCCTGGAAGGCTCCCTCAGTTAACCCCTTTTGTTTTTGTTTGTTTGTTTTTCCCTTTAGAGGCAGGTTCTTACTGTCTTGCCCAGGCTAGAGTGCAATGGTGCAATCACAGCTCACTACAGCCTCAATCTCCCAGGCTTAAGAGCTCTTCCCATCTCAGACTACAGGAGCATACCACCATGCCCAGCTAATTTGTAAAAGTGTTTTATAGAGCTAGGGGTCTCATTATGTTGCCCAGGCTGGTCTCAAACCTCTGGGCTCAAGTGGTCCTCTGGCTTCGGCCTCCTGTGCTGGGATTACCAGTCAGCCCTCGTCTGACTTTTGTCCCATGCATCGGCTGTGCCTGTTCTCGATGTTGGCATAGATGCAATCTCACAGAAACCTCTCTCTTGTGCCTGGCTTCTCTGGCTCGACATCCCATCTCTGCTGGTCACCATGCTCAGCTGCTTGGAAGGATGCACAAGAAACTGGTGGCCGTGGCTGTCTCCCAAGATGCAAGTGGGGCGGCTGGGAGACTTGCTTTTTACTAGAAACCTATTTGCCCTTTTTCAAGCATTGTATTTCTCATGTAGTTCTCAATCAATTAACATATACAATGTCAACATGAATAGTTGATCATGAATTTAACAGATGATGACTCTTGTTCATTCTCAACTTGGCCCTTTCTAAAGCAGTTCCCCTGCTTCTTCCTCCATGCTCAATGACCAGGAGAGCCCTCAGCCAAGTCCCTGCCAGGACCCTGAGTTTCACTCCTTAGGGCAGGAAGCCTGGTGGCTCCAAAAGGACATCAACAGTGGTGACTTCTCCTTTGCTTGAGAGCTCCGCGTTCATCCTCTGTCTCTGTCCTGGCTCTGCTCAGCTCAGGAGGCTGAGCAACGACTATGCCCACTTGCAGGGGTTGGTGTGATCGGCCCAGGGCCACATGGAGGGCTCTGGGAGGGTGGAGATCTTGCATGCCTCGGACACTCCATGACACCTGGGCTGTCCCAGTACCTGGCTCGGGGCATGCTCAAGGTCTGTGGAGTGACAACCACTGGACCAGGACCCAGCTCCTCTCGGCTGGAACAGCCTTTCCGTTTTCCACAGGAAGCTTGATTTCACCATGTTTCTGCCTTCCACTCTTGGGTGGGTGGGTAAAGGGGCTTCCACCCAGACTTGCCTGGTGACCTAGCAGAGGGGGATGGTTCTAGAGCAGTGCTTCGCAAATTCACTGACCACATACCCTTCCTTCACGGGGCATCCTGCAGAAATAGTGCTCGCTGGAACACACTTTGGGAGCCACAGTTAGCAGCTGGCATAAATGCCAACTGTCACCATTAAAGGCTTGGAGACCAGGGACTTAGGGAATAAGGCATGGTGGTTGGGGCTCGGAGGACAAGGAGGCCAGGGGACACCAGCACCTCCATTTTTTGGTTCTGGCTACCCATTGAAACCACCTGATACCATCTCCAGAGACTCTAATACTGGATTTTTAAAATTCTCAAATGATTGCATTGTGTAGGCTGGAAAGAACCACTGTCGGAGAGCTACAATCAGTGGGAGAGGCAAAAGGATGACGACCTTTCTGCATTACAATCTTGGGTCACATTAATAAGGGCATAGTCTACAGAATGTGGGAGGTGATGGTCCTGCTTGATTTGTCATTGATCAATGATACCAGGTTCTGAGCTCCACAGCTTAACAGCAACATCAAGTTGGAAAACATTCAGAAAAGTGAAACCAGTGCAGCAAGGAGACCCAAAATGAGGCCTGTCCTCTGCAGAACTCCACAGACAGCGGGCATTCTGGACAGCATGGGAACAGGTCGGGGCTTGCCATCTGTCACACCAGCCCTAAGCTCTGACAGTTGAGGGCTCACCTCTGAAGCCACTCTGATGTCTGTCTTCCCAAGGAGGAGCAGGAGGGCCTTCCTGAGAGTGGAAACGGCAGACGCAGGGTGGGGAGAGCCCAAGATGGAAGGACCTGGGGCAGGGCTGTAAGGATTCATTTGGTTGAGGACCACAATCAGTGATTCTCCAGGGTCATGCAGGAAGACCAGCTAATTTCAGGAAGCAGCCGAGGAGCTCATGAATATTTAAGAAGCAGCACAGTAAGAAGAAGGGTTAGATGACAGCGCGGACCATGCTGGCACTCGTCCCCAAGAACGCACGCCTCGTCCCGGAGGTCATGTCTTGCTGTCCTCGTTCTCTCTGCATCCCTGCCCAGATGGTACTCAGGGCACGCCCAACACAGCTGCATTCAACGAAAGAGTGAGCAGGACAGCGAGACAGGGTCCCGATGCGGGGGGAAGATGGGCTGTCAGGGCCGGCCTCTGTGAAGAGGGGACTTTTCCACTGAGGCCCGAGGAGTGGGTGGCGAGCCGGCTACGGGAAAAGCAATCTAGGCGGAGAGAACGGCACATGAAGAAGCCCAGAGGCTGGCAGGGCCCGGTGGTTGGAGGTGAGCAGTGGGACCCAAGGGTGTGGACCTCTAGGGGTGAGGATGGCAGTAATGGAGAGAGCGGCAGAGGGCTGACCCCACAGGGCCAAGAGGCAGTGCAGTCGGGAACCAGCTGCTTCCCAGCTGTGCTGCCCGAGCCAGTGACTTAACCACTCTGGGCCTCAGTTTCCTCAGGGCAAAACGGAGGAAAACAGTAGCTATCTCTCGGGACAGAATGACAGGTGGCACTGGGAATTGTGCCTGGCACACAGTCAACTCTGAAGCAATGGTTGCTGCCATTGTTATTAGCAGCGGAGGAGCTGGGGAGACAGAGCTTGACCTGGATGCTGGGTCAGCCAGCCTGGGTTCAGGGTCTTTTCCCCTGATTTGGAAGAGTCCATAGCTGGCAGGGGTCCAGGGTTTCTGTGTGCTGGCCAGACCCTCAACGGGGAGCTGTGTCTCTGACACTTCCATGTCCTGGAAGGAGGGTTTGGTGGGCCTGCCCACCCCCGCAGGCCGGGTGCCCTGGCAGGCGTGCTGCCTCCTGCTCTAGGTGGCAAGGAGCAGGGAAGTGGGCAGGGCGATGACAGGGCCTGGGAGTCTTGCGGGGCTGTGAGGGCAGCGGGCTGTGTCTCAGGTGCCCTCTGTGGGGCTTTGGGTGGGTCAGGTGGGCTGGGTCCCCTCTAGATGGGCAGGTGAGGCCTTGCCCCTGCCCATGGGCTCAGCAGAAGAAAGGGGCTTCCAGGTGAAGAGCGGACCTGGGGCAGGGCAGCCCAGCCGCCTCCTCTCTCTGGGGGCTCGCACTGCTCCCTGCCCGGGCGCCGAAGCCGGTGCTGCCTGCGCCTTCATCCTTCCCTCCCCATCCCTGCTTTCCTGCTTCAGTGGCTCAGGCTGAACCCTGAGTCAACCTTGCCCCCTCTTTTGTTCACACCCCAATCCCTCAGCAAACCTACCAGCTCCTCCTGCAAATAGATTCGGATTCTGACCCCTGGGCCCCTCGCTGCGACCCTGGGTTCAGCCTCCCAGCTGACCAGTGCCCCTACCGCACCCGCCCCACAGCAGCCAGGACACCCAGATCAGAACAAACTCCTCTGATGACCACCCTGGATATCGACAAGTCCCTGCTGAGCTGGGTCCCTTGTCCCCGTCTCCGTTTCCATCTCCCTGGGCTCCTCCCTGCTCCTGATCCACGCTACCCCAGGGCCTTTGTCCTTGCTATTTCCTGAGCCTGGAACACTCTTCCCTCAGATGCCCACATGACGTTGCCTCAGTAAGTTCAGGTCTGAGCTCCGACATGTTCCCAGCCAGGCTGTACTCCCTACACTGGAACTTCCCACTCCCACTCATGTGGCTGCATTTTCTACAGAGCCTCAGCGCCGATTTAGGAGCTACACACTCCTTGCTCATTTGTTTATCTGAATCCCCACGGTGGGATGCAGGTTCCCAGAGGGCAGGGTGTCCTCTGCTCTCTTCCCTGGTATATCTCAAATGCCTGACACGTAGTACGTGCTCCCAAGTACCCTTGCCTGAACGGGGCTGACATGGCATTCCTCAAGCCAGAGACAAACAGGACCACAGCCTCCTCTCTCTGGGACTGGCCTTTGTGTTCCTGGAGACACAACACCAGAAAGGTTGGCCCTAGTCAGACACGTTTAAGCTCCCCAGGAGTGGCCATTGGTCCTCCCTTTGGAGGAGCCATGGGGAACACTAGACAGCCAGCAGGCCGGAGCTGTTCTTTCTGGCCAGGGAATTGGGGCAGGACACAGTTTATTTGTTCAGCCAGCACGGGGCTGACTCTGTGGGGGCAAATGGCAGGACCTGTCAGACAGAGGAGGGGAGCAAGCAGGAGGCAAATGCCACACCTGTGGCGCATGCTGCCAGGCGGGCTGAGAAGATGCCCCGCAACCCAGTCTAGGGGGCTGAGAGACTTTCTGCAGGAGTAAGATTAAGTCCAAAGGCCTTAGCCAGGAAAGCTGGGCCCAGAGATACCCCTCAAGTGGGGAAAGCAGCCAAGGTCGATATAGGAGGGGATGGGGCTCTGCTGGGTTCAGCGCCGTGGCTGAGCTTTGGGATGAGCAGGGCCGAGATGGAGGCTGCTGTCACTCCGAGGCAGCTGGGGCTGGGAGGAAGAGCAGGGCGGGCGCCAGCTGCTGTGGCGGTTGCAGAAAGGCCACCATCGGCTGCTGTGAGAAGGGCCTGTTGCTACAGAGGTCGGGCGAGAGACGAGGGTGGTGGCGAGGGTGTAGACAATCAGATGGATTTGTGAGCTTGGTTCAAAACCCACAACCTGGGCTTCAGGCTTCTCATGCGTAAATGAGGAGGCTGGTCTGGGTTCTCTCCAAGGGACTTGGCGTCTTGAATGCCTGGGTGATTATTCTTCCAATCCCCTCCACTCCCGAAGGAGCAGGAAGTGGCATGGAGAGTGGGGAGTGTCACCACTGTCGGGAAAAGCAGGAAGCGTCTCCAAGTGAACAACCACAGCAGAAACCATGCATGGCTCCAGGTGGGAGAGGAGACGGGGTGTTGAGGGCGAGGTGTTGGCTTCCCAGTGCCGGAATCTGTAAATGTGGCCTTGACTGGAAAAGGGGTCTCTGCAGACATCATTCAGTCAGGGATTTTGGAATCGTCCTGGATTCAGGGTGGCCCAATATCCAACATCAAGGGTGCTTATATGAAAGGGGGAGACTGAAGCAGCTCGGGAGGAAGGCCATGTGACCAGAGAGGCAGCGGTGAGAACCAAGGGGCGCCTGGAAACCCCCGAAGCTGGAGGAGTCAGGGAAGACCCTCCCCAGGGCGTGGGTCCTGCCCAAGCCTTGGCGTTTGACTTGTAGCCTCCAGAACCATGAGAGCGTACGTTTCTGTTGCTTTAAGCCACTTAGTTTGTGGTCACTGGCGGTGTCAGGTACGGGACACGCATTCAGGAGGAACTGCGGGGGGATTAAACCCCGATGGCGGGACCGATGAGGAATCCGTGGTGGATCATCTTTCCCTCAAGTTTCAGGTCCGGGTTCTGGCACAGCTGTGGGCCCCGCAGGGGTTGGGGAGGTGCATCAAGGAGACAAGAGACGTAGGGGCTGGCGGGGCGGGGAGGGGTTGCTCGGCGCCTCTTTCCTCCCCCAGTTGGGCACCCGCGGCTGCCCCAGTGGAACATTCTGGGCCTTGTGTTTGCCAGAGGTGAAATCTCGCAAAATGATGGGAACAAGAAGTGTGGCTGAACTTGACTTCACCTGCCCTTGGCTGTGACCTTGAAGCCGCAGGAGCCTTTGCTGTCAACCTTGGAGATGTTTAAACAGGGAAAGACAGCACGGGAGGGGAGTAACACTCTGCTCACACGGGGCGAGCGTGTACCGAGGCCATGCTGCCCCTACAGAGGGCGGCCCGCCTTACAGTGGAGCCGTGGGGACCATTTCCGAGCACTCACTGCCCCCACCACACCCAAAGGCGGAGCTCAGCACTTTGCCTGTGTTACACCATGGGCGTCTTCAGCCTCCCATGAGGGAGCTGCTGTTCTAGGCATTTTACAATTGAGGAAGCTGCATCCAAACAGCCTTCCCAAGGTCATCCTGTTAGGAAGTGGCAGGGGTGGGGTCAGAGCAGCTCTCGGCCCCAGGAGCCTCCAACTAACAGGCTCTGTGGGCTTCGTGTGTGCAAGCCACCAGGTGTCCCTCCAGGGAGTGGGCCTGTCCAGAGTCAAACCCGGCTGGACCTACCATGCCGATGAGGTCCCAGCATAGGTTCCCACACTCAGGGCTGAAGGTTCCCCAGTGGATGCCACCATTGGAAGGACTATAACAGGTTTGGGGTCCCTCCTGGGCAAAGACTCCAAAATCAAGTGTGAGTCTGGTGCACCGGGAGCAGTGGCTAAGGGGGTGGGAGCAGGGCTGGAGCATCCCGACGGGACACCAGTGCACTGAAGCCCTGGACCCCTGATCTGCCACCTCTGCTGGTGGAGCTGGGAATCACAGGGCTGGGTGGGGCCCCTGCCCAGGGACTCCAGCTATGGTCTGGGGTTGGGAACTGGGTGTCAGTGTTGGCCAAAGCTTCCCAGGTGGTTCTCATGTGCAGCCATGGGTTATATAGCGGAACAGTCTGGAGAGACCTGAGGTCAAACTGCAGCCTTGCCCTTTCCTGCAGAATCCAGGAGGTGGTTCCCGCACAGCCCTGAATAGAGCTTGCTGGACAGAGAAACTTGAGAACACCTGAGAACCAAAAGCCCAGTGAGGCCACAGTCATCTGCCGTTCTGTGTTGGGAGAGGCTGGGGGTGGCCATGGCGTCCTTGGAGGGCCTGTAGTTTATTAGAGTACCCTGGGCAAGCTTGTTCACAGACGAGGCTCAGGGCAGAAAACCTAATGCTGGGCCCTGACTCTGCCGGGGTCCCAAGTCCCGCAGGCGAGTGGCAGCCAGAGCCAGGTGAGAGTGACAGGATGCAGACCCAGAGGGGAGACCCGCTCCTGCTGCCCGCTCCTGCCCATCCACCAGGACAAAGGGGCCAGACCCCAATGTGGCAGTGCACTGGTGACCAGAGGACAGCCCCCAAGCCTGGCTGAGACAGGCATGAGTGGTGGTCAACTCCGGGGCCTGATGACAATGGCTGATGTGTTTTGGGTGCATTCTGCACCTGGGGCAAGTGCCAGGGCCTGGTACTTTACCAAGATCACATGACAGGCATGCAATGGCACTGGGTTCCCACCCAGGCCACCTGCTCCCAAGTCTATAAGCTGAAGCTCCTCACTCCAGGGCTACCTCCTGGAAGCCTCTCCTCCTGCCTGGCCTGACCAGGCCTCCCCAGGACACCTAACCCCTCCTGGAGCAGCCCCTATCCTTCCTTGCTCCTGGCCCTCCTTACCTGATGATGAAGGGGCCGGGTATGGCAGAGGTGATGGAGGTGACCGGCTGGCCGGGGAGGAGTGGACACAGTGGGGCTGTCCCTCTCCCGGGAGAACCCCTCCCGCCAATGTGGTAACAGGAGCCAGCGAAGAAGAGGCCAGCCTGGACTGTCTGTTGCATCACAAAGTCTTGCCTGGGCAGTGGCGGGCAGCCTCAGGGTGGCTCTGCCTGAGGGCCAGCAGGCCCCGCTCCCGTCCTCTGCTATGCCTCCACCAGAGCATCTGCAGCCTCAGTGGTGGCATCTGGAAAAGGAGCACATCTTGCCAAGGTATGGCTGGGGGCAGGTTGGGTTGCTGTGATAACACGTACACAGGGCCTTGCACATAGATGCTCAGTAAACACCTGCTGAAGGACCTGCCTTGCCCAGTCACATGCTCACAGGTGCTGGCACAGGGTTCAAGCTCAGACCAACCTCAGTGCCCTTCTGGTACCTCCTCCCAGGCAGCCCTGCTGGCTGTGAGGATATGGAAACCCTGGGGATGGAGATTTCTACCTGTCCTGCCTCCCTCCCACTTCCTGCAAGGGAAGAAATTCTCTGTGGAGCCCCCCTGCTGGACCGACACTCCTCCACCCCTCTACAAACTTACAATCAGGCCAGGGCTCGGTCAGCTCGGAGCCTTCCTCTGGGAGAATGACACTCAGGAGGCTGCCGGCCTGGCGAGGAGCGCTGGGCAGAACCCTCCTTGAGAGCTGAGATCCGCAACCCCCCCTCAAATTTCGGCCCATGTCATCGACTGTCCATGGTGATTCTCCTAAGAGCCGTCCTTGCATGGGCAGCCGCTGTGAGGGAGGAGAAACGCACCGCCATCCCTAGAGCAATGCACCTCCGTCTCTCCGCCACGTCCCCTTGCCAGCCATCTCCACCCAGCACTGCTTCCCCACCCACAGGGACACCTCCTGCTCCTCCTCATGTGGACACCAGCACTTTGCCCCAGATCCCAGGGTGAACAGTGCAGCTGCTTAGAGACAGCACAAATCCTAAGAAGATAAGGGGGATGACAACAAAAACGTTCGGAGCGCTGTACGTGCCAGCTGTGGGAAAAGCCCCGGGGGCCACGTCTGTGGGCACCTGGGCCTCTCTGAGAGGCGGCCTTTGCAGACCAGAAGAAGCAAGTGTCCTTCTGTGTTGATGTGAGCTTTCTTGTCAGAGCTGCAAAAGGCGACACAAAAATCACAGCTCATGCCAGGAGGTGCCCAGGGCCAGCAGCAGCCAGCAGCATCGTCACCACCACAATCAGCCGCCAAGGGCCGACGCGAGAATGAACACGAGGGCCAGGGAGGGGCGGCCTGGCCTTCCAGGTCAGCAGTGCAGTTCACCAGGGCCTACCAACCGTCTTGCTCACGTTTCAAATTCTGTTTACCAAACGACCACAGAAACCTTTTAATAAAACATCTCACTTGAAGGCCAATGTGAACAATTTTACATAAAGAAATCAATTTCACTGGTTTACATTGTTTTATACATCAAAACTGATATATTTACTCGTTTGTTTTAGACAGGGTCTCACTCTCATCCAGGCTGGAGTGCAGTGGCATGATCACAGCTCACTGCAGCCTCGACCTTCTGGACCCAAGCAATCCTCCCCATTCAGCCTCCCAAGTAATTGGGACTACAGGTGCTCACTGCCACATCTGGCTAATACTATTTTTATTTCTTGTAGAGATGGGGGTCTCATTATGTTGCCCAGGCTGGTCTCCAACTCCTGGGCTCAAGCAGTCCTTCTGCTTTGGCCTCCCAAATTGCTGGAATTAAATTGCTCATTAAGGCATGAGCCACAATACCCAGCCAAAATGGATACATCTACTTACTGTAAATTTAGTAATGGCCACATGGCTCGTAAGTGACAGTGTCAGGCTCAGGCCCCATCTCTGGGCGCTAATAAAATATTTTCTAGCCTCTGTACTCCTGTGTAACAATACAGTTGAAAAAAAAAGGGATATAGCTATGTTTTTATGTGCCTGAGGGTCAGCAAGATGTCAGAGATGACAGCGTGTCCTGTGGAGGGGCTGGTGCCGTCTGATGAGTATTGAATGCAGTCAAGTGCAATTCACAAATGACACGTGCTCCAAGGTAAGCTGGACTTCATCAGGAAAGAGGCTCTTGGGCTCCTGCTGTAGAGGACGGACCAGAAAATTCAATGACTGTACCTCTTCTCTCACCTCAGCTCTTCTACCACGAAGCCCCTGCCTCTGCTCTAGAGCAATGTCTGTCTCTGTTGGTGAAGCACAACCTACCCGCCTTCACAGCATTAGACGCAGTGGCCTTTATTTCAGTCATCAAGATGGAGACACAGAGCGTTCTCTAAGGCTTGAGCAGTGGCTGTGCAAGAGTAGAGGCTAAGTCTGGACCAGCACTGAATGCTGTATCCCAGGGACACAGGAGCCTGTCCTGCATGTGGATCTGTGACACTTAAGTGTGGGGTCCGTGGCAGGTGCCCTCCTGCCTGGGTCTAAGGCCGGTGCCAGTGATGGTTGTGGAAGCCTCATATTTCTTTCAGAAGAGGTATGGCAATCGGCTGCTTTGCCGTAGGGTGGTGCTGACATGATCCTGAGGTCGTGGGTAAAAGTCTCCACTTTCAACCACAAGCCTGCTTTGAGGACTGCAACACTTGGGCAGCAGAGGTTTGAGATGTCTGCGGCCGGTTTCTAAGCCAGCCTGCTCCTGTGGTTGCACGGTAGTGAGCAGAAACTCTGATTCATACAGATAAAAAGCTACACATTCTAAGAGTTTTAGACAGTTCTCTCAGTGTGTGCTACAACCCACAGACTTTGGGAGAGGCCTGGGTAGGCTGAGGGCTTATGAAGTCAAGATGACCTCACGCCACAAGCCAACAGGTTGGTGGCTCCAACATGCTAATATCTGATGTATCACATTGGTGAATGAGCCACTTCCAGTGCAGTTACAAATTCGATTTTAAGTGAAGTACTTAATAAAGTATTTTGGTGCTCCGGAAGGCCTGCAGGATTCAGCCAGTCCCTCAACGCCACTGTGCCACGCAGAGGCCAGGTTCTGCTGGGGTCCCTCACCTCCTGGCCACTGAGGGAAGCTCCTCCCAGGATGCCAAGGTCTGTCTTCTACCTGCATGTAGCTTCCCCTCCTAGTCCCAGTGCTTATCACGGGGCTTTCGAGAACACATTTAATGGCCAGTTGCAATTACGTGGCTCAAACCTTTAATCCCAACATTCTGGGAGGCTGAGGCGGCTGGATCACTTGAGGTCAGGAGTTCGAGACCAGCCTGGCCAACATGATAAAACCCTGTCTATACTAAGAAAACAAAAAAAATTAGCCAGGAATGGTGGCCTGTGCCTGTAATCCCAGTTACTCAGGAGACTGAGGCAAGAGAATCGCTTAAACCTGGGAGGTGGAGGTTGAAGTGAGCCAAGATCGCCCATTGCACTCCAGCCTGGGTGACAGAGCAAGACAGATCAACTCAAGGGCCAAGTGCACTTTGTGTCGGAGCTAAAACTCTTCAAAGGAATGCCCAAGGTATGAGATTCTGATAATCTGGTGGCTCTTGGATAAAGCAATAATCTCATTTAACCCTTTTCCAAGTATTGCTCCTTCATGAGTCTTCTGAGGACTTTTTGAGTCCTTAAAGAGAAAGTCTGTTTGGTACGTAATACACGTTTAAAAAGTAATGACCCCCCCATTTTTTTTTGAGAGAGAAAGCAACTGTATCTCACTGAAGTTTAATACTGTTTTTTTATATTAATTTTTACTCTTAACTTGTACTTAAGAAAAAAAATGAAAAAACTTTTAAGATGGGAGTGATATAAAAACACTGCGACAGTGGTCAGCAAATGACTGGTGCTTGGGACCCGAGGGCTCTAGATTTAGTGGGGCTGGATTTGTGATCTGGGCTCCATGCCTGAAGCAGAAAGTCATGTCCTCAGCCTAAGTTGAGACCCATGGAAGGGGCTGGAGGGGGCCCTCTGAGACATTTGCAAATGACCACGCTCCTGCTCTACTACAAATGTTGACTGGACAAGGAGGAGCTGACCGTGGGCAGGACAAGGACTGACTGCAGGGGGCTCGAACTGGGAGCCAGAAAAGCCCCAGGGGAAGCTTCTGAAAGCAGGTAGAGCGGCTGGTTTGGGCAGCCCCAAACGCCTGCCCTCGCTCTGAGTATCCTCACCTAAGCCATGTGAGGGAGTGGGGAGCGGCGGGCAGGCTCTGAGTGTAGGTTTAACGCCACGCTTGGTTTACTACCAGTTAGGAATTTTAACATCCAGAGCCCTACTGCAGAGTAGAGGAGGCTGGAGGGGCGCAACACCGCCATCTCGCGGCGACGGGGTGCACAGTGCTTGTGGGGACCCAGACTGGGATCCACCATCTGGATCCACAGAATCATTTTCAGCATCAAAGCGAGTCCTTGCGCTATCCATAAGGAGCTTGCCACGCGGCAGGTACCTTGCAGGACTCCAAGACTGCCTCATCTTATGTGATCCCCACAGTCCCTGAAGGAAGGGATCACTAATATCAGCATTCACAGGATGGAACTGGAGGTGTCCTTGTGTTCACAGCTGGACAGACTACCCGACACAAGGGGGGACTTGGGGACCACTGTCTAGCTCGCAAGAGGTGGAAGTGGGCTACTGAGAAGGACAGCCGCATGTCGATTCACCTTCCCCTTTTGTGTTTAAAAGGAGCTTCCCCGGATGGATTAGGTGGTAATGGCAGCGGTGTGAGCATGGAGTGCCCAAGCCCGTCCCCTTGGCCAGCCCCTTCAGCTCTCTGGGCCTCAGTGTCTTCACCTGTCAAACAGGGAAAGGGACCCTCCTTCCCAGGGCCAGGTGGGGTCTGACTGAGTTGGTGCAAGCCAGCGTTCCGTGCAGGGCAGCTGGGGTGTGACTCCTGGGGAAGCTGGGCTTGGAGAAAGTGAGATCTCGTGGGCTCTGTGAAGGAGGGCCTGTGCCCTGTTCCCACACAGCATCCCCAGGGGCAGGGCCCCGTGGGGAGACCGGGTCAGGGCCAGGCATACCCAGAAAGACCCTGCCTTTAAGGGGCTATGGAGCCCGGGGCAAGGAGTGTATCCAAGTAACCAGCGTGGCCCGAGGCCAGGGGCCCCTCTGGAAATGTCACCTTGGAGCGCGCCCTGATGATATTGCAGGCCCAGTAGCCACCTCCTGCCGGAAGCCACGCAGGGCCCCTGCCCTCAGATAGCTTCTTGTCTAGTGGAGACACACACACGAAACTGCCTTGCTGAGAGGCTACCAGGAAGGAGAGGCTCCAGTGAGAGGACAGCAAATAATGGGGGAATGTGACCGGGTCAGGCAGTCGGAGAAGGCTTCGTGAGCAGAGGACAATGGATGAACTTTGGAGGCTGAGTGAGCATTGCCCAGGAGGAGCAGAGGGGAGAGCATTTCAGGTGGAGGGAGCAGCAGGTGCCGGGGAGGAAGGACGGAGGACAGGGAGTCCCAGATGGAGGGAGGAAAGTGCCAGGAGGGCCTGGAAAAGCAGAGAGGGTCTGGTCGGGCCACAGTAGGCTTGGGAGGCCATACAGAGGGCTGTGTGTGACATGGAGGGTGACAGGGATGGCGGGAGGGAGGAAAGAAGAAGAAAATGGAACGTGATTTGCATTTCACAATGACAACTCTGACTGCTGGGGTGAAGAAGGATCTGGAAGGGTCTGGCATAGGCAGGCAGGCAGACCAGCTGCGAGGTTAGTAACTGCACATTATCAGGAAGGAGGCTTTGTAACCTGGGCCAGGGAAATGAAGGGAGCAAGGCCAGTGGCCCGTCCAGTGGCCCGTCCAGGGGCCCAGGGAGGGATGGGAGGAGGGGGTGAGGGGAGCCCCAGGGACGGTGCCTGGGCTTCTGTGTTACACAGTTGGATGGCTGGAGGAGGCCTTGCCAGGAAGGAACAGCTGGGTGAAGCCAGGTTTTGGAGGGAGGGCGTCTGCATTCAGCCTTGGCTGTGCTGAGTCTGAGCTGCCACTGAGCTATCCAGGGGGAACACACAAGTCTGGGGTGTCTGTGTCACCAGTGAGGGGACCGTGCAAGTGATCGCCCTAACTGAACACTTCTGAGTGAAGAGTAGCTCTGTTAACAATGATGCCACAACAGCACCCAGACAGGGCCTGTCCCTGGCAAGCAGGGGCACTGGGACCCTTGCTATTGGTAGTCAGGAGAGCAGAGATACAGATGAGGCGAGATCCTGAGGGAAGGAGGGGACTCCTGGAAGCCGAGAGGAATGGCTGGCCAACAGTGGCGGAGGACAGGTGTGGACGGCCAGGAGGGTGTGCACCTACGCCAGCACTGGGAGCATTTCGGAAGTGCAGAGAGGCCCACGGTGACCCCTGGCCATTGCTGAGGGGGCACCTGGCTGGATGTACCCTTTTGGAGGTCACTGGGGGCCTCGGTGAGAGCTGGTGAGGAGAGGTAGCATCATGAGTCAACTGGGGTGGCCTCCAGAGACGGGAGGAAATGGAGACTGCGAACAGCCGGTTCTCTGGAGCGGCGTCATTTCCATCAAAATGGCTGCTGGTATCTTTGAAGGCAGCCCTCTGGTCTCCCTTCCTCCTTGAAAGCTCTCAAGGAGGAACTCACGTTCAGAGGGTGCTGTCTGAGCAGCAGGAGTGAGGGCTGCCTTTCTTCAGTGAACCAAAAATATGTGCCAAGCCTCTCCGAAGTGCCAGGCGACGCAGAAAGATTTACGGCAACGGACTTGAGTGAACAAGCTGAGGGTTCAAGCCTGTGTCACAGATGCACGGACGCTTCAAAAGCAAGCTCTCCTGCTAGGTGGGATATGGCCCATTCCGGCTCCCCTTGTTACAGGAACTGCATGGGCCGCTCATCTCCCCTCGTCAACATGAAGAGGGGACACCAGCTGTTGTACTCAGCTGCTCCAGAGAGATACCTGCTCTGGCTGGGCTCACCACAGGGCCAGATCCCCCATCTCCAAACGGGGCCGACCACCATTCCCACCATGGCCTGGGCTGAGTCTGGGGTCCGGAGAGTGCGGGCAACCCAGGGAGGCTGGCTCTGCAACGGCAGAGCTGTGGGCAGCCTGCTTCCTTCACCACAGCCAGGTCCGGGTTCCTGTCTTCCCGTGGTCCGGCTGCCCCCGCTGGCCTGGATTTTATGCTGTGGTGGGAGCTCAGCTTCTGTCCCTGGCAGCCGAGGGCTCAGACCAATATGGCCAGCACTGTGCACGCTCGCGTTTTACAGAAGCCACTCCAGCTTGGGGTTGTCTTCCTCAGCCCCCTGCCCCCTTCCCAGAACATCCGCATCCTGACACTCCCTGTCCTCCGTCTCAGCCCAGCCGGGCTACCTTTCTGACCTTATTACCCTCCAGGCTGGCCAAAATGCATGCTCCCCTCTGCTCCCCATTGCTGGGCTTCTCCTCTCTGGGCCTTCATGTGGGCCTCCCCCAAACAGTCAGGAGGTAGACCGGTGCTGTGGAAGGTGACTGGGTGGTGGCTGGGCCTGGGTTTGAGTGCCAGCTCTGCCCTCACCAGCTGCTAGGTCCTCTCCCAGCTCGTGGCCTCATCTCTAAGTGAGAAACACTCACTCCAGCTTCAGGGCTGGGCGTGGTGATCCTCCAGGGAAGGAGGGAGGCTGGGACCAGGGACATGTACAGAAAAAGCCTGGCCCAGAGCACAGAATCTCATTTCTCTCTCCCTTCCTCAATGATCTAGAACTAGTGAGGTGGGAAATGCAAATACAATTTGGAAATAAGGCAAACAAAGGTGAGAAAGAGATCCAGGGTCATCTCTGCCACAACCGCTAAACTGCAAATGCAGCAGGCTTTCTGTGGGGAAATCACGGGCAGCTTCTGTTTCTAGGAACTGCCTGGGCCACTCACCACCCTGGGCCACTCAAAACGGACTTCACATTTCAGTAAGCGCCTCGGAATCCCAATTAAAAATCACAGAGGTGTTCACTCAATTTAAGTCTCCAATACCCCTTATATCTAATGTCAAACAGAGCTCAGAATAAGCCAATGCCTGCACAAAGCACTGACATTCCCCCAGTTCTGAGGCCACACGGAATGAGGAGGATGGAACCCCTCTTGGAGGAAAGCGCTGTGCACCCACGGGAGAGGGCAGAGCAAGCAACTTTGGGTTGTTCTTGCCCTGGAGGTCAGTAAAGGTCAAACCTTCAGAGGAAAGGAGGGATGGAAGGAGGGATGGAAGGGTAGAAAAAGACAGAGAGGCCTCAGAGTGACCCCAGCGAGTTCAGATTGCAAGGTGCTGCAGAGCTGGTCTGGCGCTAGCTGGGCGGCCAGGGCTCTCCCTGAGGAGTAGGACAGGGGTGCTCAGCCGTCAGGGGTCAGGAGGCCCCTCAAGCCCTGTGCAACGCAGTGCCCCGAGGAGCAATTCCCACCTTTCCTGGAAATGAATGATCCACTTAGTCACCTCTTAGAAACTGTGAGTAGAAGCTAGAAAACCAACAAATATTCAAATATCCAAATAAGGGCTGAAAGATCCCAGACCTGCACACAGGCGAGCGTGATGGTGACGCCCAAGTCCAGACGTAGAAACTCCTGTCACGACAGGAACGCGTCTGCTTCCCAGGGTAGGCGTCCGTTAATGGCTTTATATACATCGTCTCCTTTGAGCCTCTCAGCAGGCCATAGGGTCAGTACTATGCTTACTGCCACCCTAAGATGAGGAAACTGAGGCAAAGCAAGGGTAGGTGGCTTGCCCCAGCACCCAGCTGGAAGTGGTGGGGCCAGGATTTGAACTGGGCACTGGCCGGGGCCAAAGTCTGCAGCTTCCTCATTGTGCCTCACACCGCCTTTCAGAAGAAAAAGGGGCCTGTGAACAGGTGAGAGCAGGTGTACCACAATCCAGCAGCACCCCTAGAATCTGAACCCCAGGGCACAGGGCTGGGTGTCTTGTGAAACCCTGTGGATGGGACGGAGGGAGCTGGGAAGCATCTGACCCACAGATGCCAGGGCTCCAAGAGATGACGGGAGCAGGAACTTAGGTCTGGGGAACGGAGCGGAGCAGCTCCTAAGATGGGATGGGATGTGGGCTCCAAACCACAGGTCAGGCCTCAGACTGAGATGGGACAGGACGCAGACTCTGGAACTGCAGGTTGGGCCTCAGACTGAGATGGGGAATGCTCAGTGAACAGGCTCCGTGGCAGGGGCGGGCTTGTGACTTCAGCCTTGAACTTGGGACACACTGGACACTACTCATGACGATTTACTGTATACCTGCTGTGAGCCAAGCACGCCAGGCCCTTTCCAGAGGAAGACGCTGTGGTCAGAGTGGTTGTCCAGGGTTCCTGAGAGCAAGTGGGATGGAAACCAGGTCTGTGAGACTGAGCCCCTGCCCTCTTAGCCACTGTATCCCTCTTGTGATGATGTCACCTGGGCACTGAGTAGCACTTTCCTGTAGGATGTAGCTCAGAACATGGAGACCCAGTGAGTGGCCTTTTATCACCCTCAGACCTGGCTGCTGCCTGCTGCTGCCTCCTACTCTGCAGTGTCACTGTGTTAAAGATGACATATTTAAGACTGAGTGGTCAGATTTCCCTCCGGAAAAGCAAGGAGCTGGAAGTCACCTGCCTTTCTAGATATTCTACAGTAAGTGTGAGGGGTAAACAGATGAAAGGTTTGTAACGCCCATGAAGTAAGGGAAATTTTGGTTCAGTGCAGTATCATAGAGGGACTAGAGGCTCCTTCTCCTTACCATGTAGACTGAGGCGTGGGGAAGGGAAGTTATCATATCCATCCTCCCATCCTTCCATCCTCTGCCATCTGTCTACCTGTCCATCTATCTTCCATCATCCATCCATCTTTCTTCCATCTGCATTCATCCATCCATCTTCTTTCCATCAACCCTCCACCCTCTATTTATCTTTCCTTCCTTCCCTTCCTTCCTCCCTTCCTTCCATCTACTCTATCCATCTTCCTTCCATTAATACTCTACCATCCACTGGTCCTTCTATCCATCTACCTTCCTTCCATCTACCCAGCCATCCATTCATCTATCCATCTTCCTTCCTCCTACCCACCCTCCATCCACTGGTCCCTCTATCCATCTATCTTCCTTCCATCTACCCAGCCATCCATTCATCTACCCATCTTCCTTCCTTCCATCCACCCTCCATCCACTGGTCCCTCTATCCATCTATCTTCCTTCCATCTTTCCAGCCATCCATTCATCTACCCATCTTCCTTCCTTCCATCCACCCTCCATCCACTGGTCCCTCTCTCCACCTATCTTCCTTCCATCTACCCAGCCATCCATTCATCTATCCATCTTCCTTCTTCCTATCCACCCTCTACCATCCATCCATCCATTTTCCTCCCATTTATGTTCCTTCCTTCCACCCACCCAGCCATCTATTCATCCGTGCTTCACCATCCATTCATCCATCCATCCATCCTTCCATTAACCCTCCAGCATCCATGTATCTGTCTATTCATCCATTCATCATCCATCCATCCAGTCTTCACTGAGGACCTGCTAAATGTGAGGCACTGTAAGAAGCACAAAGATAAGGTTTGATTAAAAACAGAAAACCACTGATGACTGCGGAAGCTGGGTGATAGGTTTGTAGGTTCATTATACAATTTCTCCCTGCTTTTCTATTCATTTGAAATTTTCCGTAACAGGTTAAAGAGATAAGCTGTGAAATGTGGGAACTAGGAGTTGCAGTTCCCACACAGAGGCAGTGGATGTGTAGCTCTTGGTGGGCTCCCTGAAGGCAGTAATCTTGGAGTCTGCGAAGACCCGGCAGAACACAGCCACCTGGGGAGGCCTTGCAGATTTGAGGGCAGGAGGGACAAAAGGGAAAGGGAAGAGGGAGGGAATGAGAATGAACCTCAGGCCTGAGGACGGGCATGGGCTGGGGGTGTTTCTGGTCTCCCACCTCTGCCCATTGGACAACATCTCTGATAGAACACTCTGGCTGCCTTTGGGTCTGTCAGCCGTTCACAGGCAGCAGGCCCGAGCCTGGTGAGATGAGCTGCTAGTCAAAGCTGTTAGCTGCCCAAAAGGGTTTTGAGGAACTGGTGCCTAGCCTCACATGAGCTGGACAAGGTATGTTTTTATTCCAAACAGAATGGACTCTATGAATGGCTGTGGGAGGTCAGGGAGCACCCTGATATTGCAAAAAACAAAACAAAACAAAATTGTGCACTGCAGAGGTTCTGTGCGCTGCGTTCTCATGTGCACTGCGTGTTCTGCAGCGTACTGTGTTCTCATGTGCAATGTGTGTTCTGCAGTGTACTGTGTTCTGTGCACCGCGTTCTCATGTGCACTGCGTGTTCTGCAGTGTACTGTGTTCTCTGCACTGCATGTGTGTTCTTCTGTACACTGTGTTCTATGCACTGCCAGAGTGTTCTCCTGTGCACTACCTGACTGTTCTCCTGTGCACTGTGTTCGGTCAGCTGCATCCTCCTGAGCATTGTGTGTTCTCCTGTGCAGTGTTCTCCTGTGTACTGCCTGAGTGTTCTCCTGTGCACTGTGTTCTCCTGTGCACTGAGTGTTCTCCTGTGCACTGTGTGTTCTCCTGTGCACTGAGTGTTCTCCTGTGCACTGTGTTCTCCTGTGCACTGAGTGTTCTCCTGTGCACTGTGTGTTCTCCTGTGTACTGCCTGAGTGTTCTCCTGTGCACTGAGTGTTCTCCTGTGCACTGTGTTCTCCTGTGTACTGTGTGTTCTCCTGTGTACTGTGCGTTCTCCCGTGCACTACCTGAGTGTTCTCCTGTGTACTGTGTGTTCTCCTGTGTACTGTGCGTTCTCCCGTGCACTACCTGAGTGTTCTCCTGTGCACTGTGTTCTCCTGTGCACTGTGTTCTCCTGTGCACTGAGTGTTCTCCTGTGCACTGAGTGTTCTCCTGTGCACTGTGTTCTCCTGTGTACTGAGTGTTCTTCTGTGTACTGAGTGTTCTTCTGTGCACTGTGTTCTCCTGTGTACTGTGTTCTCCCGTGCACTACCTGAGTGTTCTCCTGTGCACCGTGTGTTTTCCTGTGTACTGTGTGTTCTCCCGTGCACTACCTGAGTGTTCTCCTGTGCACTGTGTTCTCCTGTGCACTGTGTGTTCTCCTGTGCATTGTATGTATTTTCCTGTGCACTGTATTTTCTGTGTACTACCTGAGTGTTCTCCTGTGCACTGTGTGTGTTCTCCTGTGCAGTTTTTCTGTGCACTATATTTTCTCCTGTGTACTACCTGAGTGTTCTGTGCACCGTGTGTTCTCCTGTGCACCGTGTTCTCCTGTGCATTGTATTTTCCTGTGCACTGTATTTTCTCTGTGTACTACCTGAGTGTTCTCCTATGCACTGTGTGTGTTCTCCTGTGCAGTTTTTCTGTGCACTATATTTTCTGTGTACTAGAGTGTTTCCTGTACAGTGTGTGTGTTCTCCTGTCCACTATATTTTCTGTGTACTACCTGAGTGTTCTCCTATGCACTGTGTGTGTTCTCCTGTGCACTATATTTTCT
>CM052654.1:5565050-5600278 GCA_028533165.1 Leontopithecus rosalia
TACCTGAGTGTCTTCCTGTGCACCGTGTGTTCTCCTGTGCGCTGTGTGTTGTCCTGTGCACTGTGTGTGTGTTCTCCTGCAGCAAGGCCCACCTTGCTTTCACTCGAATTTTAGTGATCTGTAACTCATGAAATGTTAAGAAATTCTGCCTTAGTGAGGAAAAAAAAACAAAACAGTGGGTCATATTTGCCTTAAGGAGTAGCATGATCTGATGAGTGGTCTTGCTGAAGGGAGGGCTCCTTGGCCCCAACAGTGAAATGGATTTGAACACTATTCTGAGACGCACCTCAGGAGTGCTAAGTTCTTAGTGACTTGAGGATGACTGACATCTACAAACTCCTCTGGTGAGCCAAAACCTCCGTGGATGTGAACTGAACCCATCTTCCCAGCAGCCTGTGTGGTGGGAATTCCTATCACCCCTGTCCACACAGGACAGAACCAGTCAGCACAGGTGAAGGACACAGGCAGGAAGGGCGCCGCCAGATAAGAAAGGCTGCCAGAGTGATCCGGAATGAGTGATCCATCCACAGCACTCTGGAGGCAGCAGGATGAATCACAGTAGACTGTTGGTCTTTACGGTACAGGCCAAAAGCTAAGCAAAGACGGTAAAGCCAGCAGGTTTCTGCAGGCCTGAGGCTCTGGGGACACTTGCGGGAAAGAACTCTGCCTGTAGTAGGGGCCGGCAGGCTGCCAGGGTTGAAGTGATTAGCCTGCCAGCTGCTCTGGTGCTTTCAGAATCAGTCCAGAGAATAAGAGGCATGAGAAACCTTCCACCATCACACTATCTGTCATGAGGCAACAGGCTGTATGCAGAAGACAGAGAAGTAGCCTGGCATGGTCTGGGAGATAAAAGGCAGTGAAGGCAAGGGGAGGGACCTGTCTGCCCAACTGATGACAGCAAGGACAACACACCTGCAGATGCATGTACACAGACACACACACAGACGTGTAAGCACATGCACACGCAGATGTGTGCAGACATGCACCGATGTGCACTGATACAGACAAGCTCATGCACATGCACAGATGTGCACTGATATATTCAGACACGCTCGTACACATGCACACACAGATGTGCACTGATATAAAGATTCAGACATGCTCATACACATGCACAGATGTGCACTAATACAGATAAGCTCATGCACATCCAGATGTGCACTGATACAGATTCAGACACGCTCGTGCACATGTACACATATGGGCACTGATAGATGCAGACATACTCATGCATATGCACATAAAGACATGCACTGATAGACACACACTAGTCCACATGCACACAGAGACGTGCACCGATACATACATACACACACACATACCCCCCTTCCTCCCACAAGCACAGTGACTGCCCCTTCCTTCATCTGTGTTCTTATCCCACTCATCCCAGGCCCCTTCATGCCAAATACCCCACTGGCTGGCTGGCGGATTCCAGCCTTCCCTGGTCTCTAATTTTAAAGACAACCACAATTACATAATCACGTTTAATGTTTTATAGAACAAACATGTTCTTTACTGTGAAGTTCACTATGAACTTGAATCCCTGATAATTTAAAGCCTATCACCCAATGTATGCCTCAAGCAGCAAGATTTCCGTGTTCAACGATTTAACTTACTACGCACACCTTGTGCAAAGTCACAAACCTTTTCATACATTTATGAGCTTCAGAATTTAACTGGGAAAGTGTAGCACAGCCCTTTATCCCTTTGCACTGCATGGAGAGAAATGGCTAAAGCAACCACCACCGCCTTCTGTTCTATGAGCACGAAGGAACATCTGTTCTCATCTGGGCTACTCGCCCTGGTCAGTGGGAAGCTGCCAGATCCCCCTGGGACAACAATGGCAGAGGCTGCACAGCTTCCTGAAGATTCCTGAAGACAGGTACCAGCCCAGGGCAGAGAGTCAGGCCAAGGGCTATGACAGAATCTTCTAGAGACCGCACAGCGACCTACCCATCTGTGTGCACCCACACCCACCACTGTCTTGCACTGGGCACGTGTCTCGCCCAGGGCAAGGGAAGTGGAGGCCTGGCCTCAAAGCGTGGCTGGATGTGGGCCTGAGAACACAGTCGACTTTGGCTTTGCTTGGAAAGCTCCTTCATAACTCCCAGCCCCTCCAGAAGATAAGTGTCTTCTCAGTCGGAGCTGTGTGACTCAGGAGAGGTTTACTGTCAGAGCTTGCTGTTCTTCTGAAACTGGGCCACTAGGCTGAGGACCTGCTCGGAGGCCTTGATGTTCTTGGAGCCGAGGTATGAGGTGCTGTTGGGGCCGGTCTCATCCAGGAAGTAGCGGTAGTTGGCCATCAGGCTGCAGGAGCTGGTGATGCCTTTGAGGCTCACGTCCGCCATCCAGTTGATGCGCCACAGCACTGCCCCGTTCTGCAGGTGGAAGTTGGCCACAGGGTTCAGTGCGTAGCCGCGGTGCTTCTCTCCATACAGGTACCAGGCGCAGAGCCTCATCAGCGGGGCCTGCAGTGCGCGCACCAGCTTCTCTGACTGCACCCACTCGCTGCTGCTGAGGTGGAGCTTGAGGGTCTCGTTAATGGGGCCACCTGTGATCTCCGAGATTTCCTTACATTCCGAATCTGTAAAGAGTTCATTCCTCCCGTGCTCCTTTGTTTGGGAGCTCAGAAGCCCCAGAAGCCATTTGGTGAATCCAGGTATAGGTGACAGACTCGAAAACACCTCAAGGTGAGGAAACTCTCTCTGTAAAGCATGGTTGGGGTGGAAGGAAGGCGAAGAAAACACACAAATTCAGCAGGTACGTTACCAAGAGAGGAGCACCTCTCAACCTACGGTTGCTGCTGTGTAGTGGGCGGAGTGACATCCGATACATGTTACTTATCTTCTTTCAAGAAACTTTTTTTTCCTTAGAGTCAGGGTCTTGCTCTATTGCCCTGGCTGGAGTGCAGTGGCGTCATCCTGGCTCACTGCAGCCTTGATCTCCTGGGTCCAAGCCATCCTCCTGCCCTGGCCTGCTCAGTAGCTAGGACCACAGCCATGCACCATCGTGCCCAGCAGGGAACAGTTATCAGGAACCTGATGTGTGCCCGGCCCTGGAGGCATCCTGACTCCCTGAGGCAGGGCACCTGGGTCCCCACCATCCCTTGTCATGTCGGCAAAACAGAGACTAGTGTGTTGGGGGACATGCCTAAAACCAGACAGACAGCCAGTGGGGAGTGGACATGGTGTACCAGTTACTCACTGCAGACCGTGTCTGTCCTGCACACCATGCCCCTCCTATGGCCACCTCTGAGGCCCCACAAGCTGCTCAGCTGCTTGGCACAAGTGCCCAGGGATGGATAAGTGAGTGACCAGCCACACCACAGGGGGCGCACAACGGGGCGGAGGAGGCGGCTGTGGGGATCCGTCCACATCACGACCCGGCTCAATTGTGCTTGTCCCAACTATACAGAGATCTCATTCTCATTTCCAAAAATCCACTACTTTCTGATTATAAATGTAATACATACTCACTATGGAAATTGTTAAAAAAATTAATGACAGAAGAAAAGAAAGCCATCATACTCCACTACACTGAGAAGACTACTGTCCACACTTTGCTACAGTAAACTGCTGGTGCACAGGTGAGACACTTATTCTACCTTTTGCATTATGAATTTATATTGTGAGCATTTTCTCATTATCATTTAAAATTCAAAAACAGAGAATTTTAACCACAGAGTAACGTGAAAAATGAAAAGAGAAGACTATTATGTTCCTCTCCTTGAGCATTTGTGGTGGCTCCCAGGTTTTCTGCTTTTCTTTTTTGAGACAGTTGCTCCCAGGCTGGAGTGCAGTGGCGCGATCTCAGCTCACTGCAACCTCCGCCTCCCGGGTTCAAGCAATTCTCCTGCCTCAGCCTCCCAAGTAGTTGGGACTATAGGTGTGTATCACCACACACAGCTAATTTTGGTATTTTTAGTAGAGATGAGATTTCACCACATTGGCCAGGCTGGTCTCAAACTCCTGACCTCAGGTGATCCACCTGCCTTGGCCTTCCAAAGTGCTGGGATTATAGGCATGAGCCACCATGCCTGGCTATGTTCTGCTTTTGTAAACCCGGATGAGCGCCTCCCTGCAGAGGGGTCATTCGCTCCCTTCTAGACTCCCTTTGAGGACTCTACACTGGCTGCAAAGGGGCAAGTAAGTGTCACCCTCAGGACAGCTACTGGGCTAAGGCCTGACTCCCCCAAATCCCAGGATCTGCTCCTCCTCTTCCTGCCTTCCTTACCCTGATACATTTCCCCTCCCTGCCCTGCTCATTACCACCCTCAGCTAAGACAGACCAACAAGGAAACTGTGTGAATGAGCGGTGGCTTATTGTTACCCAGGGGAAACATGGCTGCGTGGTAATGAAGCCGACACCCAGCCTAATCCTGAGGGCTTCAATTTGAAATTGATTATGAATTTATGAGGAGCGTGTAAATGTCCCCACTGCACACTGTCACCCTCAAAGGAAGGACTGTGCTGCAGCTATGTGCAGCCCCCAGCACAGAGTATCCCACTCAGAGCCAATCATCAGCAATCATCTAGCTACTGCAACTAACCACTAGATTCTACACATCCGTTTATTCAAACCCCTAATGAGGTTGGTGGTTTCTGAAAGCCTAGGCCCAGAGTGAATTTCAACCTTTCTGTTGCAGGATAGTTAATGTGTTTTTCACAGGGCAGCAAAGAGAAGGGAGTTAGATCAAAACTGAGCTGAAGCACCTACCTTTGAGCTGTCTGGTCTAACCTCAGCACCCCCTCACAGGCTGTGAGTAGGCCCACTCTGACAGCATGTCAGGCGCCAGAGACCCTGAGAGTGTGGGCAGAGGCAGGGGGAGGTCTGACATGGCAGGATGACCACCAGCTGTGCCATCTGGCTGGGACACTTGAGAGTGACACTTGAGAGTGACACTTACACCAGGACGCATGAAATCAAGAGCATCCTGAGCAGATCACAGCGAGGTTGCCCTAGAGAGAGCTGATGACCTCAGAACACAGCTGCATCTTGCTGGCAACTGCGCAGCTGGGCCGGAGGCCTCATTTCAGCATCATTCTCATCTCCCTGAGAGACTCATGGCTCCTAGGAATTGCTGAGGGGCCACTGGCACCCTTTCTATTCCCTGCCTGTCCCTTTAGCTCCTGTCTTCATCTGTGTCCCTCATGGCACCTGACACCCCACGAGGTTCACTGACCTGACCACCTGGAAGCCAAGTGTGACTGGGCTCCCTGCATGTCACTTACCTGCAACTCCTTGACCACTCGCTTTATGAGGAATGTTCCCAGCTCCACCCCCTGGAGTCCCTGCTGGGTCAAGCTGATAGAATAAAAGATGGCAGCAGCAATTCTGTTTTTCTCTTCTGTTTCTGATGGAGGACTTTCCTTCACGATTGCCTGGAAAACACGGACGAGGGTTCTTAGGACAGCCTGGACGCTCTGCAGCCTGCATGGCAACCCTGTTGCTGGGGCCAGAAGACAAATCCTAGAGCACTGAAAGAGATGGCAGAGAACTCGGCTCCCCAGCTGGGGTTCAGGCTATGGAGCCTAAAAGCCGCTGTTTTGAAAACTGTCTACAGGAAAATGTCCTCAGCCTCCTTGGGGTCCTCAGTGCTGCATTGTTTGTGCCATTTTGCAATGTTCATGCAAACTTTGTTGAAGAGCAACGTATGTCCCTTTCTGTCTCTCTCAAGCCTTTGTGCAAACAAAAACGTGCTCCGTAAACTCCCCTGGTAACACACGCTAACATGCTGATCCTCGAGACCAAACAGCTTCGGTTCCTCCAGCTTGTCCTTAAAGTCCCGGTGTTTTACACTATTTAATTGTCTTCCCTCCTTTTTTCTGAACCCTAGTTTTTCACATTTCTCAAGAGGCCATATGCAGTCCCACATCTGGGACTTTTTTTGAATTTTTCAGGTCCCTTTTCGGTTTTGTGCCATCTTTGTTTTTCCTTAATGGCAACACACATTTGCACACATGTACCCGCGAGTCAATCTAAGAAACGGCCTAGAATGGAAGTCGCTTCGCTGAAGTCTGAGTTTACTGCCTCTCATTTCTGACTGCAGCGTTTTTTAATCCCCAATACTCTGAAGCATAATCCTTAATACTCTAAAGGTCACTCGGCAACAGTGGAATAGCAGGGGTTACCTTTTAGTTTGCTTCGAAGCAGGTACACTAGCTTACTTTTGAAGAAACCATTTGAACCGTTTCAACTTCTACCAGCTCCCTCCGATTCTGGAAGAAGTATTCAGCTCAGAGTGCATACTTCAGGTCTGGCAGTCAGTCCACGAACTTTCTGAAACTGTCCAGGGAATGTCTGAGTCTACGCACATCTACCCTAAGGAAAATGTCCTCAGCCTTTTTTCCCTTTAGATTCTTAACAGGGTCTGGGACTCCTACAAAGTTAAGCAACACTGCTGTGAGGAAAGCAGGAGAGCTCTTGACACGAAAGGGACATCCTCCGAGGCCCGCGCTGGGCCTGCTGTCCTACACTGTACTCTATGGAAGAGCCTCGGGGCTCAAAGAACAGAGCTCACTTCACATCACTCCCAGGCTTATCTCCTTTTTTTTTTTTTTGAGATGGAGTCTCGTTCTGTTGCCCAGGCTGGAGTACAGTGGTGCAATCTTGGCTAACTGCAACCTCTGCCTCCTGGCAAGCGATTCTTATTTGAGCCTCAGCCTCCTAAGCAGTTGGGATTACAGGCATCCGCTACCACACCCAGCTAATTTTTATATTTTATTAGAGATGGGGTTTCACCATGTTGGCCAGGCTGGTCTGGAACTCCTGACCTCAGATGATCTGGCTGCCTCAGTCTCCCAGAGTGGTGGGATTACAAGCGTGAGCCACTGTGCTGGCTCTCCTTTTTCAAGAAGTCTGTAAGTTACCTTGTGCAAAAATCCCAGCAATGTTTTCTAAAAGTTTTCAAAATAAAAACAAAACTTTCTTTTTTTTTTTTTTGAGACAGAGTTTCGCTGTTGTTACCCAGGCTGGAGTGCAATGGCACGATCTCGGCTCACCGCAACCTCTGCCTTCTGGGTTCAAGCAATTCTCCTGCCTCAGCCTTCCAAGTAGCTGGGACTATAGGCACGCACCACCATGCCCAGCTAATTTTTGTATTTTTAGTAGAGACAGGGTTTCACCTTGTTGACCAGGATGGTCTTGATCTCTTGACCTCATGATCCACCTGCCACAGCCTCCCAAAGTGCTGGGATTATAGGCATGAGCCACTGCGCCCAGCCAAATTTTTTTTAGTTATACAAGGGAGGTAGTGTAATATCAAAGAGGCAAAAAAAAAATTTTTTTTTTACAAGGCAAAGTGAATAAAACAAACAAAAAAGAGAAAAAAAATACATGCATAAAGAAAAAATACTAAATTAGGCCAGGTGTGGTGGCTCACGCCTGTAATCCTAACACTTTGGGAGGCCGAGGTGGGTGGATCACCTGAGGTCAGGAGTTCAAAACCAGCCTGGCCATCATGGTGAAACCCCATCTTTAGTAATAAAAATAAATAAACACATAAAAAAGAAAAAATACTAAATTACTCCAAAACCTAATCCCCATGCCTGCTGCTGCTGACCTTTCCATGGACACCTTTCCAGGTCTGTCTCATAGGCTCCCAGTATGCACACTGTTAAATATACGAAGGACCGCGGACTCACGCACATTCTCATATGCCCAAATACATATGGGCAATTCTACACATATGGAAGGCACCTTCCCCTCAGAGTCAGGATGTGGGCGGGGTTTGAATTCCAGTTCCACCCTTACTAGCTCTATGATCATGGATAAGTTACAAATGTTCCCCTAAGCCTCAGTTTTCTCATAATACCTAAATCACAGGCACTCTGAGCAATAACACACAAAACGTGCTTCATGGACTGACAGGCACAGAGCACATACTCAACAGGTATTATTAATATTGATCATAAGACTGCACTCTACACATGCTGCTGTGTAAACTTGACCTTCACCTCAACAATAAGTCAAGCTTGGCTTTCCATGTCAAAATATAAACCTACATCAATATTTAAATACATGACAGAAATCTGATGTTCGCGAGGCCGCACCATGTGTTTACAACACACTCCTGGAGCCCATTTTCTCCTGATGGGCCCTAGGTTATCATCCAGCCTTTCTAACTGTCAGCAATGCTGCAGGAGCAGCCATCTAACTCTCAGGGCTGAGCATCTCCCCAGAGAAGTTCCTAAGGGTGGAATTTTTAGGCCAGAAGAAATGCACAATCTGAATTTTCATTCATCTTGCCAACTGCCCTCAAAGAAGTCAGAATGGCCCCTCATTTCACCAACGGGGCCTCAGAGTGTGACTCCTTCAAACACAAACACTGTAAGGGGATGAGTTTCTCCTTGGCGATCAGGAACATCTGCTCATTTGCCCTACTCAACTTCTCTCACTTCTCAGCGGGACACCTGCTTAGGGCACTCACCTTGTGCTGGACCACCATCCAGTCAGCTTTCTCACAGTCCCTCATGTCCTTTTGGCCTGAGCAAACCTGTGCTGGCCCAGGAGTCTCAGACTCCCTGCCACCTGTCTTTAGCTCTCCTATTTCCAGACTCTGCAATGTGGTCCCTTGTTCTCCTGCCCCCATGGGCCTGCAGGAGCATTTCAGACATTCTTGCCAAACTCATCCAGGAACAGAGCAGCTTGCCTGTTCTGTTCTGATGGGGCTATCAACCACAAGTCCCATAACCTGCACTTGCCAGGCAGTGTCCTGGGCCCATATCACGCATGAGGGATGGAGTGTATCTTTCAATTGGGATGGAGTGTATCTTTCAATTTTCCAATCAAGTCTCTTTTAAAACTCCCCACAGGCATTTAACAAAAGCTGTAAAGGTGAACCATGTATGAACCAGCTATCCTGTCTCTTCTTCCTTCACAATTACTTTCTGCCTCACAAATGTGTTCCGTGAGAGACTTTAACTGTTTCTCAACCCAAGGTCAACAGAGCCAGATGAATGCCGTCCTTGCTCCGTAACTGCCTGCCTGCTACACTTCTACACTCTATAACTACACATCTGGAGACTTTATTTAAGCAATTAAAAAACCCAAAACATTTTCAAAAAAAGAGGATAAAATCAAGTAAAAACAAAGCAAAACAAAAACACAACTTAAGGGACTTTGCGGGATGCCTATCTTGTCCTGAACTGACCATCGCAGGTACCTGGATATTGCTGGAGATGTCATCGGTCAGTGCCACGTGCAAAACAACCAGGGGCTCCCCAGGGGTGGAACAGTGAGAAAAGAAGTAACACCTTCTGTAGGGCCCAACGCGACGCTTCATGTCCATCCAATTTTTTACAGGATGCACAGCCTCCGATCTGGGGAAAAATTTGTAAAGAGGTAAGACAAACGTATAATTCACAACTTAACGGTTTATGACTTCTATTCATATTATTCATCTAAGTCAAACAAATTTTTTAAATAGAGCTTTAATGGAAAGAAAGTCATTTTAATGAGAAACAGAACCCACTGAGAGGAACTACAGTGAATGACCATTTTACAAACAAAATTGTGCTCCAATTTGAATCCCAGTTTTAAGAGGAGCTTGTGAGGTTCTGGGGAAGGGTTCATGCAGCATATCTTCACGCAAAGTCTAATCAAATGCTTGGTGTTGGACACGGTGTCTTTTCTTTCCTTGGGATCTCTGTGAAGCGCTGTCAGTGCTGCAAACACTGGGCTCATCTGGTTTCTTCTGTCTAGCAACCTCACCCACCGCTGCTGTTTTCAGCAGGTGAAATGGCAGCAGGCACCGTCAGCCCTTTGAAGTTGTTACATTTCCAACAACAGGAACTTTTCAAACCTTGGATTTCGTGGGACTACATGTAACGTGAAGATGCTTACTCACAAAGAGTCCTGGGTTGTGAGGCACCATGATGCGCTAGCCTGTGCTACACTGTGTCCTGGATGTCACACATGATACAGTTTGTTGGGAGACTTTAACCTAGGGAGACATCTTAACGACCAGGTGGGCTAAATGTCATTGAGACGATCAATGCCAATGTCTGGTCCAGTGAGTATCTACAGCTCTGATCTGGGGTCCTGGGAAGATAGAAAATGGGCCTGTTTGCTTGAAACAAGAGGACACAAATAAGACCCCACGTGCAGGTCACTGAGAGACGCATCAGTTTCTCTTGGTGCCCTTTCCTCTTCCTCCATGATCTCAGTATCATGTTTGGTGACAGTCACATTTGCCAATACTGTGTTTGGAGTTCATTAGACTTGAAATAAACTGCACATGTGAAGGGAGGTAGATCGGCTGTTAGCCAATATAAAACACATATAAATATACATGAAAAATATCTGCACAAAGCAAATGAAAACCTGAATACTTACTCACTGATTTTCTGCAGCACTTCACATGGTGAATGCCAGGTGACACGTTCCAGGTTAAGGAACCCGGAGGAAAACCATTCTGAGAGCATTCCCTTCAGCACCCCATTCATCTCCTGAAAGGAGAAGACACAGGCCTTCAGTGTACAACAGATCAAGCCCGGCTCTGTGCTGTGGCCAGCACAGGAAATAAAAACACGCCGGCATGATACGGGAGACAACTGTGCAAGACGATCCTCTCGACAGCTGCTTCCAAGATTCCTGTCAGACTTTTATCTCAAACCAAGTCGGGCTTTAATTCAACTCTCGATTTAGATGTAACCACTTCAGTCTGTAAGATCCCTGAATGGAAATCAATTTGAGCTAAGTTGCCCAAATCAAACAGTATGTTCCAATTCATTTACTAGAGTGAGCATACCCATTACATAAAGTTAACCTAACAATGGAAGACACACTGTAAGAGAAACCTACGACAGACAGCAAGGGGGTCAACAGCACTGTCTGCAGTCTCTCGGGAACCCTGATATGTCAAAACATTACTCCTGCTTTTCCTTAGAAAAACAAGTACTTGGTCCAGGAGCCCTAGTTCATCAACTTGGAGATGTACATTTTCACATTTTAACATCTCTTAGGTCAGGATGCATCTTTTGAATGATTGCAGGTCACAGTCTAACTGGTAGCATTTCCATTTTTTTTTTTTTGAGAGACAGGGTCTCACTCTGTCACCCAGGCTGGAGTGCAATGGCATGAACACATCTCACTGCAGCCTCGACCTCCTGGGCTCAAGTGATCCTCCTGTCTCAGACCCCCAAGTAGCTGGGACTAAAGGTGAGCACCACCACACCTGGATAATTTTCGTTTTATATTTTGTACAGATGCGGTGTCACCATGTTGCCCAGGCTGGTTTTGAGCTCCTGAGCTCAGGCAATCCACCCGCCATGGCTCCCAAAGTGCTGGGATTACAGGCGTAAGCCACTGTGCCCTGCCATAACTGGAAGCATTTTTAATCTACCTTAGAGGGACATAAAATAATAGTGTATCTGGCAACCAGTGCATTTCAGAGTTGATGAAATTACCCTAATTTTGCTTCATTTATTTAGTCTATCTACTTCCCCAAATGATGTGAATTGACTTGACCACCCAAGCCTTTCAATCAAGAGCAGAAAAACACAGGCACTGGGCAGGAACAGCGCCATCTCAGTGTTGCCTGCATGGCCACAGCCTGTTGTTCCCAATGGCTGTATCCCTTTTCTTCCAAATTAACAGAAGCCTCACTTTTCAGCTAGGGACACAGCTGTCCAGTATAGAGTCTGCACTACAGCTGGGGGCAGCCATGTGACAGAGTTCTGGCCAATGAGGTGTATGCAGCATTCTCCTACAGCCACTTTGGGGAATTTGAAAAGACAGCAGGAGCCTATCCTTGGCCCATCTTTTCGTGTTTTCCAGTGCAGACTGGAAGGCGGTGTGATGGCTGGCACTGGAGCAGCCAGCTTGCGCCACGACGTGACTTTGGAGATGAAGGATTTTCTGGGCAGAGCAACAAGATCCAAGTCTGGATCCACCAAGGACATCAAAGAGCAGAATCAGCTCTGGGCTGCCTACCTACAGACTTTCGCATGACAGACCAAGTCTGTCATATTCAAATCACTGTTATTGAGTCTCTGTTACTCACGGACGAGCTATACAATAACGAATCCACTGAACATTACCAGTGAATTACAGTAAACACCTCAGGACATCCGTGACAGGAATGACCTTCTGAATCTCTGTATAAGGGTCATAAAGAACACAATGGGTAACAAATACAAAGAATGGCTTTACAACAGCTATAATTTTTTTCTTTTTTTGACAGACACTGTCTTGCTCTGTCCCAGGCTGGAATGCAGTGGTGCAATCTTGGCTCACAGCAACCTCCGCCTCCTGGGTTCGAGCAATTCTCCTGCCTCAGCTTCCAAATTTTATACGACCATTTTACATTTTAATTCCTGTTAAAGGTAAAGGAACTCAAAACTGTTGCCTGGGGAAGAGTTGCAGGTTTTGGGATGGTGGCTCAGAGAAATTTTCAGAAGGAGGTGAGAACTACCTTTATATGTTTAATCAGTAGGGCACGAAAGACACCACAAATTTGTTCCCTGTGACCCCATGGGGGCCGGGGAAGTAAATCTAGGACCAACTGGTAGAAGCCATGGAAAATCAGACTTGGACCGAATTTAGTGTCAAGAAGAACTTTTGAATAGCTAGGGCTGTCCACAGAGGTCATCCTGGAAGATGGTGAACCTCAGCACAGGGTGGACAGAACTCAGCAGAGCTTTTTAAAAAGGATTTAAGCATCGGACAGATGGCTGGATCAGATGATCTCTGTAATTCCTTTTCACTCTACATTCCATAATTGAATCTCCTTTACTTGGTGGTAAACTCCATCAGGGCAGAGTCCATTTCTGATTCATTCCTACAGTTCCCAAAACATTCACTAATAGATTGATATCTGATGAAAAAGATGGAAAAATGGAAAGAATGTGATTAGAAAGTAGCAAGGAGCGGGGGACGAGAGAGATCATTTGCTGGGTGACACTTTAGAATGTGTCACTTTATGACACATTTCAGAATGGCCCTTTATGAAACTGCATTTTCTGCATTGACAACAGTGCTTCTTAGCCTTCTGGGATCCTCACACACCTGTGTATGTGCTAAAAACCATGGGTCCCATCCCCAGAACACTGAAAACACCTTTTCCTGGGGTTCCTGGACTCCTCTGATACCTACCCACAGACCATCCCAGAAGCCACGGGGACTTCCACACCCCACGTTAGGAACGGGTGAGCTGAGCTCTGTGTAAGAGGTACTGGCATCTCTCTTACATTCATGATGGGGAATAAAGCAGGAAATACCTAGTTTTACTATCAATTCAATATCAATTATGAAAGAAATGGTTTGGCTGATGAAAGCTCCTCCCCTACAAATCTCTTCATTTTATTTTGGGCTCCTGACAGCCACAAAATGTGACGCTGGTACACGGGAACTGGGAATCTAGGCTAAAGGTGAGAAGTCTCCGTTACTCAGTTCTAACAGCAGCAGCAGCTGCTCAGGCTGGAATGAACCACAGCACGCGGCAAGGTTGCCAGGATACAAACACCACCAAGGAAAGAAGCCTCCTCAACTGTACGCGCATTAATTCAGCCACCATTTATCACCAATACAAGACTGAGAAACACAACTGCTGGGAATATCCTGGTGATGCTAAGGTCAGTGACAGCTGTCAGTTGATTCTGCTGGAGTACGTCTTATTATTATTATTATTTTTAGAGACAGGTCTTGCTGTGTTGCCCAGGCTGGACTTGAACTCCTGGGCTCAGCTGAACCTCCCAAGGAGCAGGGACTACAGGTGCGTGCCACCGCACCCGGCTCTGTGTATTCTGTATTGTTAATTCTGTTGTATGATGCTGCTTAGACCAGCCAACTTTTCCTTTTAAGAGAGAACTTGGTTCCCTCTCTTTTGAAGATCTATCAAGATTTGCCTATTTTGGGTATGTGAAGAAAACATACCTTCCCTTGGCCAGAAGCCCTCAGCTGGGGAAGGGAGGTGAAAGCCATGGATGAGGGCAGTCCTGCAGAGGCTGAGAAACTTGGGGACAATTCCCACTCACATGAGCTGCCACTCTGCAGGTGTACACTTCATACTGGGGTATACTTTCCTATCTAAAAGTAAGTATTATTTAGCATAGCTAAGCACAGAAGTTACTAGCACCTACGAGGAGTACTCTATTAACTAAAAGGCAGAAGAAACACAATTGTCTAGCATGGCTGGGTGGCTGTGGCAGTGGGAACACGTCCCTTCTCTAGTTTCTGTGCCTCTGTTAAGGTTCGAGCACCTCTCATTTCACCCCAACTCTGAGGTCCAAACCACCCATCAGGAACCCCTTCCAAGAATTAATGGTCCGGTGGCTCACGCCTATAATCCCAGCACTTTGGGAGGCCGAGGCAGGCGGATCACGAGGTCAACAGATCGAGACCATCCTGGTCAACATGGTGAAACCCTGTCTCACTAAAAATACAAAAAATTAGCTGGGCATGGTGGCGCGTGCATGTAATCCCAGCTACTCAGGAGGCTGAGGCAGGAGAATTGCCTGAACCCAGGAGGCGGAGGTTGCGGTGAGCCGAGATCGCGCCACTGCATTCCAGCCTGGGTAACAAGAGCGAAACTCCGTCTCAAAAAAAAAAAAAAAAAAGAATTAATGGTCAACCTCCCTCGAGTGCCCACAAATTGCTGAACCTTGCTCAGACCTTCCCCTCTACTGAGGATTCAACTCGGTTTCACTGGAATTTCACTTCTAAGAAACTGAAATCATCAACCCACTGGGCCTCTGGAGAAAAAACAAAAGCCTATAAACCACCAGCCCCCGAACACATACTACATCCTTGTACCCACACTTACCATGAAACCACAGGAACACACACACCCACAAACTCCTCTATGTTCAGGAGGCCACAAATCCAGACATGGTAATGAGCCTCCAAACTCACTCAGACCAAAGGAAAAGACTATTTTAAAAAGTAAGAACACAGCTGGGGGCAGTGGTTCACACCTGTAATCCCAACACTTTGGAGGGCTGAGGTGAGTGGATTACCTGAGGTCAGGAGTTCGAGACTAGCCTGGCCAACATAGTAAAACCCCATCTCTACTAAAAATACAAAAATTAGCTGGGCATGGTGGCAAGTGCCTATCCCAGCTACTTGGGAGGCTGAGGTGGGAGAACTGCTTGAAACTGGGAGGCAGAGGTTGCAGTGAGCCAAGAGCACGCCATTACATTCCAGCCTCGGCAACAGAGTGAGACTCTGTCTCAAAGAAAAAAAAAGAACATTTCAAAGGGAATACTTCTTTTCCTGATATAATTATGCCACTTTATAGATTTATCTTTTTTTGAGATGGAGTCTCACTCTGTTGCCCAGGCTGGAGTGCAATGGTGTGATCTCAGCTCATTGCAACTTCCACCTCCCAGGTTTGAGTAATTCTCCTGCCTCAGCCTCCCAAGTAGCTGGGATTACAGGTATCTGCCATCATGACTGGCTAATTTTTGTATTTTTAGTAGAGAGGGTTTCATCATGTTGGCCAGGCTGGTCTCGAACTCCTGACCTCAGGTGATTTGCCTGTCTCAGCCTCCCAAAGTGATTGCGACTACAGCACGAGCCACCAAACCTAGTGCTTTATAGATTTTTCTATCACTCCCCATACTAAATTATTTCTTTATCATTCTCTTTTCTACAGATTAAAATTGAGTTTTGTGATCACGGTAGTCAGGGATATTGACAAATACCCTCTCTACAAATTCCTTAATTACTGAAACAACTAAAGTTTTCTCTTGGAATAAATCTGTTAAGATCAATCCACTTATTATAATCCAAGGAGCTCTACAAGTCTACATGAGATGAACATAGCATAGCGCAGAAGTGAGGGCGTGACGCCCATCAAGGCATCCGACAAGAGGGACCTCCGAACAGCCTTGTCGTTAACCATGGACAGGGCCTACCTTCGCCATGCACCGGGTTTGCTATCTAGACAAATACCACAGACACTTGGCCACTGCACGCTGTGGAAACTTTCAAATAGCACTTGTTTCTTCCCAGCCAGGAGACCTGATACTGCATCTGAACTTTGTATCAAAAAGGATAATGAGTTCCCAACATAAAGAAAAAGTACCTTATCTGATCTGAAATATCCAAGGAAGAGAGGTATCCCAGCCTGGTCACATGCCTCCTGTCCTCATGCTGGGCTAGGCTCACGAAGGAAACACCAGTCTGCCAGGTTCATGCATTTCCAATAATCCCAATCCCTGGTCAGAGACCAAAGTGTTGACAAACCATGCCCTCATTTTTATACCATATTTTAGCAAAGCTCCAATATATTTTTCTCAGAGGAGTGGAAGGCTGCCTCTCAGCTGACCAACAATCAACTGAATTTCTCCCCTCAGTGCAGTGTCAATGGGCCCAGGAGGGTTCAGTGAGTTGGATAAAAATCACCGAAACTCACTTCTCTAAGCAATGGATGGCAAAGATGGACCTGGAAACGAGCTCCCTTCCCGGTCTCTTGCTTTTTCCACTATGCCCACTGTCCTGTAAACACACATGGCATCAGCTGGGTACAGTGGCTCGTGCCTCTAATCCCAGCACTTTGGAAGGCTGAGGTGGGTGAATCACAAGGTCAGGAGTTTGAGACCAGCCTGGCCAATATGGTGAAACCTGGTCTCTACTAAAAATAAAAATAAATTAGCTGGGCATGGTGGCGGGCACCTCTAATTCCAGCTATTCAGAAGGCAGAGGCAGCAGAATCGCTTGAACCTGGGAGGCAGAAGTTGCAGTGAGCCAAGATCATGCCCCTGCACTCCAGCCCGAGTGTGACACTCCGTCTAAAAACATACAAACAAACAAAAACCCATACAACATCAGCATCATTCTGTGGCTTCACATTTGCCACTTATTCAAAAAAGTTCCTTTGCACCTACAGTATTCAGCAAGAAAAGAACCTGAGCAGCATCACACAGTGAACTACATTCAGGCCCAGGGAAATGATCAGGTCCAAGCCCACAGGAGCTCTCCTGTAAAACAGTGCATGCTCATGTGGGCTTATCTAGCACGTGCCAAGGCCGAAAGAAGCCAGGCAAGTAGCAGGCCTGTGTAACAGGACTCAGTGTGCACATATTCAGGGTGCCAAGACTGGGGCAACCTGGGAGTGAGACCCCTGCTCCCCTGAGAGCGCTCAGCACTTAAGAAAGCCCTTGGGGGTCTGGGAAGCCTCCAGTAAAACTTCCTGTGTCAAACTTCTGGTGTTTTCTAATGCTGGATCCCTTAAAGTGAAAAGTTCTAGCTGAGTCACCTCATTAATGTGGATGCAAAATCCAGAATGAGGTCAAAGGAATGGAATCAACATCGTGTCCACACCAAACCCACACAATGTTCAACACTACAAGTGAATGCTAATGTCTACTGGGGACTTGGGGTGACAAGGATGTGTCAGTGTATCTTCCTGAGTTGTAACTAATGTCCGGCTCTGTTGGAGGATGTTGATAATGAGGGAAGCTATGCCTGGGTGATGGCAGGGGGTATAAGGGACATCTCTGTATCTTCTACTCAGTTTTGCTGTGAACCTAAAACTACTTTAAAACAGAGTCTATTTAAAAAATGGGGCCAGGCACAGTAGCTCACATCTGTAATTCCAGCACTTTGGGAGGCTGAGGCAGGCGATCCCTTGAGGTTGGGAGTTCGAGACCAGCCTGGCCAACATGGTAAAACTCTGTCTCTACTAAAAACACAAAAATTAGCTGGGTGTGGTGGTGGACACCTGTAATCCCAGCTACTTGGGAGGCTAGGACAGGAGAGTTACTTGAACCCAGGAGGCAGAGGATGAAGTGAGCCGAGATCATGCTGCTGCACTCCAGCCAGGGCAACACAGCAAGACTGTCAAAAAAAAAAGAAAGATCAGATAAAAAAATAGATCAGATCATACCACATTAAGTGATTTCTGGTGATAGCTATAATATCGGATCCCAGTTGACAGGTTCTATGCACAGAACAATTTAACTCTATTCTCAGACTAATTTAAATGACAGAAATTAAAAAAAAAAATTACATCTCTGCTCATGCCTATGTATAATCCCAGCACTTGAGATTGCAGGATTGCTTGCTTGAGGGCAGGAGTACAAGACCAGCCTGGACAAATAACAAGATCGCCTCTCTAAAAAAATATAAACACAACAAAACAGAAACCTACACACACACACACACACACACACACACACACACACACACGAGGAAACAACTATGTAGAACAAGGGAAGGGGAAGAGAATTAACAGGTTCAGCTACTAACAGTTATATACACTGAATATAAGGCTGGGATTTCTAGGTAAAGAAATGTAAGGGGCATGACAGAGCAATCACCATGTGTAGAGGCAAAGGTCAGGATGCAGTTATTCATTCTAGAGGTTTGATAAATATCTCCGGTCCACAGGACTTTTGGCCTAACATTATAGTACGCAGTGTTTTCTCCCTTATATATATAGATAGCCTTGGTCAAGAAGCAAGGAAACTTGTGAATGTCTGAGGATGCAGCAGCCTCTGTATTTCCCAGGGGACAGCTCCTTTTTTTCAACAAGTCAGGGCTGAATGTGAGTGTGTTCAGCTGCCATGCAACGTGTTCCTTCCCGACTATGTGATACCCAAGTTTTCCTGCATGAGGAAGAACAGAAGGATGTATTCCACAACATCTCACAGAACCAGATAACTCAGAATTGGACTGGGTGTGAAAAATAAACGAGGAACAAAGCTGTCCACATGTCTGATATGAGGACTCTCTCAGCTGTGCAGAAACCTTTCAAGCTCTTCATGGCTTCCTCCCAGGCTCAAAAATCTATGAGAGAGTGTGGGGCAGTCTCACCTCCACATCAAATGTTGAATGATTAGTGTCAAGTGTGTCTCATGCCAGGGCACCCAGGAATCTACTGCAATGATCCAGTCATCTCATTCTGCTATGCAAGAAATTTAAGACAAGTTTCCCAGTTTCTGAGGAGCTGATCATTTACTTGGGGGAAAACATATCGCAAGTACTCTGTCCATAGTGTGGATCAGAAAAGCTCATTCATTCAGACTGGGCTTGAGCCCAGAACAAGACAATTCAACACAGTAAGAATTCATGACTGATTTCACGTCACGCAATGAACAACTGCGGGTTTTCTGTCTTAGAATCTTATGGCCAAAGATGCCTGACCCTCAGTAACGCTTAGCATTGTAAACTAACCAGCGATCATGGGGAATCAAATCATGGCCACTGTTGTCAATCCTGACATTAACCCCATCCTTAATTATGCCCATTTTTATGCATCTAAGACTAAGTAGCCAGAAAAGATAAAGTTTCTAATAAACATCCGATTAACTCACACAGTAAGTGCAGGGTAGTAAGTGCAGTACAAAGAACCCTGGATCTGGGTGGGTGATCAGTGAGGGCTTTTTGCTCTGAAGTTAAGGACAAATCACAGAATCTCAGCATCTATCTCCTTTGCTGTAAAAGGGATACAGGTTATCACCCGTGTAAGACTGAAAGAATGAAAATGAAAACTATTAAACCAGCATCAGAGTTCTTCAATGGGTTAGGTCATCATCATTCACCTGTGCAGCATTTTTTTTAACACCAACTGCTCACAAACTTCTCAATGTCCAAAACCTGCTGAAACATTTACATCATTTTTCATTCCTGAAAAGGGCAGGTTAAGCCTGGGCAGCATGGTGAAACACCCTCTCTACAAAGAAATGCAAAAAAATGAGCTGGGCGTGGTGGCAGGTGCCTGTAATCCCAGCAACTAGGGAGGCTGAGGCACAAGAACCGCTTGAAATCCACGGTTGCAGTGAGCCAAGATCACACCGCTGCACTCCAGCCTGGTGACAGAGCAAGACTCTGTCTAAAAAAAAATAAAAAACACATTACAGGTGGTGCGTGGTGGCCCGCACCTGTAGTCCCAGCTACTCAGGAGGCTGAGGTGGAAGGATCGCTGGAGCGTGGGGAAGTTGAGGCTACAGTGAGCCGTGATGGCACCACTGTACTCCAGCCTGGGCAACAGAGTGAGACCCTGTCTCAAAAATAAATATAAAAATAAAAAAGGGCAGGTTAGTGTTTCGCCGTATTTAATACTAACAGTATAAAAGGACTATACGTTACTCTAGGCCATCTTTTGGGTCATAATCATTTAAACCTCAAAGTATGCATCTGCATCTAGCATGAATGAACTGTGCTAATGCCTGATTAACTCAAGAAGCCAACACAGAATCATCACACTAAGTACTGAACTGAGGGAGTTCAATTGTCCTACCAAAAGTCACGCAGCAGAGAGAAGGCCAGAAGCCATGAAGACTCCTGGATGGTGGTGGTGACCTTGAGTTCTATTTATCTTTGTGCATTTCACAGGACATCTTAGGACAATGTCTCACACACAGTGGGTGCCCAATTAACCTCTGAAACACCATCCAGGGTCTCAGAAGGCTGCCTGATGCTCAGCCTGACACTCTAGTGCAGGTATACCATAAAGAGGAAACACTTCTCAGCTACAATGATTAGAAGAGAGACGGTACAGCACACACTAATCAGGTACAAGAGGTGACAGTTACCTTAAAGGTCACCAAGTCCTGAGTACTTGGTAAACACTATACAAATGAGGACTTCAAGGCCAGACTGGAGGGAGGAGGGGCTGTGCTCTGGCGAGGCCAGGACTCAGACAGCGTGGGAAGGGGGCAGAGTTGGCGGTCACTAACCACGGGCGAAGTGAGCGTGGTTTTAGGCAGAGAAGGCGGGGTGTGCGGGGCGTGGAGGGGTGCAGTGGACTACTGGAGGAGAGCGGCCCGTCCGCGCTGCCGGGGGGTCGAGGGCGGCCCCTTACCCGGACGTCTGGCCCCTCCACCAGCTTGAGGGCCTGCGCCTCGAGCAGATCGGCCCGCAGCTGCACCAGGAAGCGCACGCCGCCGTCCAGCTTGCTGATGTGGTGAAAGAGGCCGCGGTAGCGCGGCACCAGCGCGTAGCGCAGCCGGTCCTCCGCCTGGAGCAGCACCGCGGCCTCCCGCTGCTGCTGGCGCAGCTGGAGCACGCCGGCGCTCTGCTCGGCCACCTGGCCGTGGTCCACCCCGAAGCCCCGCGCCAGGCGGCCCAGCAGCTCGGCCCGCTCGGCCGTCTCGGCCAGGCCGCCGTAGAAGCTCACGAAGTCCGCGCACTGACCCTCGGCGGGCGCCGGCGTCTTTTCGCGCAGCTCGTAAGCCGGCGTCGGCGGCACCGCGCGGCGCAGCAGCTCGTCCATGGCCCGCTCCAGGGCGCCGGCCGCCTGCCCGCTCATCAGCCGGGGCCCGGGCGGCCGCGGGGGAAACCGCAGCAGGAGAAGACGCCTGGCCGTCAGACCTGGCCGGAGGCCTCGCATCGCGCCGCACGACAGCTGTCCAGGGGGAGCGCCGCTGACGCTGCCGCGCTTCCGGCTTCCGGCGCGCGCCGGCCCCATTGGCCGAGGCTGGGGGCCGGGCGGGGAGGCGGCCAATCAGAGGTCGGGGGGCGGGGCGGGGCGGCTCTGGCGGTGGCTCCGGGCCAAGGGTGGCCAAAGGTTACCGCATGGCGGTGGGGCGGCCTCGGGGCCTCCCGCTCAGCTGGTCGCTCGTCCTCCGGTCCTAACACCTGGCCGCCTAGAGGCACCGTCCCCTCCTCTCTTCCCCCACTGCACTGCACCAGTGCCTCCTCCTCCCTAGATCCGAGCACCTCCAGCCTCCAGGAGCATCACAGTCGCCCGGGAGCTCGTGCACTGGAGGATTCCTGGGCTCCGAAATCAGAATCCGAGAGATTCAGATTCAGTGTGTTTGGGAGGAGCCGAGGAATCTGCGTGCTTAAAGGCGTTGGTGGCAATCCTCTGGCAGGGTAGCTTTGTTTGACCCCTGCCTAGACCCTCACCATTCGCGTCAGGGTCTTACACAGAGGTTGGAGGGGTGTGTGAGTGTGTGTATAGAGAGGGAAAATATGTCTATATGCATACATGCATACGCATGTATGTATATACACGTATGTATGCATACACACATACCTATGTATGTGAGAGAGCAAGAGAGACATACACACGCGGAGACTGATGGAAAGCCATACCCTTGAAGGCCGGGATGACACAAAGAGTTTTCTTTGAAATAGTTCTTAGATAACTGCTGTTATCAAGAGAGATTTATTTTGTCCTCTGGAAAGTTAGGCCTGAACTCAATTTCTCTCTCCTTCCCCAATCCATTACAATTTGCGGAAGAGAATGTCACATACCATGTCTCCCACATGCAGAATTACAGGAGGTATTAGGAACGCAGTGGGATTTTGTTCCACTCAGATGGAAATATGGAATCTTCGGTTGGAAGTTGAGGGAGCCATGTACTTGGCTGACTATGTCTAGCTGCTAGGATTTCTATAGGTAGAACGCTTTGGTGCAGGTATTGGAGTATAAAGACACCGAGAGGTAATTCTGTATGAGGACAGTGTTTGCTGAGTGTGTCTCATGGGGTATGAAGAAACTACATTTGGCTCATTCTGCCAAGACACAGACACACAAAGCATTCTGAAGGCCTAGTGGTGGTGGCTTTTGAGCACACCTCTCTGTTCCTCTTTTCCTTTTTTTTTTCCTCTGAGACAGAGTCTAGCTCTATTGCCCAGGCTGGAGTGCAGTGGCGCTATCCTGGTTCACTCTGCCTCCCAGGGGTTAAAGCAATTCTCCTGCCTCAGCCTCCCAAAGAGCTGGGACTACTGATGCGTGCCACCACACCCGACTAATTTTTTGTATTTTTAGTAGAGACTGAGTTTCACCATGTTAGCCAGGATGGTCTTGATCTCCTGACCTCATGATCCACCTGCCTCGGCCTCCCAGAATGCTGGGATCACAGGTGTGAGCCACCGCACCCTGCCTCCATTACTATTTTCTAAGAAGTGGCAAAACCATATTTTGCCAGCTGGCTAAGCAAGTCTGTCTGGTTCAAACTGGGGGTCTATTTTCCTAGTCGGGTGAGCTCTTGTCTAATCCTAGAATACTCCTGCCTTGCTTTAGGAATCTTGTCTTGAAAGCTTGACTTTGCTTAAGCCTTTATCAAGTGTAGTACCTCCACAACCCTGCTCTTTCTCAACTTCCCCAGTGCCTTCTTTTTTACACAGTTTCTGGCTCCTGCTTTTTTCCTCTGTGTTTATACTTGTTTTTCGATAGGTGTCAACAGCCATCCTCTGCTTTTTCCAACTCATGTCCTTATTTCAAAAGACTGCCCCAATCCAAAAATGAAATTAAGGAAACAATTCTATTAACTGCAACATCTAAAAGAATAAAAGAAACATGTTTAAGCAGGCAAGTGTGAGACTGGTAGATGGAAAATCACAGAACAGTACTGAAGGAAATCAAAGACCTGAACAAATGGAATGGTCCGCCCATGGCTCATGGATTGGAAGATTTAATACTGTTAATATAGCTAATAGGATTTGGATCTGTGTCGCCACCAAATCTCATGTCTCATTGAAATCCCCAGTGTTGGAGGTGGGGCCTGGTAAGAAGTGGCTGGATCATAGGGACGGAGTTCTCAGAAGTGGTTTGGCACCATCCCCGCTTGGTTGTTTAAAAGCTGCATCGCCACCCCCTCTTTCTCTCGCTCTGGTCATGTGAAGCTCCTCACTCCCCCTTTGCCTTCTGCCATGAAAGGAAGCCTCCTGAGGCCTTCCCAGAAGCAGAAGTCACTGTGGTTCCTGTACAGTGTGTGGAACCATGATCCAATTGAATCTCCTTATGAATTACCAAGTCTCACATATTTTTTATAGGAGTGTGATACAATGGCAATACTCCCGAATTTAACCTACAGATCTAATACAATCCCTATTACAATTTCAATTGCCTTTTTTTTTTGGCAGGAATAGAAAAACTTATTATAATATTTACATAGAAATGCTAGGGGGCCTGAGTGGCCAGAACAATCTTTAAAAGGAAGAACAAACTTACTACAAAGCCACAGTAATCAAAATAATGTGGTACTGGCAGTAAAACACAAAAATCAATGGAATAAAATTGAACATCCAGAAATAAACCCATACATCTACAGCCAATTGATTTTTTTTTTTTGAGATGGAGTCTCACTCTGTCATCCAGGCTGGAGTGCAATGGCGTGGTCTCGGCTCACTGTAACTTCCACCTCCCAGGTTCAAGCACTTCTCCTGCCTCAGCCTCCCAAACAGCTGGGACTATAGGCAATTGCCACCATGCCCCACTAATTTTTTATATTTTTAGCAGAGATGGGATTTCACTATGTTGGTCAGGCTGGTCTCAAACTCCTGACCTCGTGATCCACCTGCCTCAGTTTCCCAAAGTGCTGAGATTACAGCTGTGAGCCACCATGCCAATCCTGGTCAATTGATTTTTGACAAGGGTTCTAAGACCATTCAATGGGTAAAAAAGAGTCTTCACCAAATGGGACAGGGACAACTAGACATCTACAAACAAAGTAACGAACATGGATCCCTACCTACCTCACAGCATATGCAACAATTAACTCAAAAGGGGGCAGATCTAAATGTAAGAGCTAAAACTATAAAATCCTTAGAAGGGAAAATAAGTATAAATCTTCATGACTTTGGAATAGGCAATCATTTCTTAAATATGACATCACAAGTGCAAACAACAAAAACAGATAACTTGGATCTCATCAAAATTAAAAGCTTGTATACACCAACAATTAACTGAAGACATGAGCCACAGAGTGGGAGAAATACTTGAAAATCATATACCTGATAAGGGTCTAGCATATGAGTTATATAAAGAATTCCTACCACTCAACAATAAAAAGACAACCCAATTAAAAATGGACAGAAGGGATGGACGTGGTGGCTCACACCTGTAATCCCAACATTTTGGGAGGCCGAGGTGGGCTGATCACCTGAGGTCAGGAGTTCGAGACCAGTCTGGCCAACATGATGAAACCCTGTCTCTACTAAAAGAAATACAAAAATTATCCAGATGTGGTGGCAGGTGCCTATAATTCCAGCTACTCAGCTGGCTGAGGCAGGAGAATCACTTGAACCTGGGAGGCGGATGCTGCAGTGAGGCCAGACTGTGCCACTGCGCTCCAGCCTGGGCACCAAGAGTGAAACTCTGCCTCAAAAAAAAAAAAATTTAAAGAAACTCTTGGAAAAAAGAAAAATTAAATAATCACCCTTACTCTTAGCATCTTAATCACTACAACTTTTATTTCTGCAAACCCTTCCAGTGTTTGTCCGCAGGTCAAAGTATTTGTTTACAGTTGTAATCGCTGTGCTTTTGCTGTTCATTTTGGATTTTTTCACTTCCCATCATATCACAAACGCTTCCCATGTTTCTAAATCACCTTCATAATTATCCTTTTTAATGGCTGCATAACATTCAATTGAGTCTATGTACCATAACTGCTGTAATCACTTTGCCATTTCCGGATATTTACATAATTTCTAATTATTTTTTGCTATTACATATATATATATATATCTCATACTGTAGGAAATACTTTCACGCATACTGATTTTTTTTTACTTGAATTGTCCACATTCCTTAAAACGACCAACCAGGATAAAGTTTTCTGTTAAATGTCAAACTAACCAAGCAGCCTAGAAAGAAGAGAGACTCATAAACTTACTGGGACCTTTGGGAATGCAGCCGCAATTCCAGGATAACCCCCTTCCACCAGGGAAGGTCCTGCTCTCTCACCCCTACTGTTTCTGCCTCTTTCCCTCACTGACAGTGCACTGACTTTGTCTACACCATGAATGTGCTGCTGTAGATTTATATTTTCATTGGCGTGGTATCTGGGTTGGTTTGCCTGTGCTGTTACAATGCTGCCATGAACATCCATAGATGTGCCTCCTGGTCCTGGGGCACACATGAAAGGGTCTTTCTAGTCAAGTTTCTCAACCTTGACATGACAGATATTTGGGGTTGGATCCTTGTTATTATATGGATATTATGGATGCTCAGCAGCACCTCTGACCTTGACCCACTAGAAGCTAGGAAGAGTTCCTGGTAAGAAGACATGTACCAAATATGTCTTCCTGCTACTAGGAATTGCCGCTCTGGACTAATGCCTTTCCTGCTATTGAGAATCATTGGTCTGGACTAATGGTTTCCAAACCTTGCTGTACTTTAGAATCGCAAGAGGAATTAAAAAAAAATTTCACCAGCCTGGACAACATGGCAAAACCCCATCTCTACAAAAATTAGCCAGGTGTGATGGTACAAGCCTCTAGAGGCTGAGGTGGGAGGATCACTTGAGTCTAGGGAAGTTGAGGCTTCAGTGAGCTGAGATTATGCCACTGCACTCCAGCCTGAGTGACAGAATGAGACCCTGTCTCAAAAAAATAAACTATTAGGCCAGGCATAGTGGCTCACAACTGTAATTCCAGCACTTTGGGAGGCCAAGGTACATGGATCACTTGAAGCCGGGATCATCTGAGGTCAACCTGGCCAACATGGTGACACCCTGTCTCTACTACAAATACAAAATTTAGCCAGGTGTGGTGGCAGGCACCTGTAATCCCAGCTACTTGGGAGGCTAAGGCATGAGAATCACTTGAACCCAGGAGGCAGAGGTTGCAGTGAGCTAAGGTGGCACCACTGCACTCCAGCCTGGGTATCAGAGCCAGACTCTGTCTCAAAAAAATTAATTAAATAAATAAAAATTTGAATGCCTAGACTGTATCCCAGTCCAATTATGTCAGAATCCCTGGGGGCACAGTGCACACTGGAATCATCTGAAAGCCTTAAAAAAACTGATGCCTGAGCCACACACCCAGAGGTGATGATTTAATTGGTCCGGAGGTGGGCACGAAGAACTTGAAAAGCGAAGCCTCAGGTGCGTCTAATGTACAGTCATGTTTAAAACCACACAAGCAAATGCCTATTAGTGGAATTGCTGGATTGCAGGCCTATGCTTTACTAAGTAATGACAACCTGTTTTCCAAGGACTTTTCTTTCTAAAAACACATGTCTGCTTTCTACCCTCTGCCTATGTCTCAAAACGGAACTCCCCAAAGGCAAAAATCTGTGTCTCACTTAACTTTAGATTCCTGCTGCGTAACCCAATAGCTGATATACAGTAGCTGCTTAATGTATACTTGTTGAATGTTTAGGAGTAGTTTATCATTTTGCTGCCATCAAATAAGATTGTGTTGTTGTTGGAACCAATAAGAGAGAAGCAGGATTATAAACAGTGATGGAGTCTTTTGTTTGTTCGTTTGTTTGAGACAGAGTCTTGCTCTGTCCCCAGGCTGGAATGCAATGGTGTAACCTCGGTTCACCACAACCTCTGCCTCCCAGGTTCAAGCAATTCTCCTGTCTCAGCCTCCCAGGTAGCTGCTGGGATTACAGGCACATACCTCCACACCTGGCTAATTTTTGTATTTTTAGCAGAGACAGGGTTTCACCATGTTGGCCAGGCTGGTCTCAAACTCACGACCCCAGGTGATCTGCCCACCCCAGCCTCCCAAAGTTCTGGGATTACAATGTGAGCCACCATGCCTAGCCAAGAGGAGTCTTTTAACACAACGCCTCAGACTCAAGCTGAGAAAGGTGGTACCTATCAGCAAGTTTGAGAACTTGTAGATGCTTCATTTTTCTTAACTCTGAAAGAGGAAAGTCCAGCCCTTAGAGAATGGTAAACAGCCATGAGGGACCTCCATGCTGTCTGAAGAGGGTGTCAGGAAGCAGAGGCCCCAACCTTGACCACAGGGAGTCAGGGTTGAGGTGGGAAGGCCTGAGACGTGGAATGGGAATCAGACCGACAGAGTTCTTAGTTTTTGTTTGTTTATTTTTTGAGACAGTGTTTCACTCTTGTTGTCCAGACTGGAGAGCAATGTTGTGATCTCTGCTCATCACAACCTTTGCCTCCTGGATTCAAGTTATTCTCCTGCCTGTCTCCCGAGTAGCTGGGATTACAGGCATGCACCACCACACCCAGCTAGGGGGGTTTTATTTTTAGTAGATACGGGATTTCTCCATGTTGGTAGGGCTGGTCTCGAACTCCCGCCCTCAGGTGATCTGCCCGCCTCGGCCTCCCAAAGTGCTGGGGTTACAAGCGTGAGCCACCGCACCCAGCTAGGGCTTAGTTACTGGTATGTAGTTGGCCGAAAGATGTCCCCATGGACCCCGATGGGGTCCATGTCCCCATCGGTAGAATCTATGAACATGTCAGGTTACATGGCAAAGGGGAATTAAGGTAGCAGATGGAATTAAGTTTGCTAATCAGAGGATGTGGAGATGTGATGTGGAGATGATCTTGGATGATCTGGGTGTAAAAATGAGGTGGAAAAGTCAGATTAAGAGAAAAATATGAAGATTATATGCTACTGAGGAAGACGTAGGGGGTGGGGTAGGTGCTGTAAGCCAATGCAGGTAGGTGGTCTCTAGAAGTCGGGAAAGAGGGAACGAAGCCCTGCTGAGACCTAGATTTTAGCCTACCAAGACCTGTGTTGCACTTCCGGCCTCTAGAACTGTAAGAGAATAAATGTGTCGTTTTTTTGTTTTTTGTTTTTTTTGTTGTTGTTGTTGTTTGTTTGTTTTTGAGATGGAGTTTCGCTCTTGTTACCCAGGCTGGAGTGCAATGGCGCGATCTCCGCTCACCGCAATCTCTGCCTCCTGGGTTCAGGCAACTCTCCTGCCTCAGCCTCCCGAGTAGCTGGGATTACAGGCACGCGCCACCATGCCCAGCTAATGTTTTGTATCTTTAGTAGAGACGGGGTTTCACCATTTCCACCAGGATGGTCTCGATCTCTTGACCTCGTGATCCACCCGCCTCGGCCTCCCAAAGTGCTGGGATCACCGCGCCCGGCCAAATGTGTGTTTTAAACAGTTGAATTTGTGGTCATTTGTTACAGCAGCCACAGGAAACTAATACATCCTTCAAGGCTGGCTTTGTTTGCTCCAAAAGGAAATGCAAAGGGGAAAGTAATACTTTGTATCAAACTCTGGCCTCTCTGAATGGTAATCATAACTAAGGCTTGGTATTGCACTCACTAAGTGCTAGGCACTGTCCTAAATGCTTCACATCAACCCATTCATTAAACTTTCACAACTCTGTAAGGTAGGTACTTTTTTTTTTTTTTGAGACTGAGTCACGATCCGTTGCCCAGGCTGGAGTGCACTAGTGCGATCTTGGCTCACTGCAACCTCTGCCTCCCGGGTTCAAGCCATTTTCCTACTTCAGCCTCCTGAGTAGCTGGGATTACAGGCATGCGCCTCTACACCTGGCTAATATTTTGTATTTTTAGTACAGACAGGGTTTCACCATATTGGCCAGGCTGGTCTCAAATTGCTGACATTGTGCTCTACCCGCCTTGGCCTCCCAAAATGCTGGGATTACAGGCATGAGCCACCGTAGGTATGATTTTTATCTGCATTTTTCACTGATAAGATAACTGAGGCACAGAGAGGTTGCGTAACTTGTTCAAGGCTGCCCAGGCGGCCTGGCTGCAGCGTCTCTGCAACACAACACTGCCATGCTTGTGTTTGGTGACTCAAAAGATTCGTTTCCCTTGAGTAAGATATGCCGCCCTTCCAGATATGGAAAAGCAAAACCATGGGGGCAATTCTGTTGGGAAAGCAAGCTTACAATATCTGATTTAATAACTATAATCGATACAAGTCAATCTCTTCTTGATAACACAGTGTCCTCACCGAACCCGAGTTAGCTTGAAACTGTTGGAGATAAATCCATGTTGTAAGGGATGCACTTCGTCATGCTCCTGGGGGCTCCTGCACTGACACAGAAGGTCACTTGTTACTGCGGAGCAAGTCAGCTTCTGCACGGGCAGTGTGGGCTGAAATGCTGGCTTGCTGGTTTTTCAGCTGTGAAACTCCAGGCAATCTACTTCACCCCTCTGAGTGTAAGTTTCCTTTAAGACAAAACAAAACAAAAAACAAGACACTCTTCCTTCAAGGCTTGCCACTTCAGTGACAGGAGGAAAAGTGTGAGGCAGAAAGAAATTATTTAGGCAGACAGGGTAAAAAATCCCTGGTAGAAAACTTTCCTTCTAACAAAAAGCAGCTCAGAAATAGCTCCCTTTCAGGCTGGGCACGGTGGCTCATGCCCATAATCCCAGCACTTGAAGAGGCTGAGGTGCGAGGATCACCTGAGGTCGGGAGTTCAAGACAAGCCTTGCCAACATGGTAAAGCACTTCTTCTACCAAAAAAAAAAATTAGCTGGGCACGATGGCAGGTGCCTATAGTCCCAGATATTCAAGAGGCCGAGGCAAGAGAATTGTTTGAACCCAGGAGGTGGAGGTTGCAGCAAGCCAAGATTGCACCACTGCACTCCAGCCTGGGCAACAAAGCAAGACTCTGTTTAAAAAGAAAAACGAAAGGACTCGATGCTTGGCTCATGCCTGTAATCCCAGCACTTTGTGAGCCTGAGGTGAGTGCATCACCTGAGGTCAAGAGTTTGAGACTAGTCTGGCCAACATGGTGAAACCCTAGCTCTACTAAAAATATAAAAAATAGCCAGGCATGGTGGCAGGCACCTGTAATCCCAGCTACTTGGGAGGCTGAGGCATAAGAATCGCTGAAAACTGGGAGGTAGAGATTGTGGTGAATCGAGATTGCACCACTGCACTGCAGCCTGGTTCATAGAGTGAGACTCAGTCTCGAAAAAAAGAAAAGAAAAGAAAAGAAGTAGCTCCCTTTCTAATCTCATGCGGTCCAAAAGAAATCACTTCTCTTCTCACAACAAGCAGTGAAAGGGGAAGACGTAAAACACAGATAAGACAGCTCAAGCATAGAAGTGTGGGGCCTGCAGTCTCCTGGGTCACCACAAACTTCACATTCATACAATGGGCCCCGCTGAAACAGTGGGCCTTAATAAGTACATTCCTTTCCCTTTAGGCACACTAAGATAGGGAAGCTAAGAGTGGACTGGGGTGGCGGGGAGGGATGCTGGCAGCTGCAAAAAGATGTCTGGGAACAGCACAGAAACTCTCCCTCCCAGGTAAGCAAAACAGACTAAGAATTGGCCCAGGTGGTCAGGGCCGGGGGTGGAATTAAGAAAAAAATCTCTAATGTATACAGATAGCACACCTGGTCCCAACGAAACCATCAGGCTCTAGGAGGATAAGACATCCACTCCTCACTAACCCTCTCCTCACTAGCCCATTTATAAAAACTCTGACACTCTTACTACCGCCTGGCAACCTGCTCCGGACCCCTGTCTGTGATGGAGAGCTGTTCTTTCCTTTTGCCTGTGAAACTCCTGCTCCAGACTCACTCTCTCTGTGTGTGTGTGTGACCTTGATCTCCTTGGCTATGAGACCAAGAACCCTAAAACATATCCCAGACAACGAGGCTGCTTCATGAGGAAGCACTCACTAAGTGTATTTCCACCTCTTGTCTAGCTCTACAATTTTGGATCCTGTTTATGTAGCCAGGGGAGAGACACTGAGTCTCCTTTCCTTCCTGTGTTCATTCCTAGATCAATTTCTTGCTTGCTGTAACAGTAGGCAAGGTACTTAACCTCTCTGGTCTCAAATTCCTAAACTGTAAAGCGGGCATGGTGGTGACAGCATCTCCCAGCATCTCCCTGTAAGTTCCTTAGAGCAGTTGTGGAAAATTAATTGGGATGTTTTATGTAAACTGCTTGAAACAGTGCTGGGGACCCAAGGACCCAGTGGTGTTGGTCCTTCTGCTTGTCAGGGATGAGAGGAAGAGAAGTTTTAGATATAGCGAACTCCAAATTTCTCTTCAAAGAATCAGTATGTCAGTGTCTTCAGCTCTCTTATTCTTTAATTCTCCATGTTAAAGTTTAACTTCCTTGTGGTTTCAGTAAACAAACTTTTCCACCAGTTCTAATCAGTAGTTCACATCTGTTCCCCTGGTCCTCTGCTCCGTCCTGACTCATCCTGGTCACCTGCCCTGGTCACCTGCTTTGATCTGAGTCACCCCTGGTCACCTGCTTGGACCTGTCCTGTATCCATCCTTCCCAGCAAATTACCCACCCCACCACTCTGGCTTCTATTCCTGCTCTCTTTAAAATAGCCAATCAGAAGTAACTTAGACTGTGCAGTCTAACCCTAACCAATAGGGGAATGACACAGCAGTAGGGGCTACCTGTGTCAGGAATAAGAACCCCTTCCCCTCCCCTGTCCAGGTGTGTGCTCACCATTGCTCCTTCGTGACACACACCCTTCTATGGAAGTAAATTGTCTTGCTGAGGAAATTTATATTTGAGTGCTGCTTCTTTTGTAGCACCAAAAATATACATATAACAGAAAGGAGTCGAACACCCCTCAGCCAAGGAGGGAAGAAGAGTATGTGATAACTGTGGTCAGGGATGACCAATAAGACACCTTGAGAGGGACAATGGCTTACAGTGTTATACCCAAGTGACTTTAAACAGAAGCGCCACGCTCTGAGTTTGTTGAGAGTTCACTTTTTTTTTTTGAGACGGAGTTTCGCTCTTGTTACCCAGGCTGGAGTGCAATGGCGCGATCTCGGCTCACCGCAACCTCCGCATCCTGGGTTCAGGCAATTCTCCTGCCTCAGCCTCCCAAGTAGCTGGGATTACATGCACGCGCCACCATGCCCAGCTAATTTTTTTATGTTTAGTAGAGACGGGGTTTCACCATTTCGACCAGGATGGTCTCGATCTCTTGACCTCGTGATCCACCCGCCTTGGCCTCCCAAATTACAGGCGTGAGCCACCGCGCCCGGCCGAGAGTCCACTTTTAATGCTGGTGTCCGCGACTGAGCTAGAGCTCAAAGCTCTTGGCCATGAACAAAGGGTGGTCAACATTTTTATACCAGTTTAGGTTCAGGGGACGGTAAGCAGATTATTACAGAAGCAGAACGAGCAGGTTAGGGGCAGGGGGGTGCCTAACAGAAAAGTTCTACTTAAAGTTGCTTTTTACTCAGGATGTGAGATAAGCAGTCGCACAGTTACAAGTACAGGATGTACAGGCCAGTGGGTCCTCTTTCTCAGAAAATTGGTTACAAAGATGCCAGGTGTCTCACACCATAAGCTCTCAGAACAGAATGCCCTACATAGCTCAAGGTGGGCAACACTGCTCAGGGTGGGCAAAATGGAGTTGGTGGGATTGTTTAAAATGTATTCATCACAGCCAAGCTAGGGTATTTCAACAGGACTGAGAAGGAATAGCTGAGGTGGACAGGGGCAGGCGTCTGGGTCAGAGATCCAGGCATCTCCAGGCATCTCCAGGCATGGAGAGCGGGCAGCTGCAGCGTCAGCTAAGCCTGCAAGGACAGCCAGCAGGCCACACAATGGTCATGCAAAAGGTGAGAGAACAGCAGCACTGGGTCCTTCTCTTCCAGCCCCCGGGTTAATTCCAGGCTGATGCCTCTGTGAGCTTTCTCTCATCTGGTGGCCGTACGTTGCCACGTGAAAAACATCCAGTTACAAGACATTGTACCGTGATACTATTTTAATTTTTTAAAAAAAGCACTCTGAAAAAAAAGTTCACTGAAATGTTAACAGTAGTTTATTTCTGGGTGATGGGTTTTTAAAAACTGTCTTTTAAATATATTTTTGAGCTGCCTGGGTTTTTTAATTTGAATTACAATGAGCGTGCATGACTTTTAATAATAAGAACGAGTCATTTTTTTCCATTTCCATTTTGGATGGAAAAAAGAACCTATATTTATCTAGCATCATAAGATGTTATGAATCTGCGCATCTTCCAGCAAGCTAAGTTTTATCCTCTATTAGATGCAATTCAATGCCATGAACATTTGGGGAGCATTGCCTCCGTGCCAGCTGTTGGCCCTGGCATGACAAGAACAGATACAGCACAATTCTTGCTTTTAGAGAGCTCAGAGTGCCGAGCAATTACTTCTGTTCTGTGTTTATAAAAGCTCACAATTTCCGATTTAATAACTATCACGAATACAGTCCATCTCATTTTGATAACTCAGTGTCCTCACCATAACAGTTAGGGTGAAACTGCTTGTTGGGGATAAAACCACATTGTATGGGATGTACTCTGTCATGTTCCAAGGGGCTCCTGTGTTGACACAGTGGGTCACTTAATCCTTAGACTAAGCGATCTTGGACCGTTATGGTTTTCTTGCTGCTCAGTAAATAATAATGATGTATTCTCCCTTCTGAACACTTACTACATGTTAGGCAAAGTTCTAAATTTTTACATGAATGATCACATTTTATTCTCAGAAGAATAAAGCCCATTCATGGATGGGCTTTATTATTTTCTCAGTTTTAAAGATGAGAAATCGGAGGCTCAGGGAGGTTGAGTAACTTGCCTAAGGTCACACAGCTACTCAGTGCACATGCCAAGGCTTGAACGTATTCCAGGCTGATTCCAAGGCCTCAGACGTTCATCTCTAACCCACGCCATCTTTCCATGCTGATGCTGTGTTTGTGTGTTGCAGTATGTTTTAGGTTCCAAAGAATCTGGAATGTTCCTAGAATCGTAATTCTTGTCCCATGTGTTCTTCTAGAATCCTGCCAATTCCCCATCAGGGGGTGGGACCTAATTCTCCTCCCCTTGAATCTGGGTGGGCTCATTTTGTAGCTGTGGATTTCACCGCTAAGATCTCCCTTTGAGAAATAACTTCCTGTTCAGTCGTAAAGTGCGCAGCTGCTTGCTGTCCACACCTGTGAGCACCACTAGGGTGCGTCTTCGCCTTCAAGCCAAGGCCACTCTTTCTGGATGGTCTCGACCGGTGACTAAGCAGGGCAGGGTTCTAGGGCCTGTCCATCATGGGATGCCTTTAAGGGACACTCTTTGTCCCAGAGCATGAAGTGGGTTGGCCGAGACTCTGTCCGATCTGTGCTGCCATCTGAGGCTCCCCTGCACCACCCGTGCCCCCTTCTTTCCCTTTACACCTGTCAGAGCCGCACTGTGTCCTAAAGGCTGATCCTGCCTCATTCTGCTTCTTCCTCCCATTCTCTTTCTCAGCTGTGCCCCCCAATAAGCTTCTTGACTCCTGACTCCCATCTCAGTGTCTGCTTCCCAGGGGACACATCTGACACAGCCTTTTGCTTGCTTGTGACCAGAAGTGCTGCTGCATGACTTTCAGGATGAGGCTGTGAAGGCAATGCAGCTGGCACCTTGTTTGCTAAACCCTCACTCTGGAAGCCTTCAGCTACCACAGAAGCAGCTCAGCTCCCCTGAGGCCGCCACACGGTGAAGAAGCCCAAAGTAGCCCACAGGAGGAGACCATCTGGAGAGGCCCTGAGACTACACAGAGAGAGAGAGAGAGAGGAGAGGGGGAGAGGGAGGAAGAGACAGAGAGAGAGAGACACAGAGAGAGAGAGAGACAGAGAGAGAGAGAGACAGAGAGAGAGACAGAGACAGAGAGACAGAGACAGAGAGAGAGAGACAGAGAGGGAGAGAG
>CM052654.1:5600778-5745195 GCA_028533165.1 Leontopithecus rosalia
AGAGGGAGAGACAGAGAGGGAGAGAGAGAGAAGGGGGAAAGAGAGAGGAGAGAGAGACAGAGAGACAGAGAGAGAAGGGGGAGAGGGGAGAGAGAGAGAGAGACAGAGAGAGAGAAGGGGGGAGAGAGAGAGAGAGGAGAGGGAGAGAGAGAGGGGAGAGGAGAGGAGAGAGAGAGACAGAGACAGAGAGGGAGACAGAGAGAGAGACAGAGAGAGAAGAGGGATAGAGAGAGGGGAGAGAGAGGAGAGAGAGAGAGGAGAGGAGAGAGAAAGACAGAGAGAGAGAGGGAGACAGAGAGACAGAGACAGAGAGAGAAGGGGGATAGAGAGAGGGGAGAGAGAGAGAGGAGAGAGAGAGAGGAGAGGAGAGGAGAGGAGCGAGAGACAGAGACAGAGAGGGAGACAGAGAGACAGAGACAGAGAGAGAAGGGGGATAGAGAGAGGGGGGAGAGAGAAGAGAGGGAGAGAGGGGGAGAGAGAGACAGAGACAGGGAGAGAGACAGAGAGAGAAGAGGGAGAGGAGAGAGAGAGAGAGAGGTGAGACAGAGAGAGAGGGGAGATACCTGATCAGCCCTCATGTACTCCAATTCCTTGGGCTTCTATTTCCAGCCATCGCTGGACTGAGACCACATGGAGACCCGAAGCCTGTACTGCCCAGCTGAAGTCACCCTGCATTCCTGATCCACTGAGACCTTGAGAGACGAAATACTGCTGTTTTCTAAGTCGCTAAGTTTGGGGCTGATTTGTTACCCAGCAATAAACAGCGGGCGCAAGAGCCATGTGGACTGTGGTATGTGGGCCTGGGGCCTATCATTTTTCATAACCCTTATGCAACTTTACCACCCTGTGGGAGCTCAGTGCAGTAGGCGTTCCGCGTGCATTTGGCTCTGTTTCATACGCTCAGTGAGACCACAGATATGGGCCAGTTCTCAGCTGCCTGGAAGTATTCTTTCTAATTAAATCACGATCAGAATCCATTCTAAGATACCCTCCAAATATTTGTTGATAAAAACAGATGCTGCTTCTGAGGTTTTGGATTAAAATGGTGAGACTGTGAAACTCACAGTTATGAGACCCCTCATGTCAAATAGGCAGAAATGACTGTCCATGAGATACTAGCTTCTGGCCACTCTCAACGTAGCTATGAAGACATAGCAATCAGTGCCAAGGACAGAGAGGTCATCCTTGGGTCTTCTTAGCCCACCCCAAATCTTGATTCTGAGCTGGGCAGACCCAGCTTTGAATCCCATCTTTACCCATGTAACTGTAACTCGGTTTGTAAAGCTGTTGGCAGAATCCACCAGAGCGGAACATACGCATTCCTTATGATCCAGCAGGTCTCTCCAAGGTACGCACCAAACACAAGTACACACGTATGTTCACCAAAGTATGTGTTTTGCAGTGGGCAGGACCATGCAAACCTACCTCAAAGGGCAAGGAAGCCGACAGGCCTAAGAGAAAGGCTGACAAATTCAGTTTCTTTCTTTTTTTTTTTTTTTAGAGATGGAGTCTTGCTCTGCCACTAGGCTGGAGTGCAGTGGCATGATCTCGGCTCACTGCAACCACTGTTTCCTGGGTTCAAGCGATTTTCCCGCCTCAGCCTCCTCAGTGGCTGGGATTACAGGTGCATGCCACCATGCCCAGCTAGTTTCTGGTATTTTAGTTGAGACAGGGTTTCACCATGTTGGTCAGGATAGTCTCGATCTCCTGACCTTGTGATCCACCCGCCTCAGCCTCCCAAAGGAGGGACGTAGGAAGAGAAGCCATGTCTGTGTTGTGGATGGTGGTGAGACAAGATGATGGATCCCTGTGCCACTGCGGCTGAGATCTAGGGCTTATGTACTGTAGGGGAGGGGTGGTTCAGAAGCGTTAGCGGGGACAATTGACATACTGTAGCATCAACACTGCCTGACCTGAGGGCAGGATTCATAGCAAGTACCTGGCCTCACGCAAGGAACAACAGATAAACTGGAAATCTTAAAGGCCTTCCCGGAACAGGGGTTAATCACAAGCCAACAAGGTAGATTAGCATCCAAGAAGGAGCCGCTTTGACTTCCACAGACATGTACTAGAATGCTCACGGCAGCCCAGGGTTTCAAAGGCCCAGATCTGGATAGTATCCAAAGGTCCCTTGCGTTGGTTTTATATTTCTACATAATGAATGGCCACAAAATTTATAGACTAAAACGACCTCATATTTTTGACCTCATGGTATCTGTACATCAGGAGTTCGGTCATGGACACTGCTTCAGAATCTCACAAAGCTGCAAGCCAGCTGTGTGTCAGTCCATTCCAGCTGCTCTCCGCAATGCCACAGATGGGTAGGTTATAGCAACAGAAATGTACTGCTCACATTCGGAGGCTGGGGAGCCCGAGATCAAGGCACCTGCACATTTGGCGTCCATTGAGGACCCGCTTTCTGGTTCACAGATGGCAACTTCTAGCTGTGTCCTCACAGGATGGAAGGGATAAGGGGTCTCCCTCGGGCCTCTTTTATAAGGACACTAATCCCATTCATGAAGGCTGCACCCTCATGACCTAACCACTCCCAAAGGCCCCACGTCTAACGCCATCACCTTGGGGGTTAGGATTTCCTATGTTGACATCCTATTGTAAACACTATGGCAAAGTGCCTGCAAGGGCGTAGTCCTTGAAATTTCAAGGTTCAACAGATGTAGGGTCCACTTCCAAGCTCACATTTTGTTGGCAGAATTCAGTTCCTTGCAGCTGCAGAACTGACAGCCTCAGTTTCTTTCTGGATGTGAGCTAGATGCTGCCCTCAGTTCTTTGCCACAGGTGCCACCGCCCCCCGCACTCTGCTGCCAAAATGCCACAGGCTGTAACAAGGCCTGCAAAGGAGAAAGTGCTCTTGCAAGGTGGAAGCCACAGTCCTATGAAATGTAACTGCCAGTGAATTCCATCATACTCACTGTATTCCATTGTTTAGAATCACATCACACACCCTGCCTACTCTCCAGGAGAGGGGATCACATAGGCTCATGAACATCAGGAGGTAGGGATCGTGGGGATTACCTTAAGTTTGCCTATCACATCCCTCAACGGCAAACTGCATAAATAAAGTGTGGCACATTCCCACAGTGGAGCAGTCCACAGCAACGAGAATGAACAACCTCAATCTCACGCAGCAAGAGAGATGCATCTACAAACAGATGACGGCGTGAAGGAGGCTGGACACTAGACAGCCTATGCTGTGTGACTCATAGTATAAAGTTCAATAACTGCCCAAACCTCTGCTGTCAGGAGTCAGGATGGTGGTTACTTGGGGTGCAGTTAGCGACTGGGGCCATGCATACCTTCCTTGTTGGATGAGAGCAGCTCATGGCCTGCTCACTCTCCTAGCTCACATGTGAGAGAAGAACCAGCAGAGGCTGAGAAGCAGCTCTGAACCTTGATTTTGGCTTCAGAAACAAATGCCTACTTCTGATCCAATAAGCTGTGGCCAGAGGCAGTTCCTTCCAAAGGCAGTGGGAGCAGATACGTTATAGAAAAGGCTCTAAAGGGTCAGGCAGGGTGACTCCAAATCCTAGCATTCTGGGAGGCTGAGGCAGGGAGATCACCTGAGGTCCAGGACTTCAAGATCAGCCTGGCCAACATGATGGAACCCCGTCTCTACTAACAATGCAAAAATTAGCCAGGTGTGGTAGTGGGCACCTGTACTTCCAGCTACTTGGACAGGAGAATCGCTTGAACCTAGAAGGCGGAGGTTGCAGTAAGCTGACACTGCACCACTGTACTCTAAGCCTGGGCAACACAGCAAGACTCCCTCTCAAAAAATAAAAATGAAAAAGGCCCCAGTGACAGCCCCAAAACTTCCCATTTCACATCTGTCAGCTTCCAAGCCTATGCCAGCTTTGCCCACCCTTCAGGTGGTTTGAGGAAACCAACATTGCTTTGCCTTCTCTTCTTGGGAGACAGAGGCAGATGGCTGATTCCTGGTCATCCGCACAGGGTGTGGGCAGCAAGAACTGAGTGCCCTATGCTCTTGCTGGTGCCCGGCTTTGTAGCTGGTGGGGAAGTGCTTTCACCATGGTACAGGGACATTAATCTGCGGAATGGGTATCGTTTCTGACAGATGCAGGACAAGGAGAAACAGATCTGCCCCTTGAGCTGAAAGTTAAATTTCTGCTGTAGGTTTTCCCCAAATGGAATGAGAGGTGGCAGGAGCGAAAAGCAAAACTAACAACAGCAGGCATCTTTTCTCCATCACACCCCCTGTGTTTTCAATGGCCAAAGCATGTGGCTGCCCCCAAAAAGGGCATCGGTTCAGCCACGGAAATGGTGGTGTTCAGCAGCCGCCTGAACACTATCTGAAATCCAGCACGGCTGCCTCACTCTCCTGCTCAGAGCCTGTCAACACTCTCAACACTCGTGGCTGCTCCGCAGTATGGCTGGCAGCTCCAGCACTTTGAGTTGCAAGCAGTTGTGAGTTTTATCCCACATAAGTTAAAGGTTAAAACGTGGCTGTTTGTAGGGGATTTAAACATTTTCTAAGCTGGAGTAGACTTCTGAAAGCCGTATCTTAGAATATTTCTAGGCACCAGCGCAAAGGGTGGACAGCCCATGTCCGTCAGGAGAAAGATAAATTGTGGGATATTCAGTGAACGGACCTTACACAGCAATAAAAGAGAACATGCGACCAATATACATGACACGGACAGATCTCAGAAACACGAAGATGGGTGAAGGAAAACAGACAGGCTGTGTGCCGTGTGCTCCACTGACATCAAAGGAAAGCTGAGGGAAAAACTAATCTACGACGATCAGCATCAGAACACTGACTGCGTCTGCGGGAGGTGTGCGTATTTACGGGAAAGGGAGCCCTATACGGTGCTGGGAAAATTCTATATTTTTATCTCACTGGGTTACACAGATGTGTATCTATATAAAAACCACAGAATTGTATGCTTAAGATTTGTGCACTGTAGCCCCAGAAAGAGTGGGTTTGAAGTTAATAACCACATCACTCCAGGCCAGGTACAGTGGCTCACACCTGTAATCCCAGCACTTTGGGAGGCCAAGGCAGGTGGGTCACTTGAGGTCAGGAGTTTGAGACCAACCTGGCCAAGAAGATTAAATCTTGTTTCTATTAAAAATACGAAAATTAGCCAGGCGTGGTGGCTCACACCTGTAATCCCAGCTACTTGGGAAGCTGAGGCAGGAGAATTGCTTGAACTGGGAGGCAGGGGTTGCAGTGAACGAAGATCACGCCACTACACTCCAGCCTGGGAGACAGAGCAAGACACCATCTCAAACAAATGAATGAACAAAAACAAACCACGTCACTCTGACCTGCTTTTTTTGTTTTGTTTTGAGATAGGGTCTTGCGCTTTCATCCAGGCTGGAGTGCAGTGGAATGATCAGAGCTCACTGCAGCCTTCAACTCCCAGGCTCAAGGCTGCCGCAGCAGTGATCCTCCTGCCTCAGCCTCTCCAGCGGATGAGACTACAGGCCACCAAGTGTGGTGAATTTTTTGTATTTTTGGTAGAGATGGGGTTTTGTCGTGTTGCCAGGAGCTGTGGTTGGAGGGTCGGGGAGGGAGGAAGGGGCCTGGCATAACGAGCTTTGTGAGGAGCAGGGTGTTTTCTCCAGGTCAGTGGTTCCAACTGGTTACAGAGGAATGGACAGTACTCCATGCTCAGCACCACCTAGTGGGTACTCCATGCTGATGACATCAATTGCAAGTACACTCATTCTAGCTTTAGTCTCTCTTCTTTTCATCCCTCAAAAGTTTTTCATAATGAGGTAATGGCCAGGCACGTTGGCTCATGCCTGTAATCCCAGCACTTTGGGAGACTGAGGCAGTTGGATCACTTGAGCTCAGGAGTTCAAGACCAGCCTGGTCAACATGGTGAAACCCTTTCTCTATTAAAAGTACAAAAATTAGCCGGGTGTGGTGGCAGGTGCCTGTAATTCCAGCTACTCCGCAGGCTGTGGGAGGAGAATCACTTGAATCTGGGAGGGTTCAAAGTTGCAGTGAGCTGAGATGGTGCCACTGCACTCCAGCCTGGGTGACAGGGCAAGACTTCGTCTCAAAAACAAACAACAGAAGATCGAGTACCCCTTAGGAGATGGGCATGGGTACAAAGTTCTCCTTTTATACATATTCTTACAAACAGTGTCTTATGTGCAAGGAAGATTCTTAGACATAAGAGAGTATAAGAACCACCAGTTTAGATACAACATGCCTCTCATATTTAATTTTTACTCGTTCTTGACAAATACCTGTAGCAAAATCCACAAGTTCCAGCAGAGGGGGATGTTACTGCATGAAAGGAAAAATCTTTAGCAGGAAACTAGAATTCGATAAGCTGCACATTCCAACACAGGAAAATGAAGACGCTTCCTTTTGAAACGAAGATGTCCACCTGTGAAAGGGTTTTCCCACCACTCTTCCCTCTTAGACACCTCAGATGAGAATCAAGACGGTCTGCAGAACAAATGCTGGCTGCTGACTGTGTTTATGTTCCAAGTATTAGGGAACCTGCCAAAGCACAACGTTGTTAAATTAGTAAGATCTTCGTCTTTGAGGGATCTGGGGGAAATTATTTTGACAACTACTGCAGGCCAAGTACGCTTCTTGTTCTACAGGTTCGCTCCCATTGTTGGGCTAGGCACTCTTGAAGAAGCCGTGAATGAAGCTGTACATTTCTCAATCCACAGACAAAATGAGAAATCGTTGCAAGAAGCATTCACTCTTAGACTCAATTTACCCTCACGTTTCTGCATCTTTGCAGACGAGGCTTGTTCCCTGGATGCAGAATTGAAAAGAAGAAATTTTAACTATAAGAAGGAGGGAAATGAACATTTATTCAGCAGCCTCCTTGTCCAAGCGACTTGTACGTTATATCCTCTAATCCTCAGCCACCCTGCAAATTCTGGATTAGTTTCTCTATTTTAGAGAGAGAATAACTCAGGATTAGAGGAGTTAAGAAATTTGCCGAGATCATAGAGTGTAGCAAGAGCCTGAATCAAGATCTGCACCTTGGTCTACTGACTCAGTAGAAAGAAAAAGAAATAACCGTCTTGATACCCTATCACCCAAACAAGAAAGGTCGACGGCTTGTAGCCAAAAGGATGGAAATGTGACCAAAGAAATACCATGCGTGTTAGCTGCGGTTAAGGTCCAGCTGCCCCCCGAAGCACCGGCCAGAGAGTAAGCTCGTGGGGACTGCCCTGCTGGGGAGTTGACACATCAAATCCGACCCTGAAGATCACAATGAGTTTCTTCCTTGGCTCAGCTTTACTCTTCCAGCCCAGGATCTTTGCAGCAGGCGGCACAATGCCCCTCTTAACAATGTCCACATCTGAATCCCCAGAATCTGTGAATAAGTCATCCGACCTGGCAAGAGGGACTTTGCAAATGTGACTGACTTAAGGACCTGAGATGAGGAGATGATCCTGGATTCTCTGGGTGGCCCAGTGGAATCACAACAGTCCTTCTCATCACAAGGAGATGAGAAGATACAAGTAGAAGTTAGAGTGATGCAGAGCCATGAGCCAAGGAATGGGTGGCCTCTGTGGCTGGAAAGGCAAGGAAGTGATTCGCCCCTGGAGCCTCCAGGAGCGTAACCCTGCTGACCCTTCAGTTTCAGTCCAGTAGGAGCCATGTGGGACTTCTTACCTCCAGAAACTGTGAAATAATCACTATGTTGTTTTAAGAGACAAAGGTCATAATAATTTGTTACAGCAGCAAGAGGAAAGTGATACAGTCTCCAATATTTTTCAGCGTGCCCATCAGCAAAACATTTTCATTCATCAGCAAAATATTATCTACGGCACAGATTCATTATGTATATTACAGAGCAAACAAACAGAAATTGAAAAGGATAAAGAGGATAAAACGCATGTTTCAAAATGCATTTTTGTATGTATTAATGTACTAACAGTATAAAACCATTGTGATTATCACTAAAATTATTTGCATAAATAGTATTAATAAATATTTAAGCAGAGTAAAGAACTGGACTTGTTTCATTATATTTAAAACTCTGTAACATTGTTTGATACTATAATCAAAGGAAACGATTCGAAAGTTCCATAGTTTGTTTGTTTTTTTGATATGGAGTCTTGCTCTGTTGCCCAGGCTGGAGTGTGGTGGCACCATCTTGGCTCATTGCAACCTCTGCCTCCTCAGTTCAAGCAAATCTCATGCCTCAGCCTCCTGGGGTAGCTGGGATTACAGGCACACACCACCACAACTGACTAATATTTTTATATTTTCAGTAAAGATGAGGTTTTGCCATGATGGCCAGGGTGGTCTCGAACTCCTGACCTCAAGTGATCTCCCTCCTTGGCCTCTCAAAGTACTGGGATTACAGGCATGAGCCACCGTGCCCAGCCAGGTTCCACAGATTTGAATAAGTGGTTTGAAAGGCTATAACTGGAAAATATTCCACACAAAGGCTTGTGGCTCCATGCAGAAGCAGCTAATGATACTCATTTTTCAATCCTAACTGCCAATTATGCACAGATTTTTGTTGACATCTGGCTAGTAAATTTCCATGTTTTCTGATCTTGATGTTGTTCTTGCAAACTAATTGGAAGGTGCTCCCTTTTGATATTTTTAACAAGTGGGTTCAAAACCCACTGAAACTGTTTACTTGAACGACATTGTAAATAATTAGAATAGTTCATTTCCAGTATTGTAGGCATGCAGCTTAGAGCACTTTTATAAATGATACATTTAAATGTGCTTTTTTGGGGGTAAAAAGGTGATAAGATAATAAAAAAAACTTCTACAAATGCTCTCTTCATAGCAAAAGTTTCTTTAGAAAAGCAGTTATTTCCTCATTTGCATTAAAAATGAAATCTTGATGGGATAGATGGCTAGGTTTATTCTTTTGAAATGACAATATCTGATGGGTTATATATTCCTCAGGGCTCCTTGTCATTACAGAACAGGTCATAAACTGGAATGCTTGTCATTTGTTTTTAAAAAGGTATAACCTCTTTAAGTTCACCGACTCTCCCATGGTCTTTACCAGAAGCGGGGTATTCAACGTGCCTGTGAGGTTTCTTCCCATCTTACTAAGAGCTCTGGATTCCACAAGGTGATGGCACCAGTGACATCCAGTAGCACCGATGAGTGGTGTACTTCTCACTTTACCAGCTTCTTTTCTTTCCTCTCCCCCTCCCCCTCTTCTTCTTTCTCCTCCCACCTCTTTGACCTTGGATAGAGATGGTTGGCTTAAACATATTCCTCGCTTCATAACACACCATCATCACTGGTCTACCCAAGATCTGTCATTTAAAAAGCATGATTCCCTTTTATCCTCATAGGTCACTATTTCTCTAGTCTAGCAGGTAACTCTTCTAATGTATGTAATGTGTGTTTTAACAATATGTGTTCTTGAAAAATAAATGTTTTGTGTGATGTATAGTTTATACATGTAAGGAGTATTTTATCTCACTACATTTTTCACTGTGCTTCTGTTTTAAAATCCATTCATATTACTATACATTCATGTAGCCTGGTCCTTCTAAATCCCTGCCATGATATACAACCCCATATTTTCTTTCTTTTTCTCCTAAGGATGGATCTTCAGCTTGCTTCTGACAACTTGCCACCACACACAAAAATAGAGTATATTGGACATCCTTGCATCACACCACATAAAAAGAAACTCAAAATGGATTAAAGACATAAATATAAGGCTTGAAATTGTAAAACTATTAGAAGAAAACATAGGGAAACATCTCTATGACGCTGGTCTTGGCCATGGTTTTTTGGATATGACACCGAAAAACAGGGAGTGAAAGCAAAAACACACAAGTAGGACAACATCAACTAGAAGCTTCTTACAGCAAAGGAAAGAATCAATGAAGTAAAAAGCCAGTCTGCAAAGTGGGAGAAAATATTCGTAAACCAGTACCTGATAAGGGGTTAATATTGAAAATATATAAGGAACAAATACAACTAAATAGCAAAAAAGACAAATAGTCTGATGAGAAAATGGGCAAAGGACCACAAAAGACATTTCTCAAAAGAAGACATATGAATGGCTATTAGGTAAATTAAAATGTTCTCAACATCACTAATTATAAGGGAAAAGCAATAAAAACCACAATGTCTACATCACCCGACACCTAGTAGAAAGGCTATTATCAAACAGACAAAAAAAATTAAGTGTTATCAAGGATCCGGAGAGAAGGGAACTCTTTATTTTATTTTATTTTTTGAGATGGAGTTTCGCTCTTGTTACCCAGGCTGGCATGCAATGGCGCGATCTCGGCTCACCACAACCTCCGCCTCCTGGGTTCAGGCAATTCTCCTGCCTCAGCCTCCCGAGTAGCTGGGATTACAGGCACGTGCCACCATGCCCAGCTAATTTTTTGTATTTTTAGTAGAGACGGGATTTCACCATGTTGACCAGGATGGTCTCGATCTCTTGACCTCGTGATCCACCCGCCTCGGCCTCCCAAAGGAGAAGGGAACTCTTGAACACTGCTGGTGGAAATGTGAAATAGTACAACCATTATGGCATAAAGTATGGAGGTTATTAAAAAATAAAAATAGAACTACCACATGATTCTGCAATCCCACTTCTGGATATATTTTCAAAGCAAAGAAAATCAGTATGTTAAAGAGAGGTCTGCGCTCCTAAGTCTATTGCAGTATTACTCACTAGAGCCAAGATATGGAAATAACCTATGTTCATTAGTGGATGAAGGGATAAAGAAATTATGATATGTATACAATGGAATATTATTCAGCCATAAAAAGAAGGAAATCCTGGCTGGGCGCGGTGGCTAACACCTGTAATCCCAGCACTTTGGGAGGCCGAGGTGGGCGGATCATGAATGAGGTCAGGAAATCGAGACCATCCTGGTCAATATGAAAATACCCCATCTCGGCGGCCGGGTGCAGTGGCTCACGCCTGTAATCCCAGCACTTTGGTAGGCCGAGGTGGGTGGATCACGAGGTCAAGAGATTGAGACCATCCTGGTCAACATGGTGAAACCCCGTCTCTACTCAAAATACAAAAAATTAGCTGGGCATAGTGGTGCGTGCCTGTAATCCCAGCTGCTCAGGAGGCTGAGGCAGGAGAATTGCCTGAACCCAGGAGGCAGAGGTTGTGGTGAGCCAAGATCGCGCCATTGCACTCCAGCCTGGGTAACAAGAGCGAAACTCGGTCTCAAAAAAAAAAAAAAAAAAAGAAAGAAAGAAAGAAAAAAGAAAAAACCCCATCTCTATTAAAATTAGCCAGGCGTGGTGGTGTGCACCTGTAGTCCCAGCTACTCGGGAATCTGAGGCAGGGGAATTGCTTGAACCAAGGAGGCAGAGATTGCAGTGAGCCAAAACTGTGCTACTGCACTCCAGACTGGTGACAAGGTAAGACTCCGTAGCAAAAAAAGGAGGAGGAGGAGGAGGAGGAGGAGGAAATCCTGGCATTTTCAACAACATAGATGAAGGAAGACACTGTGCTAAGTGAATTAAGCCAGACAAAGAAAGGCAAATCCATGTGGAATCTAAAACAGTTGAACTTATAGAAGCAGAGAGTACAATGGTGATTGCTAAGGGCCAGGTGGAAGAAATGGGGCGGTGTTGGGCAAAGGGCACAAGGTTTCAGTTGTGCAGGATGAATACGTTCTGGAGATCTAACACATAGCTTGGAAACGATTGTTATCATTATTCTGTTGTATACTTAAAATTTGCTAAGAGGGTAGACCTTAAATGTTCTCAACACACACACACACGCATATGCACGAACTATGTAAGGATGTGAGGTGATGGAAATGGGACTTACCTTGGTGCACTGATCATTTCACAATGTATATATATATATATCAAAACATCCAGTTGTACCCCTTAAATACATACAATTTTTATTTCTCAATGATACCTCAATAAACCTGAAAAAAAATTTGGGTACCTTTTTGAAATATACACCCAAGAGCAGCATTGCAGGGTCCTGGGGTATGTGTGACTGCTTTTATTTGACTAAATATTATATTTATGCCATTCTGGACTCCCACTCACAATGCATGAGGACCCCCAAGCATCCACATCCTTGCCAGCACTTGGTCTTATACCAATTTCTAATTTTTTTCAGCCTAATGGGTGCCAAGTGCTTATCCCATCATTTCAATGCTGATTTTCATGATTACTAACGAGTTTGAACATCTTGTCAGATGCTAATGGGCCCTTTGTGCTTCCTTTTTTAATAAGTTGCCTGTTGATGTCTTTGTCGATTTTCCTAGATTGTCCTCTTTTACTGACTGACTTTCAGGAGTCCTGTGAATCATTCTACAGGTGTGCTGTTCAGTATGGTAGCTATCAACCACCTTTTAAAATATGGCTACTGGAAAACTTAAAAGTATGTAAGTGGCTCACATTTTACTTCTTGTGAAAAGGGCTGGTACTAAAGCCTTGTCCATTTTAGACATTTTACAATGTCTTCTCCCAATTTCTGTCCCCCTTTTATTAACTTTCTTCATGGTATCCTGTATTTTTACAAAAGCCTTATTTTATTAGGGAGGCGTTACTTATTTTATTATTTTACGTTACTTAAGTTCTGGGATACACGTGCAGAAAGTGCAGGTTTGTTACATAGGTGTGCATGTGTCACAGTGGTGTGCTGCACCTATCAACCCGCCATCTAGGTTTTAAACCCCACGTGTATCAGGTGTTTATTCCAATACTCTCCTTCCTCTTACCCGCCACCCTCCCGACAGGTCCTAGTGTGTGTTGTTCCATGTGTTCATATATTCTCATTGTTCAACTCCCACTTAGGAGTGAGAACAAGTGGTATTTAGTTTTCTGTTCCTGTGTTAGTTTGCTGAGGATGATCGCTTCCAGCTTCATCACTGTCCCTGAAAAAGACATGATTTCAGTCTTTTTTATGGCTGCATAGTATTCCATTGTGTATATGTGCCACATTTTCTTTATCCACTCTATTAGTGATGGGCATCTGGGCTGGTTCCATGTCTTTGCTATTGTAAATAGTGCTGCAATAAACCTATGTGTGCGTGTGTTTATTGTAGAATGATTTATATTCCTTTGGGTATATACCTAATAATGGAATTGCTGGGTTACATGGTATTTCTGGTTCTAGATCCCTGAGGAATTGCCATACCGTCCTCCACAATGGATATTTCCACTAACAGTGAAAAAGCATTACTTTTCTCCACAAACTCACCAGCATCTATTGTTTCTTGACTTTTTAATAATCGCCATTCTGACTGGCATTAGATAGTATCTCATCATGGTTTTGATTTGCGTTTCTCTAATGATCAGTGATGGTGAGCTATTCTTCACGTTTGTTGGCTGCATAAATGCCTTTTGGCTGGGCATGGCAGCTCACACTTGTAATTCCAGCATTTTTGGGGGGTTGAGGCAGGTGGATCACCTGAGGCCAGGAATTCAAGACCAGCCTGGCCAACATAATTTTTGCACATTGATTTTGTATCCTGAGACTTTGCAAAAACACATCAAAATATAAAGACCAATGACACTATGAAGAAACTGCACCATCTAGTATGCAAAATAGCCAGCTAGCATCATGATGACAGGGTCAAATGCAGCACACAGAACAAGATTAAAGTTAAATGTAAGTAGGCTAAGCACCCCAGTTAAAAGACACAGGCTGGGCTGGGTGAGTTGGCTTAAGCCTGTAATCCCAGCATTTTGGGAGGCCAAGATGGGTGAATCATGAGGTCAGGAGCTCAAGACCAGTCTGACCAATATGGTGAAACACTGACTCTACTAAAAATACAAAAATTAGCCAGGCTTGGTGGTGCACGCCTGTAGTCCCAGCTACTTGGGAGGCTAAGGTAGGAGAATTGCTTGAACCTGGGAGGCAGAGGTTGCAGTAAGCCATGATCACACCACTGCACTCCAGCCTGGGCAACAGAGTGAGAGTCTGTCTGAAAAAATGACACAGGCTGGCAAATTGGATAAAGAGTCAAGACCCATCAGTGTGCAGTATGCAGGAGACCCATCTCATGTGCAAAGATATACACAGGTCAAAATAAAGGGATAGAGGAAAATTTACCAAGCAAATAGAAAGAAAAAAAAAGCAGGAGTTACAATCCTAGTCTTTGATAAAACAGGCTTTAAACCAGAAAGATCAAAAGAGATAAAGGGCATTACATAATGGTAAAGAGATCAATGCAACAATAAGAGCTAACTACCCTAAACATAGATGCACCCAATACAGGAGCACCCAGATTCATAAAACAACTTCTTAGAGACCTACGAAGAGACTTAGACTCCCGTGCAATAATAGTGGGGGACTTCAACACTCCACTGTCAATGTTAGACAGATGAATGAGACAGAAAATTAACAAGGATATTCAGGACTTGAACTCAGCTTTGGATCAAGCAGACCTAATAGACATCTACAGAACTCTCCACTCCAAATCGACAGAACATACATTCTTCTCAGCATCACATCACACTTACTCTAAAATTGACCATATAATTGGAAGTAAAACATTCCTCAGCAAATGCAAAAGAACTGAAATCATAACAAACAGCCTCTCAGACCATGGTGCAATCAAATTGGAACTCAGGATAAAGAAACTCACTCAAAACCACACAACTACATAGAAATTGAACAACCTGCTCCTGAATTACTCCTCGGTAAATAACAAGATTAAGGCAGACGTCAAAAAGTTCTTTGAAACCAATGAGAACGAAGAGACAATATACCAGAATCTCTGGAACACAGCTAAAGCAGTGTTTAGAGGAAAGTTTACAGCACTAAATGCCCACATCAGAAAGCTCAAATCGACACCCTAACATCACAATTAAAAGAGCTAGAGAAGCAAAAACAAATCCAAAAGCTAGAAGAAGACAGGAAATAACTAAGATCAGAGCAGAACTGAAGGAGATCAAGACATGAAAAAGCCTCTCCCCTCAAAAAATAGCCTTCCCTCCAAAAAAACTAACAAAATAGATAGACCACTAGACAGGCTAATGAAGAAGAGAGAAGAATCAAATAGACACAATAAAAATGAAAAAGGGGATATCACCACTGACCCCACAGAAATACAAACTACCATCAGAGAATACTATAAAACACCTCTACACAAATAAACTAGAAAATCTAGAAGAAATGGGAAAATTCCTGGACCCTCCCAAGACTAAACAGGAAAGAAGTCAAATCCCTGAAGAGACCAGTAACAAGTTCTGAAATTGAGGCAATACTAGCCTACCAACCAAAAAGCCCAGGACCAGACAGATTCACAGCCGAATTCTACCAGAAATACAAAGAGGAGCTGGTACCATTCCTTCTGAAAGTATTCCAAACAACTGAAAAGAAGGGACTCCTTTCTAACTCATTTTATGAAGCCAGCATCAACCTGACACCAAAACCTTGTAGAGACACAACAAAAAAAGAAAACTTCAGGCCAATATCCATATTGATTAGCATCAATATGAAAATCCTCAATAAAATACCGGCAAACCGAATCCAGCGGTATATCAAAATGTGTATCCACCACAATCAAGTCAGCTTCATCCCTGGGATGCAAGGCTGGTTCAGCATATGCAAATCAATAAATGAAATCCATCACATAAAGAGAACCAATGACAAAAACCACATGATTATCTCAGTAGATGCAGAAAAATTCTTTGATAAAATTCAACATCCTTTCAAGTTAAAAACTCAATAAACTAGGTATTGATGGAATGTATCTCAAAATAGTAAGAGCTATTTATGACAAACCCACAGCCAGTATCATACGGAACGGGCAAAAGCTGGAAGCATTCCCTTTGAAAACCGCACAAGACAAGGATGCCCTCTCTCACCACTCCTATTCAACATAGTATTGGAAGATCTGGCCAGGGCAATCAGGGAAGAAATAAAGCATATTCAAACAGAAAGAGAGGAAGTCAAATTGTCTGTTTGCAGATGACGTGATTCTATATTCAGAAAACCCCACCATCTCAGCCCCAAAACTCCTTAAGCTGATAAGCTGTAATTCTGATGTAGTTAAATTCATTGATTGTTTTTGCCTTTTGGTTTATGCTTCAAAATGTTTTTTGATAACTTCTCCCTCTGTTTTTGCTCAGAAAGACATTTTCCTAAGTTTCTTCTATTGGGTTTATAGTTTCAACTTTCAGTTTTAACTCTTAATTCACTGGAGGCCACTTTTCTACAAGATGTTATAATGGAATCTTGTCTTCGTTTTTCTAATACCATATATTAAGCAATTTATTGTTTATCCACTAATTTGTGGTGCTATCTTTATTATATTTTACATACACACACACAAACACACACACACACACGTGCCTGAGCTCTATTTTAGTCCATTATGACCTATACTTTATGGCTTTTTCATAAGACAGTATTCCTATTAAAAAAGTAATATACTTTGGAGTATATGTATTCCCTGGTATATCTTATCTAATGGCTCATGAAAAAGTGGTCTTTCGTGTATTTCTTTACTGAAACAAAATCTAGCAAATACCATTAGCTATGACGTGGTTTTTTTTGAAAGAAAAAAAAATATATGTATTCTCATCCAGTTGTATAAAAAACCTCCCACAGAGCCTAATTTTTTTTAATCCTACTTTCTTCAAATGTTCCATGTTTTCTGTGCCTTTTCCACCGGCAATGCTGACAAAGAAATGCATTTAGATATTTGCATTTCACTCCATACTATTTTAGCCAATTTTTACTGCAGTGGGAAGAAGGAGCATTTCTCCAATGACATATATCTCTTTTGTCTTTCACTGAATAATCTCAAGAGACGTTTGTATATTTATAATCAGATTTAGTACACTTTTATAAAGTACTGGACTGAGTATTGCCTGATTTTACATATTACTGAAAAAATGGAGGCAGCTTTGTCTTCATGTCCTGAGTGTTTACTTTTCTAAGGTCTTGCTAATCACAACAGCTTTAACCCTCATTATCTCATATCTCCTGGCATAGGATCAGGTAGGCTGACAAAAGGATGTGACAGATGTAGGAGGCTCTGCTGGACAAGCTCGCTCCTTCATTCCACTACCAGCACACTGAATGGTGTAACCACCCTTCCTTTTACTCTCAGCACGTGGAATTTTCTCTTTCTTTTTTTGAGACAGGGTCTGACTCTGTTACTGAAGCTGGACTGCAGTGGTAAATCATGGCTCACTGCAGTTTTGACCACCTAGGCTCAAGCAGTCCTCCAGTCTCAGCTTCCTGAGTAGCTGAGACTACAGAGCACCGTGACCATGCCCAGCTAATTAAAAAAAAGTTTTTTTTGGTAGAGAAGCGGTCTTGCTAGGTGGCCCAGGCTGGTCTCGAACTCCTGGCCTCAGGGGATCCTCCCACTGCCAGCACATGGAATTTTGTGCCACCAGCACAAAAGCCAATCACATGACACAGGCCCAGCCAATCAGCCATCTTCACGGCCCTGATTGGCTCAAGGATGGGCATGTGACCCAGGTCAAGCCATTGAGACTCAGTCGGAATACTATTAATTGGAGTATTACTGAGGAGATGCTCCCTTTGCATGGAGATTGCCAAACCTGAGGATGTAAACCTGGACTACTAGAGGAAGTGTGCTGAGAGATACAGCCAACATGAGGAAGGCAAGCTGGCTGGAGGCCTGCAGGTGTCACTCGAGCTCCTCCTTTAGCCTTGCCTGTCCTCCATAATGGGAACCATGCCCCCCATTGTTATTTATGGCTGTTAGGGTTGCTTCTGGTTATTTCCAAACTACATGGAATCTGTGGGCCACTGCTTCCTGTTCTTTATCTTTTAAGGATGCTTCTGCCTGATCTTTGTCCTGGACTCAAGACTATCTTCCTCTCTATAAAGGTCTTCAGCAAAGGCACAGGTGGGGTGGTTGTAGCATCAAGGTTTCCCTATGGGTTATATATTACTGGTGTGCTTTGCTGTGGCCTGAGTGCAAAGGCCCCTTCCATAGTCTAATAGCTTAGCTAGAGCTGATGGACATTATGTCAGTCTGTTCTCATGCTGCTAATAAAGACATACCCAAAGCTGAGCAATTTATAAAGGAAAGAGATATAATGGACTCACAGTTCCACATCACTGGAACTCACAATCATAATGGAAGAGCATGTCTTATGTGGTGGCAGGCAAGAGAGAGCTTGTGTAGGGGGACTTCTCTTTATAAAACCATCAGAACCAGCTGGAAGCGATGGCTCATGCCAGTAATCCCAGCACTTTGGGAGGCTGAGATGGGTGGATCAGTTGAGGTCAGGAGTTCAAGACCAGCCTGGCTCACATGGTGAAACCCCATCTCTACTAAAAATACAAAAATTAGCTGGGTGTGGTGGTGTACACCTGTAATCCCAGCTACTCAGGAGGCTGAGGCATGAGAAACGCTTGAACCTGGGAGACAAAGGTTGCAGTGAGCTGAGATCACACCACTGCACTCTAGCCTGGGCAACAAAGTGAGACTCCATTTCAAAAAAAGAAAAAAGAGAAATCATCAGAACTCGTGAGACTTATTCACTAACTATCAGGGGAAAAAACAAGGGAAAGACCTGCCCACATGATTCAATTACCCCCCACCAGGTTCCTCCCACAACTTGAGGGAATTGTGGGAACTACAATTCAACATAAGATTTCGGTGGACACAGTCAAGCCATATCAGGCATCAACCAGGAACTTAGGAGATTCACACCCATTTCCCAAACGGTGAGAATTAAATGTATTCATATAATACTGAAGTGAGCATATTTGCCTCTTAGTTCTCACCTTTGCAGAAGTTCTGGGAAGGGGAGGATTTGCTGACTCAGCACCTTCTGCATACCTAATTAGCTGGGGAACTGTGCATTAGAAAACACAAACACAGGCATTATAAGAGAAGCACAGAACCCCAGACTTGAAAGGATCTCAGCCATTCTGATTTGTAGCTTCATCCTAAGATGTGTGTCATGACACACATTTAATGTGTAGTTGCATGGTAAACACTTTGGAAAAAGGTCTGAAAGTTTTCTTTATTCTTTTTTTTATTTTTTTTGAGATGGAGTTTTGCTCTGTCACCCAGGCTGGAGTGCTTTGGTGCGATCTTAGCTCACTACAACCTCCACCTCCCTGGTTCAAGCAATTCCCCTGCCTCAGCCTCCTGAGTAGCTGGGATTACAGGTGTGTGCCGCCCCGCCTGGGTAATTTTTTTTGTATTTTTAGTAGAGACGGGGTTTCACCATGTTGGCAGGGCTGGTCTCGAACTCCTGTCCTCAGGCAATCTGCCCATCTCGGGCTTCCAAAGTGCAGGGATGACCCGCACAAGCTGCTGCACCTGCCAAAGTTTTCCTTCTTAAGCAAAACATTCACCTCCCCTACAAACAATTCCCATCCTAGACATTTACCCAAGAGAAATGGAAACATGTCTATACAGACATGTATACAAATGTTTTTCACAGCTTTATTCCTAATAGTTTCAAAGTGAAAACTAACCAACTGTCCACTAACAGGAGAAGAATTTTTTTTAAGGTGGAATATTCAGACAATAGAATACTCTCAGCAATGAAAAGAAATGAACTACTGATAAATGCAACAACATGGATGAAAATCAGAAACACGACGCCAAGTGATAGAGGCTGATCCCAACAGAGCTTACTATCTGATTTCACTGGAATGGAGTCTTAGACAAACAACTGATCTTGGGTGAAAAATGGCAAACTATGCACCTTTGCAGTCCTGAGTCCAAGGTGGGCTGTGCAGCTGAAGCTGGCACCCTGGAGGGGAGGCCACCACTGTCAGAGATGGGCCCAGGTGGTTTTTCTCTTCGTCCTGCCCTTCAATCATCGCTGGTGTCTCCACCGACCAGACCAGTTTGCTCCAGGAGCCTGGGAGATGCAGCCCGGTGTCACATGCTCAGTGATCAAGCTGAGAGGCAAACCTCGGTCTGCCTTGCTCCTAAGCTAACATTGACAGATATAATACATAGAAACATAGGATGTGCAGTCATCTGAATTTCAGATAAACAAATGATTTGTTTAGTATAACAATGTTTTTGGAATATTTGGGATATAATTACCCTAAAAAACTATTCATTATCTGAATTTTATCTGATAATCCCATTAAACTCTTTCAGCAAAAGACTCTTAATTTTTAAATTATTAATATTTTTGAGACAGGGTCTCACTCGGTTGCCCAGGCTGGAGTACTGTGGCACGATCATGGCTTACTGCAGCCTCTACCTCCTGGGCTCAAGCGATCCTCCCACCTTAACCTTCTGAGTAGCTGAGACCACAGGTGCACACCACCACAGCCAGATAATTTTTTTTTTTTTTTTTATAGAGAAGGGATCTCCCTATGTTGCCCAGGCTGGTCTCAAACTCCTGGGCTCAAGTGATCCTCCTGCCTTGGCCTCCCAAAGTGCTGGGATTGCAGGCGTGAACCACCGTGCCTGGCCTCTTTCAGTGAAAAACTCTACTGCCACTGAGGCCACCGACAGTTAGGGCCTCATTGTATATTTAAAAATTGGCATTCTGGTTTGCACTTCTGTAGCAGTCAGAATTCTCTTAGTTACAAGTGACAGAAATACACTGTAAACTACCTTAGGCCAAAAGGGCAGCTCATTAGCTGAGGTCAAACCTTGCAAAGAACGGGCATCAGGGGCTGGAACCAGAAATCTTTCCTTTCCCTTTTGTCTTCCCCTCTCTGCACACTGTCGTTTGTCTTTATTCTCTCCATCAGCTTTGTTCATGAATGGGATCCAATTTCCAGATTCACATTTTTCCACAAGTAACAAAGAGGCATTTTTTATTCAGATTTGACAGCAATCATGGGAAAGCCTATCGTAGGTCACATGACCTTCTCTGATGGTTAAAATTGATTCCATGAGGATCAATTTCCCCACCTCAGTGATCCTCAAAGTGTGGTCCCAGGTCAGCAAAATCAGCATCACCTGGGAACTTGATAGGGCATTTGTGGGTTACCGAAGAGGCACTGAATTAGAATCTGGTTAACAAGCCCTCCAGGTGATCCTGATGCACCATGGGGTGGGAGAACCACTGCCCCAGATGAAGGAGACCTGCTCTTTATATTGAAAGAGAAGGGTTCTGGAAGAAAACATCATTGCCTATCACTGCATGAGTTTCTCTGACCCTAGTGAAGTGAGTCCTCACCAAGTTTTGATAAACTCACATCTTGGAGCTTGCAGGAGCTCAGACCATGAAGTATCGTGACTTCTACAGCACAGGCACCCTGGGCAGGCCTGGTGACCAGCCTTCCCCAAGTGCACTCCCCGCCAGGTGTATTTCGGCCCTTGACCCCTCCCCTCAATCCAGTGATCCTCACCCACCTCTCTCCACAATTAGCAATAATCAGCCAATCATCTCTACTCAAGAAGGTAAATTAAGTGATAAAAATAAGGATGCTGGCTTCATTTGTTCCTTTTTAGAGATGTAACAGGAGCTTTTTACATTTCACAAAATTATATAACATATTAATATGCCTAACCCGATGACGGCTTCTTCAAGTGCCTTTCTTTTTGCACAGAAGACATTAAGGTGGGCATTTAAAACTGTATCTTTGGGCATCTCCAACATTAACAAATTATTAGACACTAATTGTTCTGGGGTCTAGCCACCTCTCTCAATAGGCAAGGTTTTCCATTTGCAGAATTTAAAACATACCAGAGCAATTTGTGTTCCTAATAGCTGCAAATTTGTTAGCTTGACTCGAAACTAGGAAAACCTGGGAAGCTATTATGTAAATATAGATGATCTCTCCAATGATGGTAATTAATGCAGATATCTCCAAAATGGCATTTCTTTATGATTGGGTCTGCAATAGCAAGCGTTTCAAAGCCTGTGGGGTGGCACCAAGAGCCCCTGGAACATTTTCCTGGTCCCTCAGTTCTTTCTGTCTGAAGAACCAGTTCCTCTTCCTCTGAAGCCCCAAAGCCAGCCATGGGCAGAGGGACTTTAACAGCCGGTTGTAACTCCTTCTCTCCACTCCTTGCTACCTCTCAAATAGTTCCATTGCAAAATAAGAGGGTTGGGCTGGGCTGGGCTGGGCTGGGCTGGGCATGGTGCCTCATGCCGGTAATCCCAGCACTTTGTAGGCCAAGATGGGAGGATCACTTGAGCTCAGGAGCTTGGTACCAGTCAGGGCAACATAGTGAGACCTCGTCTCTACAAAAAATAAGAAATTAGCTGGGTGCATAAGAAATTATACAAGCTTTTATTCTACTAGCTACTCAGGAGGTTGAGGCAAGAGGATGACTTGAGCTGGGGAGATTGAGGCTGCAGTGAGCCATGACTGCACCACTGCATTCCAGCCTGGGTGACAAAACAAGACCTTGTCTCAAAACAAATAAACAGAACAACAACAAAAACTAAATAGAGCACTGTGTCTGAGGTGGAGTCACCTCATTTGTGTTGAAATCAGTGTCATTCAGGGCTGCGCTTACCCTTGATCATGGGTGGGTCCCATGTCACATGTTTCAGGTAATGCTAGGGAATGAGGTTCTATTCACCACTGCAGGAAGGACTTCCTGATCACCTGATCTCCCACTTGCAATTTATCAAACTGATGAAGCAGGAGACCTGGAAGACTTGATTGCTGCTCCTCCCCCCGGGTATGGACTGGCCTTTATAGTATTTCCTGACTGAAAATCAATGGGAGCTAATACAGTTTGAGTGTGTATTGGGTTCTGGTTACTGTGCAAGGTCCAGGAAGCATAGAGTGATTGGTAGGATATGGTCTTGGCTTTAAGAAGTGTTCAATCCACTGTGGGGATCAGACCTGAACATAAATTAGCAACAATAGACGGCAGAATGAAAACAGGAGTAATCTGTCTGAAAGGTCTTGTCCCACTTGCTGTAGGGTCTTTACACATGCTGTTGCTTCTGCCTGACTCGCTCTGCTTTCCCCCTCACCTCATAAACACCTACTCTGCATTAAACCTTCCCCGCTCCACCATCATTTCCTCAAGGAACCCTTCCCCTGTCCACCTGGAGGATGCCAAGTTCCTCTTATCTATTCCCATTGCACACCCCATTTTTTACCCAGAAGGAGGTTCCCTAGAAGGTCTCTGCTGCATCTTTCCTGCTCACCTATGCTCTCATTCATATTAAAATGTAAACTAGTTTATGGATGTTAAAACTGTGTAAAAGATGCTGGGTGTTTACATGCAAACAGAATCATCCGCCGTCAAGAATGCCTGTTGAAATAACAGAAGATCTTGCAGGACAGGGGCGACTTTGTCTTCTTTGTGACGGTTCAGTGCCTTTCAGACTATCTAGCATCCCCCTGAAGGCCACTGTTTGTGCCAGGCATTGTGACAACCAGAAAGCTCCCCACAAACTTCCAACGTCCTCCAGGGATGGGTGACAACTATCCAGGGATGGGTGGTTCCCAATCAAGAACCACCACTCTAAAAACCCAACGGATGCGGCTACAGGCAAACGCACCACCTTGATGGATGTACACAGTGTGGGTCGAGACTGAGGACTGACAGTGGAGCATCAAACCTTCATCCCTTCCTTCATTCATCACCCCTCTGTGCGCACTTGTGGGTGTGCTGGGTGTTGGGGAACCAGGGCTGAGCAAAACCTGACAGTCCCTGCCTTCAAGGAGCCTGCAGTCAACGATTATAATAGGCTTAAGAAAGTGCCTGAGATACCTAGAGGGACAGGAGCTTTGCACCATTACTGGTTAGAATGCACTGGAAGGAGTTAGAGAACTGTGGCAGGGATTTGCCCATCTCGGCTGAGCGCCGGCATGTTGTAAAGAAGATATTCTTGATGGTTCATTTTCACGTGCACACTCATCAGTCTGCCTGTCTTAGTTGTAACAGAAGCGTATTTATCAGATTCAGAGATTACATAGAACAAAAGAGCTGGCTCTTACTCTGGATGGCAGAATGAAGATTAGAAAAATCGTAGCAGGTTGCAAGGCAAGTTGGGGACCCGCTGGAGTAAACCCAAAGAGGGTAAATACTAAGAAGCAGTCTCCTATGCCTCCTAACCCCCATAAATATAGGATGTGGGAGACTTAGCTTAAGAGAAATTCCTACAAATTATTTGTGAGAGGTTTAGGCACTTTCAGACCAGCAATGGGACATGGTGGCCATAAAGTAAACGTAACAATTGGTTGTAGCAAGTAAGGTATTGGGTCCAGATGAAGGGAGGGAAAAGTCCTATTGGAGAGGCAGTTGTTCTTGACTTGGTATACCTGACTTGCAAATCATACTTTTTTTTTTCCTGAGACAGAGTCTCGCTCTGTCCCAGTCTGGAGTGCAGTAGTGATCTCAGCTCACTACAACCTCTGGCTCAAGCAATTCTCCTGCCTCAGCCCCTGAGTAGCTGGATTACAGGTGTGCAGCACCACACCCAGCTAATTTTTGTATTTTCAGTAGAGACGGGGTTTCCCCATGTTGGCCAGGCTCATCTCGAACTCCTGACCTCATGATTTGCCTGCCTCGGCCTCCCAAAGTGCTGGGATTACAGGCATGAGCCGCTGCACATGGCCACAAATCACATCCTTCTTGAGCCCCTTTCCCTTCTTCCTCATCCTGTTGCCCTGCTCACTCCATGAGCATTTTATTGCCATAAAGAAAATGTGAGGGCTTTGAGAAAACATGGAATGAGGTTCAGTAGGAGGGCTGTGGTCTTTTAAATCAGCTATCTTTACAATCATCATCCTACCACTCTTCAGCGGAGTGACGCTGGTCACGTTCACCCTTCTGAGCCTCATTTTCATCACCTTCGAGATGCAAACAATACATTGATTATGAGGATTAAAGAAGACAATTTCTATATAGTGCAGGGCAGGCCTTCAATTACCCCGAGGGCCCTTCCCTATATTTCTAAGATTGGGTGTGATTTTATTTCCTCCTTCCTTTTCATCTGGCTTTGATGAATGCCTAAAACATTCCACCGGGTGGAAGCTTGGGTATTGTTACCAATCCCAATTAGGTATTACAAAACCTCATAAATCTTGGTGAATATGGCACCAGGAATGGAAGGGTGGAATTGTGTGGCCATTGCTCTAAGGAACACAGCAATCATTCTCCTGAAGCCCTCCGGTAATTTTTTGTCTGCTTAACGGTGTATGCCTATCAATAATTGGCTCGTTATTGATTTCCTCACCCTGCTTAATGCAGCTAATGGCTCCGTTTCTCCAAGGCAGAGCCAAATGAAGAGGCCAGGGTAGGTTGAGGGACAGCTACTTGGCTTATTACCTGGGAGTGTGTTCATCTGAAACACCCATGATCTATGCAGAATTTGGATGTCTTTGGCTTTGAGAATGGAATTGAATATTGATTTTTGTACCATTCTCTTATTGTTTAATTAAACCACAGTCCCTCCCTGGGTATGCTCTGGCAATCCAGCTTCAAACTCATTAACAAGCTAAATGTAAGAATCACGAGCTGTCACACACACACACCTGTCATGGCTCTGTGAGTGTGGGGGCCACTGGCTACGTGACAATTTATGGTGGGTCTACAGCTTGCATCCACTTCTCGCATAAGATGAACCCCATTCAAATTCTTAGCAAAGAACCCTTGTTTCACATTATCAGGCAAGAGGGGTATCTGCAAATATTGGGTGTTCAATAAATATTTGTTATGTGAAGCTAAATACTTGAAGGGAACGTGCTCCCTGGTACTTTTATTCTGTTGCCACCGGAAGAGAAGATAGCTTGGTCTTTAAAACTGATGCTGGTGCCTCTCTCCCAACAGTGTAAGAGATGGCCCAACTTCTGAAAGTGAGTTTATTTTTGGAGGTCTTCACTGCTCAGGATGAATGGGGTTCTTCGCAGTCTGTGCTGTTTTTTGAGTTATTCAGCATGGGGCTATGGTCCGCTGTGATCCATGCAGTCAAAGCCATCATCCCTGGGGCAGCCTGGCCTCTGTCTGTGATCATTCTCTCCAAACACTGGGGTGCTCTCTTTGTAGTTACTCAGTTCTCTCAGTGTTCTCCTGCCCCAACTTAGCCCCCTTCTGGTCTTCAGGCTGCCCCAAAAAATGTATATATATTCTTTGAGATGAAGTCTTGCTTTGTCAACCTGCCTGGAGTGCAATGACATGATCAAGGCTTACTGCAGCCTCCACCTCCTGGACTCAAGCAGTCCTCTCATCTCAGCCTCCTGAGTAGCTGAGGCTATAGGCATGCACCATTGCCTCTAGCTAATTCAAAATTTTTTTTTGTAGAGATGGGATCTCGCTGTATTGCTCAAGCTGGTCTGGAACTCCTGGGCTTGAGCAATCCTCCCACCTCAGCCTCCCCAAATGCTGGGATTACAGGTGTGACCCACCATGCCTGGCCATGCCCTCAGATCCTGTCTTGATGATGGTTTAAGAAATCCATCAGATCCCTTGATGTAATTAATCCAGACCGTCTGATTGTTAAATATAGTGAACTCCAAGTTTCTCTTCTAAGAATCAGTATGTCAGTATGTTCAGTTCTCTTATTCTTTGTTCTCCATTTTAAAGTTTAACTTCCTGGTTCTCTGTGCCCCCTTGCCTCTAGTTTTAGTAAACAACTTTCCCACCAGTTCTAATCAGTAGTTCTAATAATCTGTTACCCCGGTTACCTGCTCTAACCTGAGTCACCCCTGGTCACCTACTCTGACTTGAGTCACCTTTGGTTCTTCCCGCCAAGCTGCTCACCCTACCACTCTGGCTTATGCCCCTGCTCCCTTTAAAATAGCCAATCAAAATTAGCTTAGAATGTGTGGTCCAACTCTAGCCAATAGGGGAATGACACAGCAGTAGGGGTTACCTGTATCAGGGATAAGAACCCCTTCCCCTCCCATGTTTGTGTGTACTCTCCCCATTGCCCATCTGTAAGACACACCCTTCTATAGAACTAAATAGCCTTGCTGAGAAAATCGTCTGAGTGCTAGTTCTTCTTTTTGGCACCAAGGAACAAGCATTTGTTTCTAACATGATGGTGCCCATGGAGCATAATTCCCATGTGGGACTTCATAGTTCTGCTACATTTCCTTTCACACTTTGGGATCTTTGCGGGTCTCTTCCATGATGCTAGGTGGAATTAGGGAAGATCCTTTGTGTCCTCCTGTGGTTTGGAGCTTGGGACAGGGAGTGGTGCACTTCAAGCCCTGTGTAGTAGGGACAGTGGGTATGGGCCTGAGTTTCCCCAGGGGATGGTGGGTCTGTGGGAATGAGCATTTGAGGTTTGAGGCTCTGTGGATCCTCCAGGCTTGGAGATTTTCCTCTAGTGTCAGCCTGGTGAAATATGGGTGTTGGGTTGCTTTGGCCTCTGTATGTCAGGAGAGATAGAGAGGACTTGAACTGGCTTGAGACAAAGAGCACACATCAGCTTACATTGCTGCAAAGTGCCCACATGGCACCAGGAACCGAAAGCTGGAATTGTGTGGCTGTTGCTCTAAGGAGCATAGCAATCATTCTCCTAGAGCCCTCAGGTAATATTTTCAGTCTGTGACACGGTAGATGCCTATCAATAATTGGCTCATTATTGATTTCCTCACCCTGAGTAATGCAGTTAATTGACATAGGAGTTAAAAAGAAATTAGTTAGGCAGATAGTGAGGGTAAGGAAGTCCTTGGTAAGGCTTCCCTTTTAACAAAAAGCAGCCCCCAAGTCATTTCTTTTCTAACAAAAAGAAGCCTGTAGAATCAAGCTGCAAACATAAATAAACAGTGTTAAAATGTGGGCTGAGTGAGGAGATTCCCCAAACAGGCTTTGTGTGAGCAACATGGCTGTTTATTCACCTGGATGCAGGTGGGCTAAAGCCGAAAAGGACCTCAGCAGAGGGTGGTGGGATAAGAGTTGGTTTTATAGGTTGTGGGGGAGGCAGTGGAAAGTTTCAAAAGTTAACTTTGGGGTTTTTTTTTGCAAGCTGGGAGGGGTTGTAGGTTTCCAAACTGGGAGGGGGTCTTAGGGTGTGGAGTCACAAGGTCACAAAGTTCAAGGGCCTTATCAGTTGGGGCAGGAATAAGGAACAACAGAGAATGTCTCAAAGTTAAGTAGGCTCTGCAGGGGTTGATCATTTCTTCTTCTTTTCATGGTATTCCAGTTACTTTAGATTTTCCAGAAACTCATGTGGAGTGTCCGTGCAGGTCACAGAGGCTAACATGGCACCCATGGCACTGTCAGCCAGCCTAAAAGACCCTACAAACAGGCTGTAAGTTTGCATAGGTGAATGCTGGTAGCTGGGTCAATAGGAAAAGGCTACCCGGGGCCAAGCATGTTCAACATGGCAGCTCCATCTTCCCTTTTCTTTCTCAATGGCACGTATAGTAAGGAACAGACAACATGGAGCCAGCCAGGCAGAGATCTCATCTGCACAAAAAAAGATTAGGGTGGGGTGACCATCTTCTTCCTGTGTTATGTGAACAGTCACATCTGGTCTGACCCATCTCTCCTCTTGGGTCCTATGTAAATCTGTAAATCCAACATCACTTCCTCTAGCTCGTCTATAAAACTCCATGCATTTCACCACAAAACCAGAAAACCCACTCAGGCACCTCTCTCTCTCTATAGGAGAGAGAGCTATTCTCTTTTCTCTTCTTTTGCCATAAACCTCTTAATTAACCTCACTCCACGTGTCCCTGTCCTTGATTTCCTTGGCATGAGGCAACAAACCTTGGGTATTTCTCCAGATGAATGTTGCCACTTCACTGATGGCTCCGTTTTTCCAAGAACCAAACGAAAACACCAGGGCTAAAACAGATTTATAAGGAAAAAAAAAACCTATTCAAAAGTGGGCGAAGGACATGAACAGACACTTTTCAAAAGAAGACATACATGAGGCCAACAAACATATGAAAAAATGCTCATCATCACTGGTCATTAGAGAAATGCAGATCAAAACCACACTGAGATATCATCTCCAGTTAGAATGGCGATCACTAAAAAATCTGGAGACAACAGATGCTGGAGAGGATGTGGAGAAATAGGAACACTTTTACACTGCTGGTGGGGTGTAAATTAGTTCAACCATTGTGGAAGACAGTGTGGTGATTCCTCAAGGATCTGGAAATAGAAATTCCATTTGACTCAGCAATCCCATTACTGGGTATATACCCAAAGGATTGTAAGTCGTTCTATTATAAAGTCACATGCACACGTATGTTCACTGTGGCACTGTTTACAATAGCAAAGACCTGGAACCAACCCAAATGCACAATTGATGACAGACTGGACAAGGAAAATGTGGCAAATATATATTATACAATGGAATACTATGCAGCCATAAAAAATGATTAGTTTGTGTCCTTTGCAGGGATGTGGATGAATCTAGAAACCACCATTCTCAGCCAACGGACACAAGAACAGAAAATCAAACACCACATGTTCTCACTTATAGGCAGGTGTTGAACAATGAGAACATAGGGACACAGGGAGGGGAGCATCACACACTGGGGTCTGTTGGTGGGGGCAAGGGAAGGGACAGTGGGGGGTGGGGAGGTTGGGGAGAGAGAACATGGGGAGGAATGCCAGATACAGGTGATGGGGGGATGGAGGCAGCAAACCACCTTGTTATGTATATATCTATGCAATAATCCTGCATGATCTGCACATATACCCCAGAATTTAAAGTACAAAAAAAAATAAATAAAATAAAAGGGCAGGGTATGTTGAATGACAGCTCCCTGGCTCATTACCTGGGAACGTGTTCATCTGAAGCACATGTGGGCCTTGCTTTCCCAGGGCTTTGTTTCAAGGTTCAAAAGATACTGCCAAGCGTGGCTGTGCCTCTTCTGATATCAGCCTTACCCTCAGGCTGCCCACTGCTGACAGCCACACAGCAACCTCCATCCTGAGCCTGTGTTCTCCTGCTAGACCCACAACACTTGAGTTCAAGTCCGTGGGGCCCACCCTCTGCTGAGGGCAGGGTTAGTCTTACCAAGCCACATGGCTGAGGATAGGGGAAGGTGAATTCCCCACAGGGTCCTAGAGGAGATGGGCAGGGAGGGCATGCATGTTGGTTGTGCAGTCAACAAACACCCACAATGAATATTTTACTAAGATCCCTTGTTGGTTTCCTCAATAGAACTTCCTTTACAGAATTAAAAGATTAAGCCACTGGCCAGGCGTGGTGGCTCATGCCTGTAATCCTAGCACTTTGGGAGGCCATGGCGGGTGGATCGCCTGAGGTCCAGAGTTCAAGACCAACCTGGCCAAAATGGCGAAACCCCATCTCTACTAAAAATACAAAAATTAGCTGGCATGGTGGTGCATGCCTGTAATCCCAGCTACTCGGGAGGCTGAGGCAGGAGAATTGCTTGAACCTAGGAGGCGGAGGTTGCCTAGAGCTGAGATCACACCAATGCACTCCAGCCTGGGCAACAGAGCAATTCTCAGTTTCAAAAAAAAAACAGTGGTAAAATATAGTTAATATAAAATTTACTATGTTAATAAAAATTATTTTAAAGCTTCTAAAAATAAATTAGGGCCAGGCGCAGTGGCTCACGCCTGTAATCCCAGCACTTTGCAAGGCCGAGGTGGGTGGATCACGAGGTCAAGAGATCAAGACCATCCTGGTCAACATGGTAAAACCCTGTCTCTACTAAAAATAAAAAAAAATTAGCTGGGCATGGTGGCACATGCCTGTAATCTCAGCTACTCAGGAGGCCGAGGCAGGAGAATTGCCTGAACCCAGGATGTGGAAGGTTGCAGTGAGCCGAGATTGCGCCATTGCACTCCAGCCTGGGTAACAAGAGTGAAACTTCATCTCAAAAATAAATAGATAAATAAAGCCTGGACAAATCAAACTCTCAAGACAAAAATATAAGTTATTTGGTTGCACTGGGGTCCAGAAATCTACCATTAAGGTCAACAAAAATATATAGGGATCGTAGCAGAATTCTCCTTGGAATCCCTCAAACTCATGTTCTTTAAATAATTTACCAACCCTTACTTAAGGGGAGACTGAGTGCTGAGCAGAGAGTGCTGGGAGGAGTCATTACGGAGTCACCTTTGAGCATTCTTCTCAGCTCAGCTCTGCCTGGGGTCCAAAACCTACCTGAGCGTGAGGTGCGACAGCTTTACAGTGAGCCACAGCCTGCCTTGGAGAGGGTGGCCGCTAGCCCGGCTCGTGAGCTTAGCGTGCCCCGTGGGACTCGCACTCTCCACCCCAGGGGCTCATCCTATGGATAATTTCCAATGGATGATTTTAGTCTCCCGGGGAGGTTTGTGGACAAATTCTGTTTTCCTCATCTTGTTACGTTTCTGATGAGGCATTTGCGGCTCTTATTATCAGCTCACCCAGCACCTTTCTGACTGTCACTATCCAACCCAATCTAGACCTGGAAACAATTGGCAGGAACCAGGGAATGGGCGGTAGGTAACTGGGGAGGAGAGGTGAGTAGTATGCAAGTGTGCCTATTTGTGCATGTGTGTGCATGCATGAGTGTGCATGTGTGCATATCTTTGTGTGTCCGCATGCGCGTGTGCGTCTGTGTCCATGGCACGGGTGTATGTGTGCATCTGCATCCATGTGCGTGTGCGTGTATGTGTGTGCATCTATGTCCATGTGCAAGCGCGTGTCCATGTGCACGTGTGTGCGTCTGTGTCCATGGCACGTGTGTACGTGTGCATCTGCGTGTGTGCGTCTGTGTCCATGGCACGCGTGTATGTATCTGCATCCATTGCGTGTGTGCACACGTGTGTGTGTGCATCTATGTCCATGTGCACGCGGGTGTCCATGTGCACGTCCATGTGTGTGCGTGTGTGCGTCTGTGTCCATGGCACACGTGTATGTGTGCATCTGCGTCCATGTGCGTGTGTGCACACGTGTGTGCATCTATGTCCATGTGCACGCGGGTGTCCATGTCCACGTCCATGTGTGTGCGTGTGTGCGTCTGTGTCCATGGCACGTGTGTATGTGTGCATCTGTGTCCATGTGCGTGTGTGCATGTGTATGTGTGTGCATCTATGTCCATGTGCACGCACGTCTGCGTCCATGTGCACGTGTGTGCGTGTCCCTCTGCTTGTGTGTGTGCGCGCGTCTGTGTTCATGGCACGCGTGTATGTGTGCATCTGTGTCCATGGGCGTGTGCACGTATATGTGTGCATCTATGTCCATGTGCGCGCGCGTCTGCGTCCATGTGCATGTGTGTGCGTGTCCATGTGCTTGCGTGCGTGTCCATGTGCATGCGTGTGTGCGTCTGTGTCCATGGCACACGTATATGTGTGCATCTGTCCATGGGCGTGTGTGCATGTGTATGTGTGCATCTATGTCCACGTGCGCGCGCGTCTGCATCCATGTGCACGTGCGTGCATGTCCATGTGCTTGTGTGCGTCTGTGTCCACGTGCGTGTGTGTGTATGTGTGTGCCCATATGCGTGTGTGTTACTGGAAAGGGGTCCTGATCCAGACCGCAAGGGAGGGTTCTTGGATCTCAAGCAAGAAAAAATTTGAAGCAAATCCATAAAGTGAAGGCGAGTTTATTAGGAAAGTAAAGAATAAAGAAGGGCTACTCCATGGGCAGAGCAGCGGCAAGGGCGGCTCAGCTGCTTACTCACTGTTACTTCTTGATTATATGCGAAACAAGGCGTGGATTATACAGGAATTTTCTGGGAAAGGGGTGGTGGGCAGTCTCCAGAACTGAGGATTTCTCCCCTTTAGCCAGCGTAGCATAATTTCCTGGTCACCATTTGTAAATGTCATGGTGCTGGTGGGAGTGTCTTTTGGTATGCTAATGTATTATAATGAGCACATAAAGAGCAGTGAGGACATCAGAGGTCACTGTTATCTCCATCTTTTGGGTTTGGCCACCTTCTTTACTGCAGGCTGTTTTATCAGCAAGATCTTTGTGGCTTGTATTTTGTGCCTACCTCCTACCTCATCCTGTGACTAAGAACACCTTAACCTCCTGGGAATGCAGCTCAGTAGGTCCCAGTCTTATTTTACCCAGCCCCTATTCAAGATGGAGTCACTTTGGTTTGAACACCTTTGACGTGTGTCTGTGTGTGTGCGTGTGCGTGTGTGTGTGTGGTGGAATAGAGAAGGAGGTCTACCTGGGGGAGATGGGCATCACTTGCACATACTTCTTCCCTTCCTGCCAAAAGCACCACTGTGGTTGAAGTCTATTCCCCTCTTGCTGACTTTGGGCTTAGCCACGTGACTTGCTGGCCAATGAATATGAGCTGACATCATATCCGCACATTGGACAGAGGCTTTACACGTGCTTTTGTGCTTTCATGATTTGGCTTGGCCTTTCACCAGGAGAAGAGCATGTCCCAGGAAACTACTGGCCTTTCAGGAATCAAACACCCACAGAGCAGACAAATCAAGCCCACGACTGGCACAGAGCTGAGCCTCATGCATGAGTGAGTGATACATACTTGAAAGCCCCCAGAATCTGGGACTGTTTATGACACAGCATTAGTGCAGTAAAACCCTGACTGATAACAGCAGCTGTGTCAGGTGCTGGGGGACAAGGTGCAAGAAGCAGAGAAGGGAAGGTCGACAAGGAGTTGAGTTGCACAGTCCGAACCCTGAGGATGTGCTCTGAGATTCGGATGGCAGCTTCCTGCCAAGCGCCACCAGTTCCCCGCCCCTTTATTTCCCTAACAGGTAAATACACCTTTGACATTGTCACAGGCGCTCAAGGAGCTGTGGGTGAGGGTGGGAATTGTAGCATTGCTTGTAAAAGGGGATACCACATGCACATCCATCTACAGAAGAAAGGATAAAATCTATGAGGGGATATCCAAATTCAGTGGAAAAGGAAACATAGAGTAAATTCCATGGGTTAGAACCACATGTATATTCACTCGGATGCACTGCACAAACAACACAGAGACAGAAAAGCAAGCTGTGGACTGATGTGCTCTGCACGACGATATTCATGTAAAATTTCAAAACCTAGAAAACCCACATATTGTTCGTGGATGCGTGACTATGTATTAAAAGTATGAAAACAAACAGGTGAAGGAGAAACACCCGATGGATGAGCGAGGATCCAGAGGAGAGAGGGGAGGACAGGGCTTAGCGGCGGCTGCACGGGGGCCCAGTGATTCCGGGGTGTTTTATTCCTTAACAAAGGAAAACAACCAGAGATCTGAGGAGATGTGACACACAGCTGAGATTTGATAATGCTGTCTGGGGCACAAGGGCGTTTATTGTGTTGTTCTTTTTGTGTGTCTTTGAAAGAGTGTGAATAACGCTGTTTTCAAGACAGACATGTCCTTCCTATGTGATGTGTGTGGGGAACAACAGGGGTGAGGCGGAGGACTTTCCAATGGATGATTTTAGAGGGGTGTGTGTGGGAGGTCACGGGGCAGCGCTGGGGCTGCTGTGGCAGGTTGGGTCCCTGGGAAGCTGCCTCTGAAATGGAGGGCTCAGGAATCTTGACTTCGTTCTGTCACCAACTGTTCATTTCATCCTTAACAAGCCTGGCTGTTACACCTAGCATTTGTTTTTGTTTTTTTTTTGAGACAGGGTCTCACTCTGCCACCCAGGTGGGAGTGCAGTGGTGTTATCACGGCTCACTGCAGCCTCAACCTCCTAGGCTCAGGCAATCTTCCCACCCCAGCCTCCTAAGTAGTTGGGACTACAGGCCGTGCACCACTGTGCCCAGCTAATTCATCTTTTTGGTTTTTTTGGTAGAGACAGGGTCCCCCTATGTTGCCCAGGTTGGTCTCAAACTCCTGGGCTCAAGTGATCCTCCTGCATCAGCCTCCCAAAGTGCTGGGATAATAGGTGTGAGTCACCATACCTGGCCACACCTAGAATTTTGGTAGCATTTAAAATGTTTACTTTGAAAAATTGTCTAAACCTATGGAAAAGTCACAGGAATAGAACGGCGAACAGCCACACACAGACCCTTCCCCAGGCCCCTCCTTGTTAACACACAGGTTCACCAACAGTGACTTTCAAGGTCCGCTCATCAAAGGACCATTTACTGGTCCTGCCAGTAAACAAAGGCGTAACTGTGTATAATGCTTGGCTCACATATTATTAAAAGACATGGAAACGCAAATATGTATACACATATATATTTCTTCCTGTTAAGCAAGAAGTGCCAACATACAGAATGTTAAATGGAGAAATAAATGTAAAGGGATGTGAGAGATATTCTATTGAAAGTTTCTCATAGTATACTTCCTTTTATACATCTATTATTGAGGACCTTTCATGGTCCTCAACTGTAATAAATTACAGGCAGCGTGCTATTTATCCTTAACTATTTCATCACGTGTGCCCTATGAACCAAGGCAACTTCTTCTGTAATTACAATATGGTGATTGAGTTCAGGAAGCTCAACATTGATTCAACACTATTGTCTAATCCACAGTCTACTGTTTAATACCAGGCCATCTAGCAATATTTTCCATAACTCAGGCTCCAATCTAGGATCCTTCGTTGCATTTCAGAATCATGCTAAATATCTTTCTTTTTTGCTGAGTTGAGGTCTGGCTATGCTGTTCAGGCTGTTCTCAAACTCCTGGCCGCAAACCATTTTCCCAAAGTGAGGGGATTATAGGTTTGAGCTAGTGTGCCTGGCCTAAATATCTTTTTAAAGAAACAATAGTTTGTGCTTTTTTGAGATTTCTTCATGTTTTCCAGATTTAACTCATGTGAAGTCTCTTCTTGGAAACAAAACCTTTTCCCAACGCAACCTGAGCTTGGCCCAATGCTGGGGGGGCCCAGGCCAGAGTCCTCCCTTATCTGCAGCTACTCTTCAACATCTGCACCCCAGTGCTGTCCTTTAAAATAAGGCCTGAAAACTGTTTGTTAATTTAGTTTGCATTTATCTTTTTTTTGAGATGGAGGTCTCACTCTGTTGTCCAGGCTGGAGTGCAATGGCACGATCTTGGCTCACTGCAACCTCTGCCTCCCGGGTTCAAGAGATTCTCTTGCCTCACCTTCTGGAGTAGCTGGGATTACAGGCACCTGCCACCATGCCTGGCTAATTTTGTTGTTTTTGTTTTTAAACAGAGTCTTGCTCTGTCACCCAGGCTGGAGTACAGTGGTGTGATCTCAGCTCACTGCAACCTCCACCTCCTGGGTTCAAATGATTCTCCTGCCTCAGCGGGAGCCTCTGCCTCACTCAGGACACTAATGATGATTTGTGGGGAGATGGCACGTGGTCCTCTGGTTCTCAGACCCTCAGGCCCGGCTGTCTTTCTCCACATGCAGCTGCTGAAAATCTGAACTCTTTGTTCCTGGGGACTCTGGCCTCACTAGGGGGTTGCAGCTAAGCTGGCTGTTGCACAAATACAAAAATATTACAATTAATGGAAAAATATTTGTACCATATATAGCAACTTAACGGCCATAGTCTTAAGACCAAAAAAAAAAAAAAATCTTACAAAACAGAAAAAAAAAAAAATTAACAACCCCAGTTTTTAAAAATGGACAAAACATTTGGGCTAGCAGTTTAGAAAGAAGCATCAATGGCCCATAAATAATCACTCATTCTACTAGGAACTAAAGAAATGCAAAACAGGCTGGGTGTAGTGGCTCACACCTGTAATCCCACCGCTTTGGGAGGCTAAAGTGGGTGGATCACCTGAGGTTGGGAGTTCAAGACCAGCCTGGCCAGCATTGTGTAACTAAAAATACAAAATAAAAAAAAAATTAGCCAGGTGTGGTGACACATGCCTGTAATCTCAGGTACTTGGGAGGCTGAGGCAGGAGAATCATTTGATCCCAGGAGGTGGAGGTTGCAGTGAGCTGAGATCACACCACTGCACTCCAGCCTGGGTGACAGAGCAAGACTCCTTAAAAAAAAAAAAAAATTAGCCAGGCATGGTGGCAGGTACCTGTAATCCTAGCTACTCCAGAAAGTGAGGCAGGAGAATCTCTTGAACCTGGGAGGCAGAGGTTGCAGTGAGCCAAGATCGTGCCATTGCACACCAGCCTGGACAACAGAGCGAGACCTCCATCTCAAAAAAAAAAAAAAAAAAGATAAATGCAAACTAAATTAACAAACAGATTAGTTTTGCAGGCCTTACTTTAAAGGACAGCATTGGTCCCCAGTGTTGGTGAGATTGCAGGGAAGCAAGTCTCATCTCACCCTGCTGGTGGGATTTCAAATGTGTATCTTTCCAGGCGGTCAGATTTTACAGTCTCTATCAGGGCTTTCCAATCATTTAGTTTCTAGAAATGTAACTAAGGAAATAATTATAGATGAGCTCAAAGAGCTTCAAGAATGTTCACTGCCTGCTACTTACCAAGAGTGAACAATTGAATGAATCTAAATGTCTAATAAAAGGGGATCACTTAAATAAATTCTGACCCTTCCGCACAATGAAAAACTCTGGACCTGTACACAGTGATAGAAAAATGTTTACTAACTGAACGTGTTCACAACTTATATGTTCAGTAAAAAAGTAGATTAAACACAAAACTGTATGTATAGTATAATTTATTTTGGTAACAAACAGGAAGTTTCCTACCAAAGAAAAAGAAAAAATACTTAGAATAGAATGCCCCTAAACCTTCAACAGTGATTATCTTTTTTTTTTCCTTTTTTAAGATAGGGTCTACATTACCCATTTTGGGCTGGTTTTGAACTCCTGGTTTGAAGTGATCCTTCTGCCTCAGCCTCCCAAAGTGCTGGGATTACTGGTGTGTCAGCCAGTGTGCCTGGCCTTTAATATATATTTTTTTGAAAAGGGGATAATAAAGGTTGTTTTTCTAGTTTCAAAATTAGAAAAGGATCTGGTTGTACGGTGTAAATTCTACGAGTGAGGTATACCAGATTACTAATTGAGAGGCTGTCAGATAACCCTAGAACAGTCTCCTCGAACATCTCACTGAAGGTTTTGGCCTTTGTTCTAAGTCCAACGAAAAGTGAAGTTATCTGCTTAGCAGAGTATTCATTACACAATAAGTTAAACGTAGCCACTGAAAATATTCATGCAAATATCTTCATTAGTAAAATCATGCAATTAACCTGAAATATGTGCTAAATGAAGCAGCCAAATTGTTGCATATTTTCCCAGCTCTTCATTATAATTTTGGTAATCAATTTTTCTCCTGATTACCAAAAAGAAAAAAAACCCCTCCAGCGTATGCGTGATCCAAGGATGAGCTGGAACGTGAGCTAAAACCCTGAATCATTACAGCAAAGAAGGCCATTAACCTTTCCTGTGTTTTTGTTCATCGCAAGCATTTCCTGCTAATGCTCATTGCCGAAGAAGATTGGATTTTAACAAGAGCTTTTTGGATCAAGCATCAGCCCTTACTGAACTATACGTTTTGCAAGCGCCACCATCATTAAAGGTTACCAGCGCTTCCATTATCATCTTCCCAGCGTTTATTTCTTAAATGGCTTTTGACCGCAGTGTAAAAATTTTCCTTAAGTGAAAACTGACATCCAAGCTCCCAAGCCCAGGCATGCAGATGGCCAAAAATGCCCCAGAGCCACATTTAAAAAAGCAGGGTGGAGGGCAATGAGGCCTAATAGACAGATTTCCTATGCTCTTTGAATTCTTATTTTCCAATTTACTGAGCAGTTACTGGATTTGGAGGTAGGAAGGGCCTCACCAGACAGCATTTCATAAGGTACATTAGGAGATGCTGAGCCACGGGGTGCCTCAACTGCTACATCTGTAAAATGGGACGAAGCATGTGAGGATTGAGATGAGTAAAGTCTCTAACATATGTGAAAGACAAAACATATTTGCCAATATTTAAGAAGTTAAAGTTAACATTTTAATTTCCTTTTTTTTTTTTTGCTAGAGTGCAGTGGTGTGATCTCTGCTCATTGCAACTTCCACCCCCATGTTCAAGCAATTCTCTTGCCCCAGTCTCCTGAGTAGCTGGGACTACAGGTGCATGCCACCACACCCGACTGATTTTTTGTATTTTTAGTAGAGACGGGTTTTCACCGTGTTAGCCAGGATGGTCTCAATCTCCTGACCTCATGATCCGCCCGCCTCATCCTCCCAAAGTGCTGGGATTACAGGCTTGAGCCACCCTGCTAGGCCAACTTTCCCTTTTTTTTTTTTTTTTGAGACGGAGTTTCGCTCTTGTTACCCAGGCTGGAGTGCAATGGCGTGATTTTGGCTCACCGCAACCTCCGCCTCCTGGGTTCAGGCAATTCTCCTGCCTCAGCCTCCTGAGTAGCTGGGATTACAGGCGCGTGCCACCATGCCCAACTAATTTTTTGTATTTTGAGTAGAGACGGGGTTTCACCATGTTGACCAGGATGGTCTCGATCGCTTGACCTCGTGATCCACCCGCCTTGGCCTCCCAAAGTGCTGGGATTACAGACTTGAGCGACCACGCCCAGCCAACTTTCCCTTTTTAACAGGTCGTCAGGGAAGCAGTCTACATTCTCAGGCTAAATCAGGAATGCATCGCCCTGGAGACAGAGTGCCTACTTGATCTCTCTACGAAGATGTTGCTTTTAACCACTTGATCTTAGAGATCCTCCCAAGATGCAGAAATCTTTAGTTCTGAGTCATGAGAGTAGAGCTGGGAGGAACACAAATATATTAGACCCCTGGTGGGGAGCTGGGAGGGAGCCAAATGGGGAGAGCTTCTCTTCTAGTTCCTATTTAGTTCTCTGCTATCCTGACTGCATCGATATAGCAGTTAAGAAAAAATTACTGGCTGGGTGTGGTGGCTCATGCCAGCACTTTCGGTGGCCGGATCACTTGAGGTCAGGAGTTCAAGACCAGACTGGCCAACATGGTGAAACCCTGTTTCTACTAAAAATACAAAAATTTGCCAGGTGTGATGGCAGGTGCCTATAATTCTAGCAATTTGGGAGGCAGAGGCAGGAGAATCACTTGAACCCAGGAGGTAGAGGTTACAGCGAGCTGAGATCATGCCACTGCACTCCAGCCTGGGCAACAGAGTGAGACTCCACAAAATAAAAACAAGAAAGAAATTATTAGATAATAAGGAAGGGTAAGGAAATCCTTAGGAAGGCTTTCCTTTTAATGAAAAACAGCCCCCATATCATTTCTTTTCTAACAAAGAACAGCCTATAAAATCAAGCTGCAGACATACAAAGGCAGGCTAGAAGCTTGCACAGGTGAAGGCAGCAGCTGTGCCAGTAGGAAAGGGGCTACCTGGGTAAACGCATGTCCAGCATGGCGGCTCCATCTTCCCTTCCCTTTGCCAGCCAAGTGTACGCTACGGAGCAGATAACATGGCGCCAGCCAAGTGGAAAGCCCATTTTCATAATAAGACTAGGGTGGGATGGCCAGCTTCCTGGAATGCTGTGCAAACATCACACCTGGTCCAACCAATCTGTGAGCCCTCTATAAATCAGACACCCCTCCTCAAGCCTGTCTATAAAACCTGGTGGACTCAGCTGCAGGCCAGAAGTCCCATTCAGGGACCCCTCTCTCTTGTAAGGAAGAGAGCTGTTCTCCTTTCTCTTTCTTTTGCCTATGAAATCTTCACTCTTTTTTTTTTTTTTTTTTTTTGGAGACAGAATGTCACTCTGTCGCCCAGGCTGGAGCACAGTGGCATGATCTTGGCTCACTGCAACATCTGCCTCCTGGGTTCAAGTGATTCTCCTGCCTCAGCCTCTCAAGTAGCTGGGATTACAGTTGTATGCAATCATGCCTGACAAATTTTTCTATTTTTAGTAGAGACGGAATTTCACCACGTTGGCCAGGTTGGCCTCAAACTCTTGACCTCAAGTTATCTACTTGCCTTGGCCTCCCAAAGTGCTGGGATTACAGGTGTGAGCCACCTCCCTCAACCTAAACCTCCACTCTTAAACTCGCAAATTGTGTCTGTCCATGTCCTTAATTTTCTTGGCATGAGGCGAGGAAACTCGAGAATTACCCCAGACAAAGACACAGTTTTAGCATCAGGGTGAAGTTGGTAATGGAGTGAGACTAGGAGGGGAGGCCTTCCCTATCCAGCAGGCTCCTGGCAGGAAACAGATGGCCCACACCTATTGGGAACTTGACCATATGTGGGCAGAGCACAGAGAAGGCTGCAGGGGGCCACAGGGCCTGAGGCCACAAAGGCAAGAGCTCCTGCTGCTCCGAGGCCTGAGGATGGTGGATGCTGCTGGGCAGACAGACTCCTGATAGGTGCTGGGCCTTGGAGAGAGGACACGACAGTGGGGGAATCAGAGAAAAAGGATAAAACCCAAGGCCCTGTGGTTCTTCCTTTTTTACTTCAGCTGGTGCTGCCTGTTGGCCAAATCAACCCAACTGGAAGCCACAGGCAGAGGCATCTAGGCACCGGGCTGGGGGAGAGGGGAGGATACTTCTCTGAAGGGGGCAGGGATTACCTGGCACACCTGGTCCCGGCTTCCCGGGGCTCCTCTTGGTTCCCAGGTAGAAAGGGACAAGGTAACCCTTAGGCAGAGGCTAGGTGTGAGCTGTCTGGGACAGGGAAGCAGATGGAGGATTTGGTGGAGACTCACAGGAGACTTGAGTTTGGAGAGAGCTGAGGTGAGGCTGAGGCAGGCATGGGGACTCTCAAGTCGGCCCCAAACAAGCCCATCTCGAGAGCTTACCTCAGCCCCCAGTTAACATGTTGAAGGCCCAAGGACTCCTGGCACCCAGCAGTGTCACTGCCTGGACCTGAGAAGCACTTCCCTCTGCTGTCAGGGTTACGATGGGGGCTCCTGGTCTCCCAAACTCCCAGAACCCATCTCAGGGAGGGCTCAGCAAGCGGAGACAAACTGAGAGAGGCTGAGGACTGCCAGCAGCTAGCTGTGACCTGCTTCAGCAGCTGGGACCAAAGGCAGTTTATTCTATGACCCCTGAGATGGGCCCTGGGGGAAATCAGATGAATTCTACAGAAGATGAGGAAGTGGGTCATCAGGTACAGAAATCTGAATCCCACTGTATGTCTATGTCTTAGTAAATGTGAGCCTGCCTCTAAATAACTCAAATATATATATTTGACCCCATTTGTGTGTGTGTGTGCACAAGAGAGACTGAGAGAGTGAAAGAAAGGAGGAGAGAAAGAGGGTGACTATTAAGGCAAACCCTTCTCTAATTTCAATCCCAGAAACTTAGTTAGATGATTATGGTACCCTATTATAATGGAATATTCTAGAACTATGAAAAATTGTATTTCTCAAAAATAGTACAGATCAATAGCATTTGTAAAGATAAATGCAGAAGTCCTTCATAAAATTTTACCAACCAGCATAAAACAACTCATCAAAAAAAAGTCACGAAGGCCAAATAGGCTTTGTTCTTAAGGTAATTTATCATGGAATAAGAGAAAATATTTAGGAATAAGAGAAAATATTTAAAGGCATTAAAGTAGACATTAAAATTGAAGTAGACAATTTTAAAACATGATTCAACACTGTTTTTATAAAACAGTGGAAATAGTAGTTAAAGGGAGTTTTCCCTTAACACAATGATATTTGAAATTCAAATCCAATAGTCATTTATAGAGGTTGTGAGAGATGGGAAAGCTCTTCAAAGTTTATGTCTTAGACCACATAATAAGGAGTTACAATCTCTTGCTCTATGGCCATTATCTGCTATTAGCATAAACATATACCCACGTATATATATTTTCTAAATCAGCTACATTTTTTTTTTTGAGACGGAGTCTCATTTGTCACCCAGGCTGGAGTGCAGTGGTGCGATCTTGGCTCACTGCAACCTCCAGCTCCCGGATTCCAGCAGTTCTCCTGCCTCAGCTGAGACTACAGATGCATACCACCATGCCTGGCTAATTTTTATATTTTTAGTAGAGATGGGGTTTCACCATTATTGGCCAGGCTGGTCTCAAACCCCTGACCTTGTGATCCATCCACCTCGGCCTCCCAAAGGGCTGGGATTATAGGCCTGAGCCACTGTAAATCAGCTACATTTTAAATCAGCTACCTTGACTTACTCCAGCATGTCTGAACAGAGCTGGGCAAGCTCCAAACCCTGGTGCAGGCCATTCCTTATTTGGAACCCCCCCCCTCCCGACCTTCTCCTGACTAGCTTCCTCTTCTTCCTTGTCTTCTTTCCCCCTTATCTATTTGGGAAACTTCCAAGTTTTTAGCTAATCTGGTCAAGCATAAAATATGAGGTCCCATTCTGGCCAATGGAAACTGGACCCAGCAGTAGGGTGATTGCATCACGTTATGAAAGGTATAAATGTTCCTGTCTCCTTTGTTCAGGTGTGCTCTCATGGCGAGACTGCCGGTGAGCTGCACCCTTTCTGCAGAAAGTAAACCAGCCTTGCTGAGTGATCCACTGTCTCGGCGTAGATTCTTCCCCATGTTATAAACCTGTTTCCAATAGAGGTAGATGGTTCTGTGATGGGCACTGCACCAAGGCACAACCCCCCTTCCCTCTGATGCTAGGGCAATGTACAAAATCCCACTCTGGCCTGACACTCTCTGGTCTCTCCTCCTCCCACTTTCCTTCTTGCTCTTTTGTCAGTGGCATGGCAGGCCTTCCTGCTGCTCCTAGGGAGGCCTAGCCTCATCTCTGTGGCAGGCCCTTTGCATGTGCGGTTTCTCTGCTTAGAACACTTTCCCCTTGGCCAGATATCTCCATGACTGGCTCTCCCATTTCTTCGAGATCACTGTCACTGTCACTGTCACTTTGAGGTCAAATATCACTGTCTTGCTAGGGACCTTCTTGAGCAATCTGTGCTTAAAAAGCATGTGAGTCTACCCGACTCCCTCCCAGTGCTCCCCACCTCCCCTCCGCCAGTCCTCGGTAATGCTTGTCATCACCTGCAGACCACAGAGGGACTTGTTTCTTTAGTGTCTGTCTCTTGATGCCAGAACCCAAAGGCCGCCAGGGTGGTGACTTTGTCTTTTTCACAGCCATTTCCCAGAGCCCAGAACAATGCCAGGCACTACAGTTGCTCAGTGAGTGTTGGTGGCATGAGTGAGTGAGTAGCCTACCCACAGGAGAAGAGGTAACATTGGCAACTTCTCTGTCTCAAACCTTTCTGTTGGCCGGGCATGGGGGCTCCCACCATGCCCTAGTACTAGTACTAATCCTAGTACTTCGGGAGGCTGAGGTGGGTGGATCACGAGGTCAGGAGTTCAAGACTATTCTGACAACATGGTGGAATCCCGTCTCTACTAAAAATACAAAAATTAGCTGGACATGGTGGCGCTTGTGTGTAGTCCCAGCTACTCAGGAGGCTGAGGCAAGAGAATCGCTCGTACCTGGGAGGCAAAGGTTGCAGTGAGCCGAGATCACCCCACTGCACTCTAGCCTGGGGAATGGAGCGAGACTCCATCCCAAAAAACACCAAGAAAACAAAACAAAACAACAACAACAAAAAACCACAATTTAATTTTGAAAAGGCAAAATATGCCCATGGTATAAAATTCGAAAAAGCTGTAAAACTTAAATGTACACGGTAAATATAAACACTAAGCGCCCCCTCCCCCAGGCACTTAGAGCCTCTCCCCATTGCCAGTCTGAGAGATGGAAAAGGGTAGCTCGTGCATAATTTTAAGTTCCATCTCTCTTTTCTCAAGTGAGATTGAGCTTTTTCTCACACTGTCTGTTGATAGCCGTGCTCATTTTTCTATGCAGTTGTCAGTCTTACTGATTCTGCAGGGGAGGAAAAATACTTTTCTCTGTCCTTCATAGTTATTAGCTGGGACTCCCGGTAACAGAAGACAGATGCACAGGAGAAAAACAAACAGAAGTTTAAGAACGATGATCCCTCCTGTATATATGGGAGAAGACCCAAAGAAATGAGTCCATCTTTAAAAAAGAGTATAAGCTTCAGGCTTAAATATGATTTTTGGCTGAAAAAGCAAGAAGGGTCGGGAAGGGCCCCCTTAAAACGAGAAGGCCAGGAAAAGCCCTGGAAAACAAAAGTGAGTTTGTGCGGATTTCAGTTGATGCCTTCTCCATTGATTAAGAGTTGTAGAGGGAGCCATCTTTTCAAATGAAGATTTCCTTTGCAGATATAAATTTCTCTTACAAACGATAACTTTTCAGATCTTCTATGTCTGTAGTTTCTCAAAATAACCAGGTCAAAATAATCCTATGACAAAGAGGCATATTTAGGTGGCCTATGCTGGTCTCCTAGATTGATATTTTGGGGTGGTGTGTCCTGAGCCCCATTATTTCATACATGGGAGCTCTCTTCATATCCAAGAAATCAGGCCGTTTTTACACCACCATGCCTGGCTAATTTTTGTTTTTTTAGTAGAGACAAGGTTTCAGCATATTGGTCAGGCTGGTCTCAAACTCCTGACCTCAAGTGATCTGCCCGCCTTGGCCTCCCAAAGTGCTAGGATTACAGGCACGGGCCACTGTGCACAGCCGAACAGCTTAATTTTTACATCAAATATATCAATCTTGTTTTTTATGGCTTCTGTCAAATAAAACTGTAAGCGGCCGGGCGCGGTGGCTCACATCTGTAATCCCAGCACTTTGGGAGGCCAAGGCGGGCAGATCATGTGCGGTTGGGAGTTCAAGACCAGCCTGACCAATAGGGAGAAACCCTGTCTCTACTAAAAATACAAAATTAGCTGGGTGTGGTGGTGTGTGCCTGTAATCTCAGCTACTCGGGAGGCTGAGGCAAGAGAATCAATTGAATCCAGGAGGTGGAGGTTGCGGTGAGCTGAGATAGTGTCATTGCACTCCAGCCTGGGCAATAAGAGTGAAACTCTGTCTCAAAAAAAAAAAAAATTGTAAGCCTCCCAGTAAACTGAATGGACCCCTTCCTCTAGGTCAAGGGCATTCTAAAGTAAACCTGAAACACTGGTTCAAGTCATGATGGGAATGGGTGGATGGACATGTGCTGCTATACTTTCACCCCCTTGGAATTCAGGTACAGCTGACCAGCATTAACATTAAAACAGTGACCTTAAGAAGGACAGAACAGATGCTTTAAGTCTGCTGAGAAACATTTACATGGAGCTGAGGCTCTTGTCTGTAATCCCAGCACTTTGGGAGGCTGAGGTGGGAGGATCACTTGAGTCGAGGAGTTTAAACATCCCGGGCCACATAGTGAGACCTTGTCTCTTAAAACAACAACAACAACAAAACACGACAGATGGCGGTACGTGCCTGTGGTCCCAGCTACGTGGGAGGATTGCTTGAGCCCGGGGTGCGGGGTGAGGCTGCAGTGAGCTATGTTTGTGCCACTGCACTCCAACCAGGGTGACAGAGTGAGACTCTGAATATTAAGAACCTTGGTCTCCACCACCTTTTGTTTTTTCAGCCCGAGTTTCACTCTCGTTGCCCAAGCTGGAGTGCAATGGCGTGATCTCAACTCACTGCATGCAACCGCCACCTTCCTGGTTCAAGCGATTCTCCTGCCTCAGCCTCCCGAGTAGCTGGGATTACAGGCATGTGCCACTACACCCGGCTAGTGTGTGTGTGTGTGTGTGTGTGTGTGTGTGTGTGTGTGTGTGTATTTTTAGTAGAAACGAGGTTTCACCATGTTAGCCAGGCTGGTCTCAAACTGACCTCAGATGATCCACCTGCCTTGGCTTCCCAGCTGGGATTACAGGCATGAGCCACTGTGCCCAGCACCCAAAACTGTATCTTAACCCAGATACTCCTTTCTGTGGACTCCTGGTCTTTAGCAATAATCCTTTCTGTGGATTCCTGGTCTTTCCTTTTTTTAAATTGAGACGAAGTTTCGCTCTCGTTACCCAGGCTGGAGTGCAATGGCGTGATCTCGGCTCACCACAACCTCCGCCTCCTGGGTTCGGCAATTCTCCTGCCTCAGCCTCCCGATTAGCTGGGATTACAGGCATGCGCCACCATGCCCAGCTAATTTTTTGTATTTTGAGTAGAGACGGGGTTTCACCATGTTGACCAGGATGGTCTTGATCTCTTAGATCTCGTGATCCACCCGCCTTGGCCTCCCAAAGTGCTGGGATTACAGGCTTGAGCCACCGCGCCTGGCCCGATTCCTGGTCTTTCAACCAATTGCCAATCAGAAAATCTCTGAGTTCATCTGACGGGGAAGCTGCCACTTCAAGTTGTCCTGCCTTTCCAGACCAAACCGACATATATCTTACATGTACTGACTGATATCTCATGTCTCCCTAAAATGTACTGATATAAAGTCAAGCTGTAGCCCGATCACCTGGGGTACATGTTGTCAGGAGCTCCTGAGACTATCATTGGCAAGTCCTTAACCTTGGCAAATAAACTTCCTAAACTGATTGAGACTTGTCTCACATACTTTTGGCTTACAGTTCTAAGTTTCATCTCATACTTGGAAAAGCTTTCCTGATGCCAAGATTATTCATAAATTTTCACGCGTTAAAATCTGTGTGGTCCTTCTGCTCGCTTTTCCATAATGTATGTTGTCATACTGAGCCATGAGTCACCTCTGGGTGGCGTCAGTCAGTTCTCTGGAATGTAAAAGTCTAAAAAATATCTCCTGACGAGTCTGAGGTTTTGCAATAGCAATGTTACCTATAGGAGCAATTGAGGAAGTTACACGTCTTGTGACCTCTGGTCACATGACTCTGGAGCAGTAAGCAAGCGAGGGAACAGTGCTTTAGAGCGGAGCAGGATTCCCGACCCTCCCATAATTCCAACCTTGTGGCCTTTCATTGGCTTTACAAAGGCAGTTTTGGTCCTCGAACAAAGAAGTGGGATAGTTTTGAGAAGGGGCTATTATCATCCTTGCTTCAAGGTTCAACTATAAACTGAATTCCTCCCATAGTTAGCTTGGCCTATGCCCAGGCATAAGCAAAAGCAGTCAGCTTGCGAGGTCAGAAGCAAGATGGAGTCAGTTATGCTAGATTTCTCTCACTGTCATGACTTTTGCAAAGGCAGTTTCAGCACAGAATATTTGGAAGATAAATATCTGTGGTACATCTCTAACACGTAGCATTCTGAAATTTCTATTGTGTCGTGATCGAAATAAATAAAAACTTGAGTCAAGCAGAGAGTATGCTCAAGGTGAGAGATTCCCAGAGCCCCCTCCTCAGGTCTGCCCAGTCCCTGCCAGCCCTCTGCTCACTTCAGCCTTCGTCCCCCCCACCTCCTGAGGGCACAGACGCTCCCCACCGTTCTCTTCATCCTCTGCTCTCCTCGCCTCCTCTCTCTGGGTGATTTCATCTGAGTTGGCCACAACAGCCCTTCGTATGCTATTTCACAAAAACAGCTGCTTTTCTGTATGCTTTTAAAGCCAGGAGTTTTGAAGTAGTTGTCAAACTCGGAGGAAAATAGGAAAAATATTTTATTTGTATTTTTTAAAAATAATGACTTTGTAAATGAAAAATAGTATGTCTTTTTTTTTGAGATGGAGTCTTGCTTTGTTGCCCAGGCTGGCATGGAGTGGTGTGATCTCTGCAACCTCTGGCTCCCGGGTTTAAGGGATTCTCCTGCCTCAGCCTCTCAAGTAGCTGGGATTACAGGAATGTACCACCATGCCTGGCTAATTTTTGTGCTTTTAGTAGAGATGGGGTTTCTCCATGCTATCCAGGCTGGTCTCGAAGTTCTGACCTCAAGTGATCTGCGTGCCTTGTCCTCCCAAAGCGCTGGGATTACAGACATGAGTCACCGTGCCCAGCCCCCAAAATAAAATTCTAAGCCCTCCGACTCTCAGCCAAGGGGATTCCAAAGTAAACTGAAAAACTAGTTCAGGCCATGATGGGAAGTGGTGTTGTACATGACTCATTACCCTCTCCTTCCACTGGAATTCAGGCACAACTGACCAGCATTAACATTAAAACAGAGATAAGACTGATAAAACAGACTCTTCATAGCGGTAAGACACCAAATTCCAACCTGATTCTCGTACAGCATCACATGACAGATGTGAGGTCCTGAAAGAAACTGACGTATTTTATCTCAAAATATATTTTTTGACATATTCTGAAATGGCCCTGCAAAATTGTCTGTCTTTTTTTTTTTCAGACGGGGTTTCACCATGTTGGTCAGGCTGGTCTTGAACTCCCGACCTCAGGCGATCCGCCTGCCTTGGCCTTCAAAGTGCTTGGATTATAGACATGAGCCACCACGCCTGGCCAAAATTGTCTTTATATTCTCTAGAGAATCCCCCTCCCTTTGCGGATCTTTTCCTGACTCAGGAGAGATTAAGGATCTGGCAGCTTCTTAGGTGTGGTAATAGCCATGTAACATCTATTGTCTCTGAAGCCTGCTACTGGGAGTCTTCACCTACATATTAAGAACCTTGGTCTCTACAACCCCTTATCTTAACCCAGACACTCTTTTCTACCGATTCAGGTCTTCAGCTAATAACTCTTGAAATCAATTGCCAATCAGACAAACTTTTAACCCACCTACAACCTGGAACCCAGTCCCCACCCCCAGCTCTTTGAGCTGTCCCACCTTTCTGGATGAAATCACAGTATATATGTATTGATTGATGTTTGCCTGTAATTTCTGTCGCCCTAAAAAGTACAAAATCAAGTTGTAACCCGACCTCTGTGGGCACGTGTTCTTAGGACCTCTTGAGACTGTGTCTCAGGCCCTGGTCACTCATTATTTGCCTCAGAATAAACCTCTTTAAATATTTTACAGTTTGACTCTTTTTGTTGACAACTTTATAGTATTCATAAAACTATATATGGTATCTTAAAAACTGAGCAAGGTATAAAAGAGTAAAGAATAATAATGCTCATGGAAAGACACTCTCCATCTCCTGCTTCCCAGAAATAGCCATTATTATCAATATTTGGTCTCTGCTACACGGATAAAGAGACAAATAAAACGACATTAGTAGAGATGGGGTTTCTCCATGCTGTTGAAAATGGGGAATTTTACTGTAGATGCTACTTTTAAGGAGAAAGCATTTGATTTTACTTAGATTTGATAGTAAAAGAATCTGAAGTTAAACTAAAGAAATTGCTGACCTTTAGATAAACACAAATGTAGACAACCACAGAGACACACAGAAAGACACAAAGGGCACAGGAGCATACAAACACACTCAGGAGAAACGAGTTCTCTGTTCCTTTAAAGTTAAGAAAAATCATAGAGGCTGAAGTCCTTAGCTTCTTCTCAAACTCCATGTTTTAATTTTGGGTGATATTTTGTTGACTCTCTGGCATGAAAAATGAAAAAAAAAAGTGGCCCATTTATTTTTTCTTTGTATTCTTCTCCCTACCAGCCCCAGGAAATCATTTTTTTCAAAAACTTTGTTTTATGGCAGTTGATTAACAAATTTTATGACATATAAATCCTGAAAACTGAACTATCAGCTGAATTGAAAATACTGAAAATCTGGGAGTAAAGCAAATTAGATAACTACAATTGTGACACTTGAATTAATTAATCCATTTTGTCTTCTTAACTCTGTTTTAAAGCTGAAATCTAAGAAGATGTGAAGACAATCCATTGGCTTTGAACATTCTGTGCCTTCTGGTTCTGCCACAGGAATCAAAAGAGCTTAATACAAGTGGAAAATTGAGATTTCTGTTATTTTATTTTTTAGAGACGGAGTTTTGCTCTTGTTGCCCAGGCTGGAGTGCAATGGCGCAGTCATGGCTCACCAAAACTCCTCCTCCTGGATTCAAGTCATTCTCCTGCCTCAGGCTCCCAAGTAGCTTGGATTACAGGCAAGCATCACCATGCCCAGCTAATTTTGTATTTTTAGTAGAGATGGGGTTTCTCCATGCTGGTCAGGCTGGTCTCAAACTCCCGACCTCAGGTGACCTGCCTGCCTTGGCCTCCCAAAGTGCTGGGATTACAGGCGCAAGCCACCATGCTTGGCCAACATTTCGTTATACATGATAAAGATAAACTAAAGAATTCCATAGAGTTCACATTATTGTCAGTGTTCCCAAAAGGCATTTTTCATCTGAGTTTGGGGGAAGGAGAAATATCAACCTTACTAATAACAAAGATAACGAAGACAACTAATTTGAGTGTAATTTCCTGTAAATGTATTAATGGACTGTTTTTTTTGAGAGAGAGTCTCGCTGTCACCAGGCTGGAGTGCAGTGGCATGATCTCAGCTTACTGCAACCTCTGTGTCCTGGGTTCAAGAGATTCTTCTGCCTCAGTCTCCCAAATAGCTGGGACAGCATCCCCAGCTAATTTTTGTATTTTTAGTACAGTCAGGGTTTCACCATGTTGGCCAGGATGGTCTCGATCTCCTGACATTATGATCTGCCCACCTTGGCCTCCTAAAGTGTTGGGATTACAGGCATGAGCCACTGCGCCTGGCTCATTTCAGTTTTTAAAGTAGCCAGGGGATCTGGATCTAAAATCCGGACGCTCTTTTACTCTCCATGGAAAAGACACTGTAAGTAGTTGCAGTGCGATTAGGTGATGATGGTGGCTGATCACACTTCCCTTTCTAAGTACATGGTCTATGAAATCAGCAATTAAAAAGAGATCATGGTTGTTGTAACTCAATCCTCCTACTCTGTGGAATTAATCTTTCCAACAGAATAAGAGGGTTGCATCTCTTTTTTCCTCCCTCTCTCATTTTTTCTTTCTTCCTTTCTCCCTCCCTTCTTTTCTTCTTTCCTTCTCCCTCCCTCCCTTTCTTCCCTCCTTCCTTTTTTCCTTTCTTTTTCCCTCCCCTCTCCTCTGCTGTCTTTCCTTCCTTCCTTCCTTTCCTTTTCTCTTCTTTCCTTTCTCCCTCTCCCCTCTCCCTACTGCATCATGTACTCATTCATTTATTGAATGAATATTGATTGAGCATCTACTAGTGCCAGCCCTTTATCCTCTATCCTAGAGGATACAATGGCAGATATATTGGTTATTCTGTGCTGGGTAACAAGCCACCCCAATACTAAGTGTATAAACTTAGTTTGAAATGGCAATAATATTGCTTGACTCAAGATTCTGTGCGTTGGCTGAATAATTCTTCTGCTGGCCTCATCTAGGCTTGCTCATCTGAATGCATTCTGCCTGAGGGTCAACTGGGCTGGAAGTCTTAACATAGTTCACTTGTATATGAGTCTCTTGGTGCTGGGTATTGGTGGAGTGCCTCAGTTCTCCACCAGGTGGGAGTTAGGTTAGACTAGCTCCCTTAGAGGGCAAGAACTAGGACTTCACCGTTGGCTAGGAGGAGTGGCAAATCACATTGCAGAGGGACGTATATATCAAGATGACAGGAATCTGGTGCAATGTGGCCATATTTTGCATTTCACCATAGTAAATGAGATGGATGGTGTTCCTACCCTCATGCAGCTTGCAGTCTAGTAACAACAATTAGCAATGACAGTTCACACTTGCAGAGTTCTCACAGGCACCATTCTCAAAGATTTACAAGCATTAAGATATTTCATCTCCCAGCAATCTCGTAACATCATAGCATAAGCTCAATTATAATACAAGCCACAGGTAACCTGCCTTATTCCAGGATTGTTAGGTGCTCTTCGCCATGGAAGAGATGATAAAAGAAGCATCAAGGGTAAAGGGAAAGGGTGGAGAGAGGAAAAAGGGTGCCATGGGAAAAGTCACTGAAAGGTAAGATTTTGTCTGAGAATTGCCATTGCCTACGGTTAAGTGAAATCAAGACCAAGTAAAGAAAGTTGCCAAGTTAGGCAACAAAAAGGGGCATTCAGCCCATCCCAAGACAATTACTTGGGAGATTCTGAAAATAAAGTTTATTGCTTAAAACTCCATGAATGAAATTAGATAGACAGATACCAAATGGGAAGAATTATTAACAACATAAATTGGTTCAACCATGTATTCATTCAGCTACTGAGCACCCACTAGATTCTGCAGTTCCAGACCCTTTTCTAAGCACCTAGCTAAATATATACCCCAATAGAAACCTACCTAGGAGAGTATTCTCTAACATGGGTTTGAAGTTGATTCATTTTTCACCGTATTTTTCTTTTTATTTTATTTTATTTTTTAATCTTCTGAGTCTTTTTGAACATAAGCGTATTCTTCTCTTAACAGCATATCTTGATAACAGTCATCAGTCTGAAAGGTCTAGCTCATTCTTTTTGAACAGATATACGCCAATATTCATTTAAATCTCAATGGATTTTAGGTTGTTTATAATTTTACCCTATTATTGCAACCATTGCTACCAAGAGCACCTCAGTTACTGCTTCTAGGCACATGGAGAAGTATTTCTATAATCTACAAGCAAGATTATGTCAACAAATGGTATGTGCATTCTAAACATTTTAGTAGCTATTGCTGTGATGCCTTCCAATAAGGCTGAACCAATTCGCATCTTATCAGCATATTATGAGAGTATCCACCCCTTTGCAAATCCTTAAATTAACAATCTGAGGGGCAAAAACAACAACAAAAAAACAAAAACCAGAAACCCCACAAACCAACAACACAACCATGAAAACAAGAAAACCCCATTTTGTCACTGTTGGGTTAGTTTGAATTTGAATTGTCCTAATTTCCAGAGCAGTCCTTACCAGTTTTCAAGTGGCCACATTTATGAGACACCACTCATATTTCAGTAGTAATTTCCTTCAGGAAATTGCCCAGTTTTTTTTTAAGTTTGTGGATAAATTGAGGGTTAAACAAACTGTTTCCAAATGAAGTTTAAGGTTTACAATGAAATGTATGACTCCAAAGGATATCCAAGTAACAGCATAGAGCAGTTTCTTTTTTTTTTTTTGAGACTGAGTCTTGCTCTGTCACCAGGCTGGAGTGCAGTGGCACAATCTTGGCTCACTGCAACCTCCGCCTCCTGGGTTCAAGCGATTCTTCCACCTCAGCCTCCCGAGTAGCTGGGACCACAGGCACATGCTACCACACCTGGCTAATTTTTTTTGGTATTTTTAGTAGAGATGGGGTTCCACCATGGCCAGGATGGTCTCCATCTCTTGACCTCATTATCTGTCCACCTCAGCCTCCCAAAGTGCTGGGATTACAGGTGTGAGCCACCGCGCCCGGCCAGAACAATTTCAAACAACTTACGAGGCTCCTGTCAGAGTAAGAGCATAGATGAACAGTGGATCCGTGATTTGTCGAGGGCTTATTCATTACAGAGTTACTTTGGGGGTAATAATACAAATAAGCAGGCCACCTTACTTCTGAGCAAAATAAACGTGATAATGCTCTCTACAAGAAAAGATGTCAATACCCACGGTGAAAAACAAATGTATGCTTTATCATTTCAGAAGTTGTTTATGGAAAGAATGACCCAGCAGGAAATGCAGACGAGAAACCACAGGAAATCAGAACTGGGCTTTCGACTGGAGTAGGTTAAATAAAAGCCATTATGCTTTACTTTATGCCTAGACTTTGTATTTTAAATTTAATCACATCGATGTCGTAAGTGGCATAATTTCATTACACATAAAATTGATGATACAATGTCTTTTTTTTCTCATTAAAAATTACTCCAAATTGGGCGGAAACGTTTCTAAATGCTCGGACTGGAACATGTGGTGAAGTCGTGGGTGAGGGTAGAAAATAACCTTGGTAAGTTATTAGGTCCTTCTTCTGATGGAATTTCGTATTACGTTACTAACGGAATGCTGACACCCCTGTGTGAAGACTCACATTTATAGTAGAACGGTATTTTCTGTGGTGGTTTGGGGATGTGATTATTAGTAAACTGAATTTAGGAAAACAACCACGTAGTATATCTGTATAAAGCCTTAATTTCTTGTACAAAGCTAGCCGATCCATAAAAAAAATCTGTTGATTCTACTTATCGAATGCCTCTCAGTTAATCCAGTCCTCTCAGTGTCTACATGGCACCTCAGTGATGTCTTCTGGAGCCCTGCAGAGGCTTCCAATGAGTCTTTGGGAATCCCCTCTAGGTCTGGGGTTTGGTACCTTCCGGCAACCAACACCCAAGTCCTACTTGATAAAAACACCCAACGACTCAAGGGAAAGTGACCCCTTCTCCAATCTAGGGACAGATTTTGGCTACTCTAAGCCAGTTAGGGCAGCCCCATTTTCCTTGCAGTGGCTGGTGTGGAACAAGCAAATGAACTACAGAGTGGGATATAAATCCACAGATCTTAATAAGTTATGTCTCCGCTTAAAAACCTCTCACTCAATGGCTTCCTCTTTTAGAATAAAAGTCTTAATAAGGTCCTTTGTCATCTGTCACAGTGCTCTAGCTTTTCCTTAAAGCATCCCCCTCATGTCTGCGCTCCAGCACAGAGGTCTTCCCTGAGTTGCTGGAAGCTCTGAAAGTGGTTGGTCCAAGAGCCTGCACAAAATGATCATTTTGTTCCACAGACTACAGCAAGTGCTGAAATATAATAATAATAATAGGGTCACTTTGCTTCACCCTTCTTTCCACTTTCTTTGTTCATACTACTCTTTCAGCGCCTCGGCAACACCTTCCTATGTACCCTTCCTCTGAGACATGGGAAGCTTCCCTTTCATAGGTTCTCAAAACACCCTGTATTTTCTCATAACCCTTATGTATTAGTCCGTTTTCACACTGCTGTAAAGAACTGCCTGAGACTCGGTAAATCATAAAGGAAAGAGGTTTAACTGATTCATACTTCCTCAGGGAGGACTCAGGAAACTTACAATCACGGCAGACGGGGAAGCAAGTACCTTCTTCACATGGCGGCAGGAGAGACAGAGCCCAGGGGAAACTGCCACCTTTAAAATATCTGACCTCCTGAGAACTCCTTCACTATCAGGAGAAGAACATAGGGAAGCTGCGCCCATTATCCAATCACCTCCCACCAGGTTCCCCGTGACATGGTGGGGTCACAATTTGAGATGAGATTTGGGTGGGGTCACAGAGCCAAACATATCACCTTACCACCGTCTCAAAGAATTTCCTTGTTTTTGATGACCCTGACAGTTTTGAGGCATACCAGTTATTTTGTAGAATGTTCCTTCACTGGGATTTGATGATTTTCCTCACAAAACTGGGATTGTGAGTTTTGGGGACAAAGACTTAACAGAGGTAACATGTACTTCTTATCACATTCTATCAACGGTGCCCGCAATGAACAGAATGTCATTACTCATGTTGACCTGGGTTACCTGGCCAGGGTCATGTTTGTCATGTTATTCCACTTCAAAGTCACCCTTGTAGGCCTGGAGCTGTGACTCGCACCTGTACTCTTGGACCATTTGGAGGCCATAGCAGGAGGACTTCTTGAGGCCAGTAGACGGACAGCAGCCTAGGCAACAGAGTGAGACCTTGTCTCTACAAAGATAAAAATTAGCCAGGCTTGGTGGTATGCATCTGTAGTCCTAGCTCCTCAGGAGGGTGAGGCAGGAGGATCACTTGGGCATGGAAGGTGAAGCTACAGTGAGGCATGATCATGCCAGTGCACTCCAGGCTGTGTGACAGAACAAGTCCCTGTCTCAAAAATCAATCAATCAATCCATCAAGTTACTCTTTTGTCCCCTCTCTGGAAGAAAGTCACGGCATGCAGCCCACATCTAAGCAGGAGGGGGTTATGTTCCTCTTGCAGTGCAGTCTTCAGGAAGCTCAGGCAGAGCTGTCAGGGAGTCCTGCATCCCCCAGGAATGGGCCTGGCTCAATGTTTCTTCCATGCTCTGTCACTGGCTGGCAGCAGCTTATGGCAAGCATGGTCTTGCGGCAAGCATGGTCTTGCTGCAAACGTGGGAGTGGATTTCAGGATTCAGCAGGTGGGGCTGTGGGCTGTTACGCTCCCTGCAGTCAGAGACCTGCAAGACATCTTCTCATGGAGGCCTGGGAAATGGGCAGCAGCTGCAAGTGGCATTCCTATTGATAGCCCAAGCTCAGGTCCCAGCCAACCACTAGCATCAACTACTGGTCACACTAGAGGTGGGGCCTGCAGCCTTCCAGCCCTGGAGTAGGGACATGCTCTTTCTGCTTTGCCCTACACAAATCTCCCAATGCAGGGCAGGCAGTCCCAAACTGGGGCTTAGCCTCGGAGGGCTTCACTCAGAAAAGAATATGAGTGAGCTGGTGGTGGAAGAAAACAGCCTTCCTGAGGTAGCAGTGTTATAGCTCTGTGGCTGGTCCTCCAGAGCAGGACTATCACAGGCAGAATGCCGAGAGTAGCAGCTCAGGGGCAGGTCTGCAGTCACGTTGATACCCATGGATATGGTTGGGCTGTGTCCCCACCCAAATCTTACCTTGAATTCCCACGTGTCGTGGGAGGGATCTGGTGGGAGGTAACTGAATCATGGGGGCAGGTTTTTCCTATGTTGTTCTCATGATAGTAAGTCTCACTAGATTTACAGTTATTATAAGTGGGAGTTTTCCTGCACAAGCTCTTTTTGCCTCCTGCCATCCATGTGTGACTCGCTCCTCCTTGCCTTCCACCACGATTGTGAGGTTTCCCCAGCCACAGGGAACTGTAAGTCCAATTAAACCTCTTTCTTTTGTAAATTGCCCAGTCTGTGTATGACTTTATCAGCAGCATGAAAAGGAACTAATACACTCACTTTTAATTACATGCAAACTAAAGGAAGGATTATGCAGAAATCTTAAGAAAAAGGGTAACTTCTGGGTCATCAGGTCATTGCCATGGAAAGGGGCAGTTACTTCCGGGTGTTGCCATGGCTGTAGTGAACTAACATGAAACACTAGTAGGTGTGTCTTATAAAAAGGTGCTTCTGCCCAGTCCCTGTTTAGCTAGCCCTCATTTGGTCCAGTGCCCAAGCCTCACCTCAAGAGTTGAGTCCTCACCCCTACTGGAGGGATCAAGGGTTGTTTATGCTGCCTAGTTTTGGGTGCTGTGTTACAAAGCACAGGCAACTGGGACACTGCTTTTGCTTGCAAGAGACCTGCCTGTCCCTTCATGGGAATGCCCCTACTTTGCTAAGACTGGGTCTGGTGGCATCTGTGATGCTAACCCAAGCATCCTGAAGACCCTCCTTAGCCTGTGGATTAGGCAGACACTGGAGCCACTGGTGAGAAATGCTGAAAAGATTCTGCTTCAATGGCAGCAAAAACTAAGCAATCACAGGGGATTCTTTGAACCCTGGGGCTCAGTTGTCCTGGATCCAGGCCATGGGCATTTCCTCTCATTGGTAAAGGCAATTTATAACTCATTCTCACCTTCAAAAGTGCTTTTCTGGGAAGGTATTGTGCCACTGCATAGAAAGAAGAGCCACAACACCACTGAGCAAGCCTTTTTCTCCCCTGGTTCTGTTAGAGGCATCCTCTCACCTAGCCAGGGACTTTTAGTACCTTCTGAGATACTCAAAGAGAAATGGTAAGACCAATACTCTGATACAAAGAAACTTCTGGCAAGGACATTAGAACCAGTATTTTCAGATTATATAAAGAAATGGAAGGGTGATTTTAAGCAAACAAGATTTGCTGATCGCTAATGCATTGCAGAGTATTTATTCACCACCTTTCAGAAAATTAGAATTTCTGTTTAAACAAAAGATTTTCTTCTCATAATCTATTTATGGCTGACATTGCAAAAGTCATTTTATTATGCGAATCGAAGTAGGAGAAGTGGAAAACGAAGGTCAAGGCAGACTGGATGATGAGGGTCACAGGTGGGAGAGGAGCAGTTACTAGATTTTGTTTCCCGGTTTATGCAAGCCCCTCCCCAGGGAGGCAGCAAAGGGAGAGGAGTAAGAGCAGAAGGAGGGCTGGAGAGAGGAGGGCAGTGCTGGGACCCACTCAGCATCTATTCCTGTTCTTCCTAAAGGAACTCCAGTGTCACTCTGGAATCTCCCCATGCTCAAAGCAGTCCACCCCTCAGGAGAAGCTGCTCCAACCTCTGGCTCTAGGATGCATCTGTCTCCTCTACCGGCTTCGAGAGACAAGGATGCGGCGTGCATTAATGTAAACACTGGAGTCACACAGCTTGGGTTAAACTCATAGCCTATTTACATGCTGCGCAACCTCAAGCAAGTAACCCCACCTCTCTGGGCCATAGTTTCCTTGGCTGTAAAGTGTGTGGATGATAATTACAGACATTTCATAGGGCTGTAAGAGGACTGAATTCACACTGTCAAGTGCTTAGGATGATACTGGGTACAGAGCATTTTGTTACATAAAAATCTGTCTCATTGTCTTTACCAGTATCTGGTTCAGAAACAGATATGTGGCTGTCTCCAGCTCAATCTACCTGAGTGATGTATCCCCTTCAGACTTCTGGCTTTGTGAGGAAAACGCCTCCCTACTGGCGTGACCCAGAGTCAAGGGGTCTCTGCTACCCGCTACTGAAGCCTTCCTCCCCGAGGCCTTCCACAGCAAGTTACTCCCTCTACTGCTGGCTATGAGTCCTCAGTAGTTATCCTGCACACCTGGGAATTTCTGTGACACAAGAAAATGAAACCTACAACTTACTCACAAACACAACATTCTATGCATGCTGAACACACCCGTTAATGACGTTGGCATAATGGTATCTTTTGTAGATACTGATTCAAACGTGTCAGGCTTTGGAATTTCAGTTTGTTATCAATACCCTCTCCTTCCCCACAAAGGTCTCTAGTAAGTGTTCAGGTCCTGAGAAGTCTGTAGGCCCCAGCGCTGGGCCGTTTACACCTAATGAGTAAAGTGGTTTCTTCTCGGATGTCCCACAGACTCCACCCTGCAGCGGGGCGCCCAGGCTGCCACCTCCTACAGCCGCGATTTTGAGAAAGAAACAGGCCCTGCTGCCGACGCTGAGCAGAGCACTCTGCCGGGCCTGGCTCGGCCACGCAGCCACCTTCAGATCAAGGTTGTGGGGGCTGTCAGGTGACCCGAGTAAGTCACATGGCTTTTGCCAGCATCACACGGGAGACAGCCCTAGTTCGGCTTTTCCACTAGCCAAGGTGACTTCTCAGCTGTATGGAGTCAGGCTTTTGCTGTGATGATATCCTGTCCCTAAAACGACCAGACATGAAACGGAGATGCCCCCGACAAGCAGCACTGGCTGGGCACAGCCCCTAGGCCCTACCATGTGCTTGTGGCTGGGATGTTCCACTCCAGTGCCTCAGGCAGGGACCCAGGATGGGGCGGGCTCTGTCATCTCCGCTCACATCCCTTTGGCCCAACTAAGTCACAAGGCAACGCCCCGGCAAGAGTGCTCCTGTCCGGGAGCACAACAGGGGAGCCAGGACCCGGCACACGAATGCAACAAGCACACTGCCTGCTACTGAGCCTGATACTGACCATGACTTGGATTGCCCACCTGGCTCTGGCATGCCATCCGCTTGGCCGGGCTGCCATAGGGCAGAATGCAATTGACAGACTCACCATTAGAATACGAATCTCTCTGTCATCCTGGGACCCCTGGGAAGCGGTTCTGGGACCTTGTGAGCATTCCTCTCCCAGGACCCCTACAGCTCTGTCACCATGGGGAAATGGCGGGAAACGTGGGACACAGCTGTTCTGCCTGTTGGGAATTAAGAAAACAGAAGACAAAATTGATTACAGAGGTTACCTGTGAATGTATGTGCCTGTTAAAAAAACGCAAACAATAAAGCAAGGTACAAAATAAAATGAAATCGCCTTTCTCCCTTCCTCCCTGCAGGTAGACTCCGTGACGCCATCCTTCAGTGCTGATTTACCTGCACACCTTCTTTCTACTTGAAAAAGTGGACTGCAAACAAAAGAGGAAGGGGCATGGAGGGAGGAGGGAGGAGGGAGGAGGGGGCCAGGGAGCAGGTCACTCAGGCCTGGCCAGCACCTCGGCCTCCCTGTGCAGTCCCCTATAACCCAGGCCCAGCCACCCCAGTGGGTCTCTAAGCCTCTGGCTGTGGGCTAGTTAGGAGGAGGCTCTCCCTCTTTCCAAGCTGCTGTTGGCCTCCTAGAGCTTCTGGAATCACACAGAGATGAAGGTCTCTAAAAATCTACCAAGGGCCAGACGTGGTGGCTCATGCCTGTAATCCCATTACTTTGGGAGGACAAGGAGGGCAGATCACTTGTGGTCTGGAGTTTGAGACCAGCCTGGCCAACATGGAGAAACCCCATCTCCACTAAAAATACAAAATGAGCTGGGTGTGCTGGTGCATGCCTGTAAACCCAGCCACTCGAGAGGCTGAGACAGGAGAATCACTTGAACCCAGGAGGTGGCGGTTACAGTGAGATTGCACTATTGCATTCAGCCTGGATGACAAGAGCAAAACTGTCTCAAAAATAAATAAATAAAAATAAATAAGAATCTACCAGGATTCCTTATGTGGACACGCAATTTGACGCGGCAGGTCAGAAGGGATGGCTGTGCTTGCTATGTGTGGCCTTGCTTTAGTGAGGACTGAGCCCCTATTCCTTCGCTGGTGTCAGGGCCCAGTGCCTGTCCAGGGCCTGGTGCAGCACCATCATCCTGTAACAGACAAGTGCAGAGCACCTTCTTTCCCAGGCTTGTGCCCTCACCGGTCACAGGACCAAGGAGCTGGGAGGACAGTGGTCTGTGCAGGATGGCTCAGGTCCCAGAGGCCTTCACTCCAGTCCCAGAGGACAGGCTGTTCAAAGTGTGGCTCTGTCACCCAGCTGATCCTCTGACCTCTCCCTTATCTTCAAGACCAAGATCTCAGCTCCCTTCTCTCTGAGTCTCAGCCAGGACTGAGTATTCTGAGGGTCTCTCCTGCAATGAAACTGGACCATGAAAATGATAAACCCTTGAGCTGTTCCGACTCACCCACCCTCTGCCTTGCCATTGGCTTCTCTACTCTCTGATCTTCCGAGGAGGATCTGGCTTGGACTATTTTAGGGTATGCTTTCATGAAGTAGAATCTGAGGTGAGTCAGAGAGTGAAAAGGGCTGCAGGTGCCTGAGCACAGACACACCTGGGAAAGTGAGGCGTTCAGCAAGGCTCAGGGAAAGACCCTATTGCTGGGCCCCTGTGGCCTCTTTGCAGCAGCGGAAAACTGAAATAAAGACTTGTGCAGTGTTTCTCAGAGAGCAACGCCATCCCGGGACTGCCTCGCATGGCTCCCAGCCCTGCTTGCTGCCAGTATGGATGGGGCAGGAGTGCCCCGGGAGAAGGGACGCTCTGCAAAGCTGGGGACGGGGGAACTGCTGATCGAACAAGAGGAGAGAAACTTACTACGTAGCCTCGAGGAGCAGATATAACAGCACAGAGAGCTGGCGTCTGCCAATGACAAATTGTGTGACGCTGTACTGAGTTTTCCAAGCTGCAAGCACAGTGTGGTACTCCCAGATACTGGCACAAAGCTGCCCGTTCACTGTTGTGGCACTGTAGGGTCCCGCTGCAATAAAAATACCCCAGACTGAGGGGCTTAAACAGCAGACATTTACCCTCTCACAGTTCTGGAGGGGAGAAATCCAAAATTAAGGTGTTTGCAAATCCATGCTCCTGGGAGGATTCTTCCTGCCCCTGAAGCTCCTGATAGTTCCTGGTGATGCTTGATCCTTGATGTTCCCTGGCTCTCAGCTGCGTGCCTCCATGCTCTGCCTCCGTCATCACGTGGCCTTCTCCCTGGGTGTTTCCTATCTGTGAAAATTACCTTCTTAGAGGACCCTAGCCATTAGATTTAGTGCACACCCTAATTCAGTATGACCTAATCTCCCCTTGATTACATCTGCAAGGAACCTGTGTCCAAGTAAGATCAGATTCACAGACAGCGGGGGATTAGGACTTCCACACATTTTTTTTTGGGTAACCTTCCCATGTCCCCTGCCTTTATCACTTCCATAAACTCTGCCCTGATATCTGACCACCAGCAGCTGTGCTTCTTTGCTCGCGAGCTTTCTGCTGCTGCTGGAATTCACACTATCACCCATTCCAGGGAATTAGCACCACCACTTCTTCACTCCAGGAGTCCCAAACCGTGACTGACAGGTGTTGGTATATAAATCCCCAAGGGCCCCTTGGGTGGGAGGACTAAAAAAATAAAACCCCCAATTTACAACATTTGCTTGTATTTGGCAACGAGATAAAAGTGGGACGTGGACTGATTAGCTGGTCAGAGGATCTGGGTGGAATGTCAGTTCTGCCTCTCACCAGCTGTGCGACCTTGGGAAAGCTCATTTAGTCATTCAACAAATACATATTGGTAGGGTGTGCCAGGCAATATTCAGGATATGAAGGAGTCATTGATGAGCAAAAGAAACAGTTCAAGCCTTCTTGGTGCTTAGACGCTAGAGAGAGAGAAAGACAAAGAGTCACACAGATACACATACCACAATGATAGGAGCTCTGAGAAGAACAACGTGGTATGAAAGAAGAAACCAGAGCACCAGGCCAGGTGTGCAGGATTCGAGCAGAGCTCTCCGAGGACGTGACGTCTGAGTGGAGATGGACATACCTGGCGGTGTTCGCCAAGTGAGGGAGCGGTGCGGTGGGAGGACGGCATTTCCGCCAAAAGCAAGGCACAGGCAAAGGTCCTGGGGTGGAAGGGAGGCCAGCACATCTCAGAAACCGCCCGCGGAGCATTATTTACTCTTCTGTTGAGAAATGAAAGAATATATACAAAATGCCCACCTTTCAGGTTATTGGGAAAATCGAATGAAATATGGCACAGGAAAGAGCCTATGAAACATCCTTCTTTCCAGCCTTGGGAAAACCTCACAGGGGTCTGAAGCTTCTCATCCTGGGAGCAGGGCAGGGGTGAGTGGGAATTTATACCGTCCCCAAAAGCGATTACTTTATGCTGCCTCTTTATTTGCATGCAGGTCATGTGCCTCTTAGTATCATTTCTTGGGGCATTGTTTGCTTTAGTTTTGAGAATTAGGAGTAAATTATGCAGGCTTCCTGCCAGACCTTCTAGCAAAGTTGTCCTCTGGGTTTGGGGACTTGCCTGAATCCTGGGGCTTTACTTACACAACGCTGCCCTCTGCGGGCCGCTGATGGAGGTCTGGGCGCCGCTCTTGAGCAGGGCAGGACAGAGTACCATGTGGGTAGCCTTCATCCCGGCTTTTGCTCTGTTTCCAGGTGGAGATGGGGCTTCCACTCACATTGAACAGTCAATGTACTTCCCTTCCTCTCTTCTCCATTATTCCTTTCACCCAATGAATGAGTGTTTAAGCTCCACCCTAAGCATGGCATGTTCATAATCTTACTGCAATCTGCACACAAACTTGGAGGTAATTATTGCTATCTCCTTCTCAGAAATAAAGAGTCAGGAGGCTTGCGGTGGTCAGATGACTTTCCCAAGATCATGAGCAGTGAAGCTGGAAAGCAGGGCTGGCTTCAAGTGCCTGTGACCTAGGCACAGGGCCCTGTGCTCAGTTTAATGCTCTGCTGTTGACATCTTGAAATTCTTAATAGTTTTTGAACACAATACCTTGCATTTCTTGGCCAGGCGTGGTGGCTCCTGCCTGTAATCCCAGCACTTTGGGAGGCCGAGGCGGGCAGATCATGAGGTCAGGACATTGATACCAGCCTGGCCAGCATGGTAAAACACCCATCTCTACTAAAACTACAAAAATTAGCTGGGCATGGTGGCAGGTGCCTGTAATTCCCAGCTACTCGGGTGGCTGAGGTTGCAGGACTGCACCACTGCACTCCAGCCTGGGCTACAGAGTGAGACTCGGTCTCAAAATAAACAGACAAACAAATAAGCAAACAAACCAACCAATCAGGCGTTTCTATTTTGCACTGGGCCCGGCAAATTATGTGTCTGCTCTGCTGTTAGAACTGTAGGTTCCAACCAGACCTCCTTCACTCCAACCCCAGTGCTTTACTATCTCCTCTGGGCTCTTTCTAGAAGGCAAATCTGGCAGCTCAACATTTAACTCCCAAGATGGTGCTCCATTACCTATAGGATAATGCAGCTTATTTCTTAACGCAGAGATTCTCACCCTGGCTGGATACCCAGGGGACAGAGGGCTTTGGAAAAGTACTAATGCTTTGGGCATGTTGCCCAGAATGCTGTGGGTGGGCCCTGGCATTGCTGTGTGTCAAAGCTTTCCAGGTGATTCTAATGAGTAGACAGACTACAGCACTATTGGTGTAGGGCCTGGCATTGTTCCTGACATTCATTGGGTGTTTAATAAATGTTTTCCAACTTTTTAGAGAAATGAATGGACTGGAAGGCTCATGCTGAGAATTAAACTGAGTCGTGAACAGAAGACTTAACTTTGGGTTCCATGTTTGCAACAGACTAGGAGCTCAGAGTTTGCCAGGGAATTGGGGAAGCTACCCGGGGCTGGTTGGAGAGGGAGAGAGAGTGGGAAAGACTTGGAAATTAGGAGCACCTTCCTGAATATTTGGACCTTGGTAAGACTTAAATTTACTTTGCCTGGAAATAGCACTTGATCCCACTGAGGTAACTCCTCTCCTCCATCCTCAACTCCGGTTCTTTGATGAGTGAGTTAATCCCATGTCTGGTCTCAGTGTAGAGCGCTGACCCAGGCCTGGACAATCAGATTATTCCATTCCTCTCAGTTGGCTTCCATGGAGATAAGCGTATACCCCAAACCAGACTTACGATTCGCAACCTTGGGACACTGGCAGGAACTTTGGCCCAGAGAAGCTGTTGTTCTCCAGGGGTTGGGGCCTGAGGGGTTTCAATGCAAATGGAACTGCTTGTGGCCATCTTGAGGGACTATGTTAACTTCTCTTTCTGGGTCCACAAGGGGCATGGTTTCAAAAGCAAGAACTTCCCAGCGCCATGCCTCCATTCACCTCCCCATCTGGGAACCTAGAGTTCTTTGTCTAACTTTCCCATGCGTGGACTAGCTAAAATTTCAGGTGTGCTCCTTTGGTTAAAAAGACCGCCAAAAGCCCAGGAAGGAGGGGCTCTGCTGTGGGCCCAAGCAACCAATCTAGGATCAGAGTCAAAGATCAATCACTCCAGAGGAAGTTTGAAAGAACTCCTCTCACTGGACAAAAACATGAATGGAGCGGGAATAACTTCAAGGTTAAAACTCCACTGCACCTTACCTGCGGGGATTTCCCTCTCTGGGATCCCCTCCCACAACAGCGTGGGAGCTGCGGTCTCTACTTCTCTCTCTCTCTCTCTCTCTCTCTCTCTCTGCCTAATAAATTGCTCTCTACAAAACTCTTTGGGTCCGTGATATTTATACGAACGGTAAGCCCACTGCACCCCCAGGGCCTCTTCCCCATTCCTGGGGAGGGGAGGCCAAGAACCTGGGACACCCGGTTACAATCTTACCTGTGTGGCAAAGGCATCACACAGGGTGGTGGAGTTGACTGGCGGCAGCCATTCCTGACGAATTTGAACAGCTGGATTCAGCAATGTCTGAATTTACCCCGAACTCCTGCTTCCAAGTATCAAGAAATGCCGTTTCTTGCTTCAGTACCTTGTGGTAGATTACTGGTCACTTGCAGCTGAAAGCAAGCAATAAGGAATATAAATACCCCGAACAAAATTCCCTGTCCCTTGGTTCCTTAATCACCCTACAGGGGATTTGCAGGGAGCCGAATATTCAGTCCGGAGTGAGAGATGCATTCAGGGAACAAACGGGGCTGGTACCTGCGTCAAAGTCTTGCCTTCAGCCAAGATGGCAACCAGACATCTTTCTCCCCCTCAGTGCAACAGCAGACCTTTGATACTGACTCTAGGAGATCCATTTTTTTTTCTTTTTTGTCTGACCACAGCTTTCCAGGATATGCATCTATCCAATGGTCAAGTGTCTGCTGAGTATCTACTTTGTGTGGGCACTGTGCTGGTATAGAACGTCTGAAGATGACTGTGTTTCTAGGTCAGCCCAGAAAAGCCAGTGCAGTCCATTAGACAATTTTCAGAATTGTAGCTGCAGAGGATGGAAGCATTCTATTTATTCAATTATTATTTTATGTAAGCAGTTGCGAGGATATTTAAACCCAGTGCACACTTTAATAAACAGATACATGCTTTCCCAGGGCAGCTGCTGAAGATGGCGGAGGGGCAGGTCCTGGTGCTGGATGGTCACGGCCAACTCCTGGGCCGCCTGGTGGCCATCGTGGCTAAGCAGGTACTGCTGGGCGGGAAGGTCTTGGTCTTATGCTGCGAAGGCATCAACCTTTCTGGCAATTTCTACAGAAACAAGTTGAATTACCTGGCTTTCCTCTGCAAGCTGGTGAACACCAACCCTTCCAGAGGCCCCCACCACTTCCGGGATCCCACCACTTCCGGGATCCCACCACTTCCGGGATCCCACCACTTCCGGTGCCCAGCCGCATCTTCCGGTGGACTGTGCGAGGCATGCTGCCCCGCAGGATCAAGCAGGGCCACGCTGCCCTGGACCGCCTCAAGGTGTTTGACGGCATCCCACCGCCCTACAAGAAAAACCGGATGGTGATTCCTGTCACCCTCAAGGTTGCGCGTCTGAACCCTACAGAAAAGTTTGCCTATCTGGGGCGCCTGGCTCACGAGGTGGGCTGGAAGTATCAGGCAGTGACAGCCACCCTGGAGGAACAGAGGAAGGAGAAAGCCAAGATCCACTACTGGAAGAAGAACAGCTCATGAGGCTACGGAAACAGGCTGGGAAGAACGCGGAGAAGAAAACTGACAAATACACAGAGGTCCTCAAGACCCAGGAACTCCTGGTCTGAGCCGGATAAAGACTGTTAATTCCTCCAAAAAAAAAATAGATACGTAGTAGGTAGCTAAATTTTACACTAGTCGTGGGACAAAACTGATACAAAAGCAACGTGCCATAATTTTTTTGAGACTCTTTTTTTTTGAGACGGGGCTCACTCTGTTGCTCAGACTGGAGTGCAGTGCCACGATCTTGGCTCACTGCAACCTCTGCCTGCTGGTTTCAACTGACTCTCCCACCTCTGCCTCCCAAGTAAATGAGATTACACAGGCACAAACCACCACACCTGGCTAATTTTTGTATTTTTTTCGCAGAGATGGGATTTCACCATGTTGGTCAGGCTGGTCTTGAACTCCCGACCTCAAGTGATCCACCTGCCTCCCAAAATGCTGGGATTACAGGCATGAGCCACCGCATCCAGCTGGTGCAATAATTTTTGAAACAAATTTTGGCTGCTGGTGTTCCTGGCAGGGAAAGATGAATATTTCTACAAGGAATCTGATGACAATGCTGGCTTCTTAAAGGGCTTTGAATGTTGATAACACAGGTTCTTTGAGGACAGTTTGCTTTGGCGACATTGGCCCATCTCAGGGGTTGCCTGGAGTCCTCCTCTCCTGGCAGTCTCTTGTGACCTGTGCAATGCTGGATCCCTGAGTCAGAAATAGCAGAAAGCAAGCAGAGTCACATGTTAGTAGTTGACTCTAGGTGGTATTCAGGTGTTCACTGCTGAAATTGTTTTAGCTTTGTTGAATGTTTAAAATTTTTCATAATAAAATGTTGGAAAAAAAGAACTTGGTTCAAATTTATTCCCCTCCTCTTCTTTTTTTTGCAGTTTTCTGTTTTTCTTTAGCTTGTTTTTGATTACTCAAGTTGCCAGCCCCAGAGCAATTACTTTCTGCAAACAAGTTCTCAGAAGCCTCAGATGAATTTTGGACCTAATTTAATTCCCAATTTACTTTCTTATGGAAAAAAAAAAGACTTATTTCTTTGCACCACATCAACCCTTGGCGTACCAGTTTTGATTTCTTAAAAAGCTGGCTATAAGATGCCAAGCCAGGCGGCATGAGATAGTCCCGATGAATTAATGAAAACTGGGGGGAAAAGGGGTGTTTAGAGCTTGCAGGACAATGGCAAAACCCATACACAGACAAAGGAAGCCTGGGAGGGGACAAGCACTCCAGGATAAAGGGAGGGCGCGGATGCTGTCTATGATAAGCTGCAGATGGGAGCGAGCTGCTCCGACGGGCAAGGGTGAATGAGGCCAGTTGGAGCCTCTCTCTGTATCTAACACATGGCCTGGTGGTTCCAGGCACAGGGTTGGCAAAACAGATACAGATTTGTCCTTTGATTTGCATCCTCCCCAGAAGATATGTTGACATCCCTCGGTATCTGTGAATGTGACCTTATTTGGAACTAGGGTCTTTGCAGAAAATAACTAGTTAAGATGAGGTCATCATGGATTGGGTGGGCTTTAATCCAATAACTGGGGTCCTTATAAGAAGATGTTAACTTGGACGCAGACACACCGAGAGGAGAAGAGAATGTGAAGACACACCGACACGTGGAAGGAAGAAGGCCATGTGATGATGGACGCGGAGATGGGAGCGATGTGGCTGCCAGCCACGGGATGCCAGGGCCACCAGGAACCATTAGGAGCTACCAGGACCTGGAAGAGGCAAGAAAGGCACCCCCCTAGAGCCCCACGAGGAACAGAGGCCTGCCCACCCCTTGATATTGGATTTCTGGCCTCCAGACTGTGAGAGGACACATGTCTGGTGTTTTAAGGCTCCTGGTGTGTGGAACTTTGTTAGGGCAGCCCCAGGACAGTCACACACAGGGTAATGGTAGAGCCCCGGAGAGGTCTGCAGAGTTGCTGCTTCAGGGCTCAGTATGACCTTGGTCTGCCCTTGGTGTCAGCAGCCACAGTCCTCCTTGCTTGTTGTTTCTGTGTCTTGACCCTAAACAACCAATGACTTGTCTTAGAGCAGAGCACTGTCCGTCCATTCGCCCTCTACTCCTCTCTTCTACAGGCGGCCTAGAGACACGGGGGGCTCTGGAGCCCAGCTTAGTCTGGAATCTGACTGTATCAACATTATTGGTAAAGAACACAAAGCACCCAGGAGGAGGTGGGTCAGCCATGGGACCTCATGCAAAGACAGCTGGGGTGCAACTGTGGGCTCTCTGCCTCCTGCTATCTGGGAGTCAGGTCCATGCAGTGGCTGGTCCCTGCCCAGGAGGTGGGTGTGTCTCACCTGCTTTGGGAGCATGGGTTCCAAGCTGCTTTCATGGTGGAGTTCAGTTTCCTGGGTAGATTGGCCAGCAGAGAGAACTCCTTCATAGTTTCATTTCTCACTGAACATTAATATGCGATCATGTTGGAGCCCAGTGAGTGGAGGAGCAGGCTGTGGAACTCAGAAACGGCGCCACCAGGGCTGGGCCAGCCCCGGGACCTGTTTGGGTGGGTGGGCAGCCCGTGCTTCCCGTGTGCCTTCCTTCCCCTTCTTTAAAATATGTCCTGGGCTCAGAGCAGACGAGGTTGTCCCCCAGCTGACCCTTAGCCAGTCAAGGTTATTCAGGTCCCCCTTGCTAGTGATGGCTGTGAGGTGGGCATGTGACCAGCACTTGGCCAAACACATAGAAGGGCAGGTCTGTTGGAAGATTATGGGAAAGTCTGTCGGGGGGTGTGGCGGGGGGGAGAAGGGTGAGAGAGAGACAGAGAAAAGTCAAAGCCCCCCTCACCCTGCCTCCCTGCCTTGGATGGGGCCTGTGAAATGTGTATCCGAGTTAGGATGGTTTCAGCAAGGGAAGCAGCAAGCCCGTATCATGCAGGACTTCCCTTCCTCCCACAGGGGCAGCGGTGGGTGGCCAGGTGTCCTTCAACTTTTTTTTTTTCTCCAAGATGGAGTCTCACTATGTTGCCCAGGCTGGTTTTCTTTATTTCCAAGTAAGGCCATATCCACAGGTTCCGGGGTTAGGACTTCCACCAGTCTTTTGAGGGGACACGCTAGGGTGGACAGGGAGGAAAGGTTTGGGGCAAGGATGCTGGGTTGGCCCATGGAGGCAGTGATTGCAGATACTGTGTGGCCCCGAGAAGAAAGTCACAGGCCCCACAGAGCAGCAGGCAGGCAGGGTGGACAGAAGGGGTGGCAAGTCTCCCATCCACAGCACAGCCCCCTCTGGGTATCTCATGGGTGACATCACTCAATATCCTCATGATTTAAACCGTTTTTAGTCATTGCATACAGCTGAAAACATTCTAATGCTTTTATTATAGAAATAAAATATGTAACTGTAAGAACTTGAAGCCAGTTCCTTAATTTGGGGCTAATGTGTTACATGCTTTTCTTTCCATCTATAAGAAAAAGAAGTTATGCATTACTTCCTTTGGGATCAATGACCTGAATGATAAATGAGAATCTTGTTCTTTTTTCAAAACAGCAAATGTGATTGCTTTTTAAGTGCACCAAACTGTGCTTAAAACTCTCCGAAAGTTCAAATTAAACTGTGATTTTGTAGCTATCTTTCCCATTATTAGTGAAATCTTGTTATTTTCACAAGTTAAATTCTATTTAAATACATTTATGTATTACAGAATTATCAAGTGGCAGTTTAACCTGCCAAGGGAATAGAAAAAAGTGTGCCTAGATTAAAAGAATACACTTACACGAAAATAAAGATAAATGAACTAATAAATGAGTAGTTTTTAATAAATAATCTCCATATTGAATAACTTATCCTTCTGGTAAAATATTTACTATGCTCTTTAAAACCTTTTTAATCAACTGAAACACTCAGGAAGCTTTAAATGATTGGATATCCTTTTGTGGCTTAAGAATTGAAATGATTTTTTACTGAAGTACATTTTAATAAGAGACAAATTGATTTAAAGTGATTCAAGTCTTCATGGAGTGAGGGCTCTTCACACTCAGTTCCTTGGGCTTAGGGGGGCACTCCTCTGTTCAGAAGGCGCAAGAGGTCACACTTGGTCCTAGAGCTTGGATATTCTAGGTAATTAAGAATCAATTCCTTTTCAATTATTTTAGGACTAAACCAGGCCTGAGACCCCCAGCATGCTCCCATTTCTCTACACAGTGCATTCATGCTTGGAAAATAATATACAAAAATAATAAATGAGAAAATTTATTAAAAATATGAATATCCAGCTCCTGTCCCAGATATTCTGAATCAGGAGCTACAAAAAAGGGTCCTGGGACCTTCATGTTAATCAGTCCCCATGGGGCTTCTTGGTTTGGTCACAGATCATTGTTAAGACTTGTCTGAGCCTGAGAAAATGAGAGCAGACCAGTGAAAGAATCTTCCTGGTATCTCCTGAGGATGCTGGCAAAATGTGCATCTGATATAATCAACCTCCCAGACAAGGATTCTGATAGGAAGTCCAGTCCTGGGGATGAGGGCTTACAGACCCAGTGCCAACCCACGGTAACTGTGAACCTCTTTGAACCTCTTTAAAATTCTACAAGCAAGACTGCCTATTTTTGACAGATGGCCTAAAGTCATTAGATCAAAGGGTGCTGGGTTGAACACCTTTACCCCAAGGCCCTGGTTGATGCCGTAAGGCCCTGGTTCTCTTCCTCTCAGAATCACCTGGAGGATGTGTTAAAACACAGGCTGCTGGACCTCCCTCCCAGCATCTCTGATTCAGCAGGGCTAGGTAGGGCCTGGGGATCTTCATTTCCAGCAAGTTCCCAGGGGATGCTGATGCTGCTGGTTCAGGACCGCATATTAAGAACTACTGCCCTAATCCCATTACTGGGAACACCCAAAAGAGTACAAATCATTCTATTGTAAAGACACAGGCACACATACATTTATTGTGGCACTGTTCACAATAGCAAAGGCTTGGAACCAACCCAAATGCCCATGAACGATAGACTGGATAAAGAAAATGCAGCACATATACACCATGGAATACTATGCAGCCATAAAAAGGATGAGTTCATGCCCTTCGCAGGGACATGGATGAAGCTGGAAAGCATCATTCTCAGCAAACTGACACAAGAACATGTTCTCACTCGTAAGCGCGAGTTGAAAACCAAACACCACATGTTCTCACTCACAAGTGCAAGTTGAACAATGAGAACACATGGACACGGAGGGGAACATCACATACCGGGGCCTGTTGGGGCTGGGGGCTAGGGGAGTGATAGCATTGGAAGAAATACCTAAGGTAGATGACGGGGTGAATGGATGCAGCAAACCACTATGGCATGTGTATACCTATGTAAACCTGCATGCTCTGCACATGTACCCCAGAACTTAAAGTGTAATAATAATAATAAGAGAACCACTGCACTAATGGAAATGTGTCCAAGGAATAAAATATTCTTTCCATGTACGTTTTGTAGAAATCGAGGCAAAAAAAAAAAATCCATCGTCCTCAGACCAATTATGGAAAACAAGTATCAGTAGAGAGCAGAAGAACGAAACCTTTCAGACCTAAGAGCAGAATCAGGGTCATCTGGTGAAGGGGTTATGAAGTCCAGAAGAGAATATCAGGTTGGTTCCCAAGCGAGAAAAAGTTTAACATCTCAATGGTGTTTAACACAGCATAAAAGCAAATTATGACATCCATTTAGTTACAAGTATTTCAAAGAATTCTCACTGGTTTATTATTCACTGTTAGGATAAAAGGGAATATTTAAGTTCTGAACTTGCTAAACAGTAACTCGTTAGAAGCATTACTAGCAAATCTTGTCCACACAATTGTTCTGGAATACGAGTCAGCTTGAATAAATTCAAGATTTCTGGCAGAGTTGATGGTAGGGAATGATTTCCAGGTCAGTGATTCCAGAGATTTTGTGCCAGAGTTTCTATGGGGTCTGCTTTTCATCATGGGGAAGACAACGTTGGGTCACAGATCATTGTTAAGACTTGCCGGAGCTTGAGAAAAGGGGAGTGGCTCACTGAAAGAATCTTCCGGGGATCTCCTGAGGATGCTGATATAATCAACCTCCCAGACAAGGATTCTGATAGGAAGTCCAGCCCTGGGGATGAGGGCTCACAGACCCAGCGCCAACCCACGGCAACCATGAACCTCTTTAAAAGTCTACAAGCAAGACTGTATAATTTTGACAGATGGCTTTCAAAAGACTCTTTGCCTTTAAGATTCTTAATTATGGCCCCAGTGAACACAGGTTCTAATTGAGGGGCATCTGAGCCTGGCCTGCAGGAGAGATGCCTATCAAGGGGAAAGGCTGATTTCTTTTGAGGATATTGTTTTGCAGCATTTCCTGGACTTACTGGTCCTGGGCTTCTGTTCCATGAAGAATTCGATCCAGTCCTTTGCCTCATTAAGATTTTAGAGCAGAATAAGTCAAATGGTCTTATGTTTTCAGGAGAACGCATTCTTAAAAGAAACAGCCGGCCCTGTGCAGTGGCTCACACCTGTAATTCCAGCACTTTGGGAGGCCGAGGTGGGTGGATCACGAGGTCAGGATTAAGCCTGGCCAATGTGGTGAAACCCATCTCTATTAAAAATACAAAAAGTAGCGGGGCGTGGTGGTGCATGCCTGTAGTCTGGCTACTCAGGAGGCTGAGGCAGAAGAATCGCTTGAACCCTGCACTGCACTCCAGCCTGGGTGACAGAGCAAGACTGTCTCAAAAAAAAATAGCCATATTATAAAAATTTCCAGAAATGGCTCTTATGATTATTCATAGCCCATCAAAATTAACTGGATATTCTGCCTAAAAGGCCTTTAAGATACTGAATATTTAAAGTTTCTTTGGGCAAACACTTACTGGGTTTTGACAGCAACTTGTAAAGACCAAGATAAGAGGTAACAGAACTACAGCAATGGTTTACAAATGGAGTTTTTGAAGGCTGATTAGAGGGAGACAAATTCCAGCTGGAAAACTTTTCGATAATGTCAACAACCTTGGAGAGCTTCTGAGCAGTAAGTGAGATGACACAGGTGAAAAGCACCTAGTGCCGTAGCTGGCACAGGACCAGCAGGGAAAATGTCAGGCAGATCTGAAGCTGAATCCAGTTACCGAGTCATCACCTGTCAGGGAAGTGGAAATCCTTTGATTCAAACAGTGGGGACACAATTGAATTGTCGAAGCATGAGTGACACATGGATTGAATCGAATGCCAGGTAACCGGGGCCAAAGCCCTAATTGTCCGAGTTGGAAGTGTCAGCTGGGTTGACACAGGCTTGGTGGAACCCCATGAAACTTGGTGAATTACATCATCAGACGGTCCACAGTAAGCAGGCCTTCTTGAATGCAGTTCTTGGGAACGTTGACAGCACACTGGGGTCTAAAACCAACATTGCTGTCTGGCCCTGCCCACAGGAATTTGGATGAGAGGCACCTGTGGTGCCGCCCAGTCTCGGGCCTTTGAAATGCTCCTCAGGTGACTCTATTGTGCCACCAACGTTGAGACCCAGCTAATTCCGGATTTAACCAGGGTTCCCAGTGTTTATAATCTAGAAGCTATGTCTGGAAGGACTGTAGCAAACACGGCAGGTTGTCTACCCAGTAGGCATTCTGATTTCCTGTCTGATACGACTCTGGTTTTGTTCTTGTGTGTCTCCACCTCTGAGGGTCCAGAAGCTATCAGCAGAGCCCTTCCACTAGGCCCAGGTAGTCTCATGAATTGGTTAAGCTGGGATGCCTCAACAGCAGCACTGTCGACACTTGGGGCTGTGCCAGTCTTTGGGGTGGCGGTTGTCCTGTGCACAGTAGGGTGTTGAAGGAGCATCCCTGGTTTGACCCTCTTGATGCAAATAGCATCCCAACCTGAGTTGTGACAACCAAAAAAACAAGAACCACACAGCTTAACCTATCATGCAGGTCCTGTATGCCAGAATCATTTAAGGCACAGGCCGTCTTTTTTTTTTTTGAGATGGAGTCTCGCTCTGACACCAGGCTGGAGTGCAGTGGTGCAATCTCAACTCACTGCAACCTCTGCCTCGTGGTTCAAGTGATTCTTCCGCCTCAGCCTCCTGAGTAGCTGGGACTACAGGTGCACACTACCAAGCCCGGCTAACTTTGTATTTTTCAGTAGAGACAGGGTTTTACCATGTTGGTCAGGATGCTCTCGATCTCTTAACCTCGTGATCTGCCCGTTCGGCCTCCCAAATTCCTGGTATTACAGGCATGAGCCACTGTGCCTGGCCCCTTCTTCACTCTTATGGGACAAAAGGAAAGAAGAAAGACATTTTCCAGCTGGATGCACCCAGGTGGAACAAATCTGGAGTCTTGGTCTTTGAGTTTTTTTCTACTTTTTGAGACAGAGTCTTGCTGTGTCACCCAGGCTGGAGTGCAGTGGCAAGATCTCAGCTCACTGCAACCTCCACCTCTTGAGTTCAAGTAATTCTGCTGCCTCAGCCTCCTGAGTAGCTGGGATTACAAGCGCCCACCACCATGCCGTTAAGTTTTGTATTTTTAGTAAGGACAGGATTTCACCGTTGAGCAGGCTGGTCTCCCAACTCCTGACCTCAGGTGATCCACCTGCCTTGGCCTCCCAAAGGGCTGTGATTACAGGCCTGAGCCACTGTGTCCGACCAGATCTTGGACTTAGTTTTACTGAGGTGCAGAATTCACTTGCCCCAGAGCTGCACACCCTTGGGATTTCTTGCCATGTGAAATAATACGCCCCACAATTATTCAAAGGGCTGATTTCTGCTAGACAGCTAAATGCTTCTAAGCTGCTGGATCCTGAATCCAAACTATTCTTAATTATTGGGAAGCAATACCATTCTCTTTTGGAAGGTGGACATTTTGCAAGACCAATGTGAATAAATGGTCAAATTCTGTTTCCTACTGTAGGGACACAGAATTTGACCATTATTAGATTATTATTATGAAGATTATTATTGGGAAGCCAGACAGTCAAGATTGTTATTGTGAGACAGGACAGCATCTACATGATGGGTAGGTAGTTCACGTATGTGGTGTATACATAAGCTTTAGTAAAATGGGGCTCTGTAGAGGAGACACACATTACATATCAGTGTCAGGGATCCCACAGAGGCCGATGTTGTACAGCTTTTAGGTATCACTCAAACCCTAGGCAGGGGTCTGAGGAGCTTCCAGGCACCTATTAGTGAGCCTCAGGTGTGAGAACCAAGCCTTAGGGTTTTTTTTTTTTGAGACAGGTTCTAGCTCTGTCACCCAGGCTGGAGTGTAGCGGTATGATCACAGCTCACTGAAGCCTCAACCTCCTGCGCTCAAGTGATCCTCCCACCTCCTGAGTAGCTGGGAGCACAGGGGTGTGCCACCACACCCAGCTGATTTTTCTATTTTTTTTTAAGAGATGGAGTCTCACTATATTGCCCAGGCTGGCCTTTTCTTCTTCTTTTAAATAAATGATGCCATCCTGACTTGTTGAAACAAACTCTTTCTATTCCCATATTAATGTGTGGGGTTAAGTGCAATATGCAGTCACAATTCCTCTTTTTATTTTTGGGTAGGAATCCACTCTCTCCCTGCTCATTGTCATTCACTGAAAAGTTCTCAAGTAGCTGCAGCTAAAATCAGACACTTAATACAAGACTCCAGGTGATGGCTTCACGAGTCCATTTTAAAATCTTTGTTGCCTTCAAAACAAAACAAAAAAAACAAAAACCACCAATAAAGCAGTGATCCAAAGGGATGGTAGGGTAATAGTAAGTCATGGAGGGGGAGTTTTTCTCCCCCGGGTTGGGTCTCAAGCAATAATTTTTGTGGGAGACCATGACGGGTACAGGAATGAAAAACCAACATGAAAACCTGTGTTTTTGCAGTTGTTCTCATGAGGAGACCAAAAAGACACTGATCCAGGAGCACAATTTTGTACCAGCTCTGAATACATTCCAAATATAAAACTCGCGTGAAGTGTTTATTAATTTTAGGGCATGTTTAACTGAAAACACTACATTAGCCTCTTGAAACTAAATTTCAAGATCCAGTGAGAGTGGGGTTGATAATTTCCAGACAGCCTGGACAGCTGAGATTTGGAACTCTCAGCTCACATGAAGAGGCAGGGGATCAGCTGTGTGAGTGAGCAGGGCAGGTGTGCAGCTGTGAGTCAATTCCAGGGCCATCGTTACCAGCTGTGACCTCGGGCCCCTGACTCCCAGTCTTGGGTTCCTTCTCTTTAAATGGGACTCATCATATGAAAGCCTAACTCAGCATAGTCTGAGTATTAAGCCAAATAGTGCAAACAAAATGCTTAGCACGGTGCATCGGTTTATTATCAATGCTTTCAATTGTGCTAGCCGTGAACGGTCATTAACTGTAGCCAGTTAACTTTCAGGGCTAGATGTGAGAACACATCCTGCACATTCCTCCATTTTAATCTAATTCAAGATATATAATCTGCAAAACACAAAACAAAAGAGGAACACAGGATCTGTTTGCGAAGGCTTCCTCTTACTCTTCCTTGTTTGGAGGACTCTATGTTCCCACAGCAATAGTGCTCAGTAGGGGTTAGAATTCCCAGGACTCAGGAAGGCAAATTAACTCTTAGTTACCTGAAATATCGTGTGTTAGTCCTGATAGGGTCAAACGATGGTGTACTTTACTGGTGATGAAACAAAGACAAAATTGACATGAAAATAAGATTAAAATGCTTTAAAATCCTGTGGCTCAAAGGAGAGCAGGATGAACTAGGGGGCCATATGAGGACGCTATGGGGCCGTGGGGTTTGGGAGACAGGGCACTTAATTATAAGGCTGTTTTCCTTGGTGCAAGGGCCCCCATACTCATCTGTATTTGTCAGCCCTCAAGAGAATATTCACTGGCCTGTAAATGAACAATAGTTGGAGAAGTAATACTTCATACAGTGTAAAAAAGATCCGGTGCATGCCTGTAATCCCAGCTACTCGGGAGGCTGAGGCAGGAGAATTGCTTGAACCCAGGAGGCGGAGGTTGCAGTGAGCCGAGATCACGACATTGCACTCTAGCCTGGGTAACAAGAGCGAAACTTTGTCTCAAAAAAAAAAAAAAAAGATCCTTGGCCAGGCATGGGAGCTCAAGCCTGTAATCTCAGCACTTCGGGAGGCTGAGGCAGGAGGACTGCTTGAGCCTAGGAGTTCCAGACCAGCTTGGGCAACCCAGCAAGACCCAGGTGTGGTGGCAAGAACCTGTACTAGTAGCTACTTGGGAGGCTAAGGTGGGAGGACTGCCTGAGCCCAGGAGTTGGGCTCCTAGTGAGCTTGTGCCATTGCACTCCAGCCTGGGCAACAGAGAGAGACCTTTATAAACCAGCAGGTAAGAAGGATGAAGCTGAGCTCTCTGCTCTACTTTCAGAGCCTTTAATGTGCTAACTTCTTCATGAAGTTCATGAGGTTTTAGCATGTTGCCTAAACCCAAGTGACCATAACCCCTTCCTTCCTGGAGCATCTCCAGGGGCAAGTGTTGTGGGAACATACCTGAGAAAATTCTGGAATGCCAATGCTGGCAAGCCCTCCTCCCGCTCCTCAGCTTCCCCTTCCAGCCAGCAACCTCCCCCAACACACCCTCCTGTTTTGCCTTGGGCTACTTGTACTTAATCTGTCCAGAGCTTGCAGTTGGTACTCTAATGTGATTTGTGCATTCCAATATGAAAAACAGATTTTTGACACAAAGGAAGCTTCATAGCAGGATTTCAGGCACCTTTATTCATGGCAGATATTTTTGGTCAGGGCAGCCTGCCTTTGAAATCGTTCCATTACTTAAAGAGGCCGACTCATGCCTAAGTCACAACTCTCCTACGACTGCAATCGGCCATATCATTTCCATTTGCCACTTACGAGGCTTGAGAACATTCAGCAGAGATGCAGGTTTCAGCTGGTCTGCTCAAGGCCTGCACAGCGTGTGCGGGGCATTCTGGGGGCTCAATCCTGTAGCACAACCTACTTGCCTGATCAAAGGAGGTTCTGTAATTGGGTACCACAGTGGTGAATTCATTTTATTAAAGAAGGATTCAACTCCTTTATGCTCCCCATGTAATCTGTATGTAGGATAAAGTATTTCTTACTATTATAAATTTGCAATATAAACACCAAGACTGGTGATATTAAAAAAGTCATGTCTTTCAATTTTTCAAGTTTTTACGTAAATGCACTTTGTGGTGACATCACATGGATCGCCTTCCAGGTCATCAGTATCGGCCTGGAGGCTTAGCACTCACGGCACTGCATTTTTGAGTGACTGGAGCTAAAAGGTATTACCCGTCTTCTATAATCAACAACAACACCGTTCCTCTGCAAGAATTTAGATAAGAAACAGCTTAAGTAAAACAGTATTTCTTAAAAACTTGAGTCTACAAGTCATTGATCATATTCTAGCCAAGCAACCGGCATGGATTTAATATGGTCTCTTTTCCTTCTTTCTTTCTTTTCTAGTCAGTAGCTCAAAGGAAAGATGGAATGACTGAGTTTTAAAATCCTGCCAGATTTTTTTATGGTAACCATTGCAGATGAACCATTGTAGGGTCCTACTGAAGTATTAGAATCTCATGCAAAACGCTAACAAACGCCTCATCGCAGAAGGCTATTCTGTTATTTTCTGTACTGTAAAAGTCCTAACACAAGAAAGTGGCAGTGGTTACTTTTCATTGACTTCACCATGTGATCTCTGGGACTCAGACATAAGTCTAAGTTCTATTCCTAGTTTTAGCAACAGAGCAGTGACAGATATTCCTGAATAAGCAATCTTTAGGTGTTTTTAGCCATTTGAAAAGTATTGCTAACACACTATTTGGTGTCAGCTCAACAGTCACTTTGTGCTGAGAATTAAAGAACCCTAAAGTCTACAAACATCCACTTCACCAAGACTAGAAGAGTTTACTATTTGTCCAATAAAAAAATTACACAGCAACTTTTATCCAAACAGCAACTACTACAAAAGGAATGGCAAGAAAAAAAATATGACTTCACAAAAATACACTAAAAAATTTGACAATTTTATGCAGGAACCGCCAAAGTTTTAGTGTTTAATAATGAACAGCACAACTGACCAAGGTCCAAGATGTGAAGATACCATGTTCAAGAAACTGGGGGGCAAATCACTCTATAAACTAACTATATAGTATGTGATAAGAATGCACACGTTATCATATAAAACCTGTCTACACATAGTAGTTAGCTGCAAAAAGCCATTCAGTTTTCTCTTGGCTTGGAAAAATGATGTTCCAGATTCCAGTATAAATTATTAGCAACCTGTTGAAAAAAGAAAAATCGTCAATGTGTTTTTCATTATATGAGAACAAATAAAAATGACATATAGAACTATCAACTAAAAGTCCCTTTTTACATGCCCATATTGAGTTAAGCTTATTTCTTTGCACAATATTTTAGCAAAAATAGATTTAACTGGAAATACTTTTTACAATCCAGTCAGTTTCCTACTCCCATTCTTTTCTTTGAATGACCCCCATCACTAGCCAGTCTACAATCCTGAAATTCTTGTGGGAATATTCTCAGTCGGTTGATGGGAATTTTGACTGCCACATAATAGAAAAAGAAACCCACAGAAGCATCTAAGACTGGAAGGACACTTTTCCAGATTATCTCTGGTTAAGAATGATGATGACATAACCATAACCAGAAAGCAGTTATGTGATTTACTCACACAGTCAATGAACCCCACCTATTGTAAAGATAAAAGCAAACTGAAGAGTCTGTCTTCAACAACCCAAATCTGTATTTCACAGTAACTTCAAATGTGGTCCAGAGCAGGCCCAGAAAATAGGAAATCAGGCATCTTTAACTGTATATTCTCCTTAGCATTCTAGCAATCTAAAAATTCTCAGGAACCTTCTTTTTCTTTTTTTAACATAGTCTTGCTTTGTTGCCTAGGCTGAAGTGCGGTGGCAAGATCACTGCAGACTCCATCTCCCAGGTTCAAGCGATTCTCCTGTCTCAGCCTCCCTAGTAGCTGGAATTACAGGTATGCACCATCAGGCCCAGCTAATGTTTTATTTTTTGTAGAGACAGGATTTCACTATGTTAGCCAGTTTGGTCTTGAATTCCAGACCTCAAGTGATCTGCCCACCTTGGCCTCCCAAGGCATGAGCCACCAGTGACCTTTTTTTTTGAGACAGAGTCTCACTTGTCAGCCAGGCTGGAGTGCAGCAGCACGTCAACTGTAACCTCTGCCTCCCCCAGTAACCTTCATTTTTACAGAGAATTAAAATGTTATAAATGAAACATGAGAAATGGGAGTTTATTTTTCATAGAGGAAAAGGCTTACAATGCACTGTGCTGAGTGATACTGTACATTTACCTATCTTGTTATGTGGTATTTTTGTTTTTTTGAGACAGAGTCTCGCTCTGTTGCCCAGGCTGGAGTGCAGTGGTGTGACCTCAGCTCACTGCAACCTCTGCCTCCCGGGTTCAAGCGATTCTCCTACCTCAGCCTCCTGAGTAGCTGGGACTACAGGCATGTGCCACCACACCCAGCTAATTTTTGTATTTTTAGTAACAACAGGGTTTCACCATGTTGGTAGGCTGGTCTCAAACTCCTGACCTCGTGATTCATGTGCCTCAGCCTCCCAAAGTGTTGGGGTTACAGGTGTTAGCCACTGCTCTCGGCTGGTATTTTTAATTATCAGGCTTTCCTCTGACATCTGGAACTATTCAGTGGAAATTTAAATAAAACTCCAGAGTAAAAGCTTAATGTGGCCACAATCTAGTTCACCTATGTCAAGTTACCAAGAAAGTCCCCAGAATTTAGGGCATTTAATAAAGTGGTAATGTGGGTGACTTGTCACCTATTTCTGAAAACAAAAACAAAAACAAAAAACAACCAATGGAAAATCTTCCCGTGACAGCCTTTATAGGCCAATAAAAACACCTTTATTAGCTGGAATGATAAAAACTCAGTGGGTATCTAATCTAAGCCTGTGGTCTTAACTGACAGTGTCAGAAATAAAAAAACTAATTAATAAATAAAAAACTAACTAATAAAAACCGGGAAAATAAATTTGTGTAAAGAATGAGTTTGGCATGAAAAATTTCAAAACATGAAGACCACAGGTGATAAAGAATACAGGGATGCTTGCTGGGATCACGGCTGGGAACTATCTACAGAAAGTCTCACTACATCAAGACTCTACTTACAGTTTCTCTCTCTCTACTGTTTTAAGAAAAAAAAAAAAAATTGCCCCCTTCCTCACCTTCAGCTCTTTTGTGTGGCAGGTATCTTGTTTTCACCTTCCAGCTCTTCCACCCCAGCCTGCGTCATGAGGTCTGCGATGTTCTTCTCCAGATCATCAATGCGACTACTCATATCATCGAGTGGTGAAGTTAAAGACAACGCGTGCCAACATCTCCTCATTGAGCCCTTTTACTTGGGTCCCTGTAGACTGGCCTTAAACACAACGATTTGAGGGAAACTGGTCTTCCAGCTTCCTTTAGACACTGTTATGGGCTGGCGGGTAAGAGTCTAAGACTCTGGGGCATGGCCACCCTGCGTCGGATTGCAGTCCTGACCTTGACTAGTGATGAAATCCCTAAACCTCAATTTATTAATTTGCTAATAACACTACAACCCACTCATAAGGTCATGCTGAGGATCACAAGAGGGACACAAAGGGCTTAGTTCACAGTCCACAGGCAACCACACCAGCCATAGGGACTGGTGGATATCTGTCCAGCTCAGCTGTACCCCTAGCCCTGGGTGCAGTCCTTCTCAGAAACACAGTACACTCCAAGCTCAGTAAAAAATTCTGTAAGTGACTGGCTGAAGCTGGCCTGAAAACTACTCATTTATCCCCACTGCTGCTGTCAAGCAGGCTCCAAAGGCCCACAGGAGGCCGACTACAGATAAAAAGGATATTTCTCCCAATGATCTGGTCGGACATGGTCTGAAACTTATCTTGCATCTGCTGCAGCAGTGTCTGCACCTAAGAAAAATCGAAACAAACACGGTCCACGCAGATCCTGAGACATCTTCCTGGCATCACGGCGGGAGCCCTGGTCCCCGGTTCCAGCTCCATTTCTGCCTCTGGGCAGCTGTGCCGCCTTCAGCAAGAATCTTCCTTCTCGGGTCTTCCGTTTTCCCACCTGTCCAATGAGTCCGGTGGGCTGCGGAGGCCGCCGCGACTCAAAGATCAGGGTGTCTAGGTTGCTTCTGTCGGGCTGGGGCACCCGGGGGTGTGTGAGGAGCTGAAGGGCGGGGAGGGTGCCCGGGGGAGGGGGCGAGGGACCTGGGGGGCGTTCGCGGCAGGTGGATGGGGATACCGGAGGGGGTCGGGCTTGGGGGCGACCGCGGGGAGGCTGTCTCGCACAAAACGCCCAGGGGCACAAGGTGGCCGGGAGCCTCAGACAGAGACGCTTCCAGAAACTGGGCCTCCGCAGACGCGACGCGCGACCGCGGGGGGCGCCCCTATTTCGGGCAGGGCCTGGCCCGGCGCCGCCCGGGAAGGCCGCGGCGTCGGGCCCGCACAGCCGTCCCTTACCACCGAGGTGAGGTCCTGCACGGTCTTGGGGTCAGTCTCCGCCATCTCCCCGACGCCCAGCTTGGCGGTGATATCTCGGTCACCTGCACTTCCGTTTGTCCGCGCAGACGCCCCAGGCCGCTGCTTCTCGCGACAAGACAAGCGGTTCGCGGGACCGCGGGGCATTATGGGAGTAGTAGTTTCTCCCGCACCGGAAGGGACTCGAGGCCGCGCGCTTCTGTTCCAAGGAGCGGCCCCACCCCGCGCTCCCCGCCCTCTTTTGCATAGCCCCTCCCCTTCTTTCTGCACCCGCCTCTCCCGCAGCTTGAAGTTGGAGGCGTGGGAAGTGAGACCAACTCAAAGATGGAGTAATGGAGGTAGAGAGTGGTCTTGGCCTCCTTTCCAGGCTGTAGTTAGTCGAAAGACAGCTCTGGGTTAGTTTGGACTGTCAGGACGAATTTTCTGAGCTTTTGCCCTTCAACAAGACCCACTGTGCCCTTGTAACTGCCCCCAAGTCAAGGAACATGACCCCCCAGGAAGCCCCATGGCCCCCGTCCTGTCACTCCCACCCTATGAGGGTGGCCAGCGTCCGAAGTTTAGCCCAGTGGGTTCATTTTACCCGTCAGGTTCGTATGAGGGGATTCAGACAGGAAGCTGTCATCATACCTGGCTTCTTTCACGCCACCTGATGCCTGCTGCTGAGTGGGGAAGTCTTCCGGCGTCAGGGTTAGACTGGGTTTGGGTGTAGAAGGAAGTGGGCACTGCTGAGTTGGAAACTCAAGTTCAAACCCCACAGATGGTATTTAGGATTGGGTCCCTTGGCAAGGGATAAGAGAATCCTTGACTGCGGGCCTGGCATGTTCTGGAAAGTTTCACGCATCTCATTTAAGGACTGTGCTACATGAGGGTCAGCTCCAGTTTGAGTTAATCTGGGGGGAGGCTGTAAGGGGTTAGACCTGTTACAGGAAAGGGTCCTTATCCAGACCCCAAGAGACTGGATTCTTGGATCTCATGCAAGAAGATTTGAGGGCGAGTGTAAAGTGAAAGCAAGCTTAAGAAACTAAAGAAATAAAAGAATGGCTACTCCACAGACAGAGTAGCCCTGAGGGCTGCTGATTGCTCATTTTTATGGCTATTTCTTGATGATATGCTAAACAAGGGGTAACTTCTTGACGTTGCTGTGGCATTTGTAAACTGTCATGGCGCCAATGGGAGTGAAGCAGTGAGGACAACCAGAGGTCACATCGCCGTCTTGGTTTTGGTGGGTTTTGCCCGGCTTCTTCACTGCAAGCTGTTTTATCAGCAAGGTCTTTATGACCTGTATCCTGTGCTGACCTCCTGTCTCATCCTGTAACTTAGAATGCTTTAACTGTCTGGAAAGGCAGCCCGGTAGGTCTCAGCCTCATTTTACCTCGCTCCTATTCGAGATGGAGTTGCTCTTGTTCAAATGCCCCTGCCAGACCCACCAGTGTCTCTAACAAACCTGGAATCTGGTTGGCCTTGAGGCATAAAACTCAACTCCCTTCACCACTCCTTCCCCCTCACTCAAAACTTTGCCCCTCACTCCACACCCCTCATCTTTCCCTACAGAGAGATCTTCCTTTCAGTGTAAAGATGCAAAACTTTTTTGTAATTGGCTGTTGTCAACTGGCATTTGGCTAGTGCTTTACCCGAGTACTTGAAATAAACACATCTCAGGGTTTTAACTTAATCCTCGGAAGACCCTGTGATATAATTATCATAATTTTACAGTTTTGAGAAAATGGACTTAGAGGCACTAAGAGACTGGAACAAGGTCATCAAATTAAGGAAGTAAGAGATGCAGGACTTCCTGATTCTACATCTTCTCCTTTTTTTTCTATTATTCTAGAATTCTCTGAGTTTTTTGAGCGTAGAGCAGAGTTTCTCAACAGCTGCAATACTGGCATTTGAGTCAAATCATTCTTTATTGTCGGTGGTGTAGGGGTGCCCTGTGCATTGTAGGATATGGAACAGCATCTCTGCCCAGACTGGAGTGCAGTGGCAGGATCTCGGCTCACTGCAACCTCCGCCTTCTAGGTTCAAGCGATTCTCCTGCCTCAGCCACCTGAGTAGCTGGGATTACAGGCGCAAACCACCATGCCCAGCTATTCATAAAAGACTATTCATAAAACTTCAGAACTCCTTAAAAACTTGCGATTAGCTGGCCAGGCAGAGTGACTCATGCCTGTAATCCCAGCACTTTGGGAGGCCGAGGCGGACGGATCACGTGGTCAAGAGATCGAGACCTTCCTGGCCAACATGGTGAAACCTCGTCTCTACTAAAAGTACAAAAAATTAGCCGGGATTGGTGGTGTGTGTATGTAGGCCCTGCTACTCGGGAGGCTGAGGCAGGAGAATTGCTTGAAACCAGAAAACGGAAGTTGCAGCGAGCCGAAGTTGCAGTGAGCCGGAAGTTGCAGTGCGCCAGGAAGTTGCAGTGGGCCGGAAGTTGCAGTGGGATTGCGTCACTGCACTCCAGCCTGGCAATATAGCAAGACTCTGTCTCAAAACAAACAAACAAACAAACAACAAACAAAAAATAAGTAGTGACTAGCCAAGGTGAAGTAGGGCCTCAAGCTTCTGACTTTAGACTCCAATCCCTGGGGCTCCCACACTCAGCAGAGAAAGCAGGGTGCCTGCACCCTGCATTTCTAGGCAGATCTGTCTTATGGTCTTCTGAGGATTAAAACATTTAGATATGTTTATTTCAAGTAGTCAGGTAAAGCTCTAGCCAAATGCCAGTTGACGACAGCCAATCACAAAAAAGTTTTGCATCTTTACACTGAAAGGAAGATCTCTTTGTAGGGAAGAATGAGGGGTGCAGGGTGAGGGGCAAAGGTGTGAGTGAGGGGGAAGGAGTGGTGAAGGGAGTTGAGTTAATTCAAGAACATGAATTAGCACTAGACTCTGGAGTTTTTCCTTTTCTTTTCTGGCAAGAGACTTGGGTTTTTGTTTTTGTTTTTGTGTTTTTTAAAATACTGATTGGAAATTTTCTTTACATAAACAGCAAACAAACTTGATACTCTTTCAGTGGACACATTATTTGTTCATTTATTTTTTGCACTTAAACAGATACTAAGGGCCGGGCGCGGTGGCTCAAGTCTGTAATCCCAGCACTTTGGGAGGCCGAGGCGGGTGGATCACGAGGTCATGAGATCGAGACCATCCTGGTCAACATGGTGAAACCCCGTCTCTACTAAAGATACAGGAAATTAGCTGGGCATGGTGACGCGTGCCTGTAATCCCAGCTACTTGGGAGGCTGAGGCAGGAGAATTGCCTGAACCCAGGAGGTGGAGGTTGCGGTGAGCCGAGATCGCGCCATTGCACTCCAGCCTGGTTAACAAGAGTGAAACTCCATCTCAAAAAAAAAAAAACAAAAAAAAACAGATACTAAGTATGCTTTCTCTGCGTGGAGACCAAGGTCTGTTAAAGAGCTGCTTTTCACAGAAGCTTCACTAATTTAAACTCATGGCTGACATACTCACCTTGTGAGGCTGACATACTAAACCTAACTGAATATCGTTCCATTAACAAAACTAATGTACTATGTGTAAGGCACTGGTAATTAACCTTTAAACTTCAGTTTTGAACAACCCTCATTTTTAACCTTTATTTAAGTGTCATACTTGTCTCACCGCCTCTTAGCATTTTTTTAAAGCTCTTCCAAGATTAATTGCATGTTGTAACTCCATTTTTCCATTCAACACAGTTTTGTTTTACGTGTGCTTATTATGGTACTTATATAATTGCTTTTTGGTTCAAGCTGGGCCATTCTTTTGACATACCTCCTTTCTTAGATCTATACTATGGAAGGTGGCCTGGTGCAGTGGCTCACACCTGTAATCCCAGCACTTTGGGAAGCTGAGGCAGGTGGATCACTTGAGACCAGGAGTTCAAGATCAGCCTGGCCAATGTGGGAAAACCCCATCTCTACTAAAAATACAAAAAGTAGCTGGGTATGGTAGCCAGCACCTGTAATCCCAGCTACTCAGGAGGCTGAGGCAGGAGAATTGCTTAAACTGCAGAGGCAGAGGTTGCAGTGAGCTAAGATTGAGCCACTGTCCTCCAGCCTGGGCAACAGAGTGAGACTCTGTCTCAAAAAATAATAATAATAAAAGACACTATGAAAGGTGTTGGTGCGTCCATGTGGTCACATGCAATGAGGTGCTTTGTGCATTTGCCTTGTGTGGGCAGTGATGGAATGATCCTAACTGGGCCTTGGAGAAACTGGAATGTGTCCTTTGCCTAGATGCACCTTCGTCAGCTCTGTAGGCCAAGCCCTGGGGCCCAGCAGGTGCTCTCCTGGTTTGCTTTACCCCCAGGTTGCCTCAGGCTGCTGCTAAGTCCCCCTTCACTTGATGGACAGTGCCACAGCAGGGTCGGCAAAATGGCTCCTCTTCCTTCTAGGGGCCTGGGCTGCCCTACCCCTGGCCCTTCAGTGGTAATTCCAAACCTTTCTGGTTTCCCCAAACCCAGGATTTTGTCCGCTTCACCCTCAGAGGATGACCTTATATTCTCTTTGGTCGAGAAAATAGAGACTGTCCATCAAAACCCCTTAACTTCCATCCTGCATGCAGTCATGGTTCCTCCATTAACACCAGTGTCACTGCTTAACAATCCTTTCTGTTTCAGGAAGAAGCATCCTTCCTTGCTCACAGGGCTCTGCATTTGTCTAAGCAGAGAGACCTGGGCCCTGGGCCCATTCTCTTGCATCAACTCCAGGAACTTGCTTCCTGCATTCATTTTCTTTTTTCCAATGATTCTTTCTTTTCAGCACATAAAAGTGACCAAAAAAAAAACCCCAAAAAACAAATAGAAAATGGGAACCACTCCAACCAAGGTGAACCTCCACTGATCCTGTGCCCTTGTGGAGCTCCTGCTCACAGGCGAGGTTCTAGAAAGGATGGAGATACTGTCTTAGTTGCTGGATCCACCTCCTTACCTTCTGTTCATTAAACTTTGCTTGTTCTGCTTCTACTAAAATGATTCTAGGTGCCGTGTGGACAGGCACTACATAAGCGTGACTCACATGGTAGACATTCATTCATTCCATTTTCATTTCTCTTTGAGTGATCCTGACAGGCAGAGGGTCTCAGCTGAATGTTACTGCATCTTTGAGACCTCCCTAATCCTTATTTGTCTCTCCTTTTAATACGGAGAGTGTCATACACAGACCTTAAGTAGTCATAGTATCTAGCTAAAAGTTAATTATGCTTTTTTTTATTTGGTTTTCATTGTATTTATTTTGATTGCTGCTTTAGTGTATCCCACATGATACTGGTTTTTCATTCAGGTAGTATGTGCGGTTTTCTTTTTCTTTCTTTTTTTTTGAGACAGGGTCTTACTCTGTCGCCCAGGCTGGAGTGCAGGGGCTCAGTCACGGTTCCCTGTAGCCTCAACCTTCCCGGCTCAAGTAATCCTCCTGGAACAGGCATGTGCCACTATGCCTGGCTGTAATCTTTGTATTTTTTGTAGAGATGGAGTTTTGTCATGTTGTCTAGGCTGGTCTTGAGCTCTTGGGCTCAAAATATCTACCCGCCTTGGCCTCTCCAAATGCTGGGATAGGTATGAGCTACCATGCCCAGCCAATGTACAGGCTTCTTTTAAAATAAATTTAAGCCAAAATTATAAATGTAAAATTATATAGTTTAAAACCAGAGTTTTAAACTACAGGTGGCATTTCAGTGTGGCAGAGTTAGTCAAGGTTCTGAGAAGTGAGACAGGGAGATGGCTAAATAGTGACGATATCCTCTTGAGATTAAAGTTTAACAAATTCTGCCTTGAGAGAAGGCAGGGAGCCAAAGGATAAAGAGATGGGGTGTGCTTTGAAACCGCATGGTTATATAATTTGCTAAGGGGAAGCACAGGAACTGTGACTGCATCAGGGAAACACTCACTTCTCCCTGGGGATAAAGTCAGAAAGGAGACTGAGGAATGTCTGCAGGTGTTGGGTCCCTGTTTTGCAGGGAACAATCCTTCAGGTACTAGTAAGCCTCAGGAAGAGGATGCTGTCCTGCTGGCACGAGGAGGGGCTGGGGCAGGACAGTTACCAGCCAAGCAAAGGTAGCTTAGTTACAGACACAGAACGGCAGATTTAATTTAGAAATACCACCATCCTGATGCCAGTCATCTTGGCTTGGATTCCCGTGTAAAAGTCCAGTGTTGCTAGGCTCTCAGGAGCGTGCCCTGGCTAGAACGAGTGGATATTTTGCCTTGTGTTACCAAAGCACAGAAAGGTCTCTTTGAGGCCTTGTTTATAAACAAACCAACCAACCAAAAACCAGAAAACCAGAAAATTGCTTTTCTGGGGAAGAATGGTGTGATCAGTAGTTGTTCTGACACATCTCAAATTCTCTTGCTTTTGAATTAAAGCATTGGTTTCTGTTTCTTATGTTCTTTTGAGGCAAATTTCCAAATCAGTGTCTCCATGACCGGCTGCCAAGGCATCCATTTGCTATTTATTTACCCAAACGAGCAGTTTCCTGGAGACAGACAGCCCAGTGGGGAAGGAAAGTTTTCTATAGAGTAGATTTGCAAGTTTGGGTTTCCTCTGCTCCACCCCACCATCATTGTCAACCTGCTCAGTCCTCAGCACTTTCATGCATTATTTGTGATGACACAGTTTGTACCTGGTGATAAATGGGGTGGTGCTGCCTTAACATACAGCAGGAAAAGTGCCAGGGTGGAGCCACGCATACCACCTAGTAGTCATAAGACCTACTGTGAGACAGTTTTAACTGTGTTAGCCTCAGTTTCTTCAACTATAGAATGGAGCTAATGTCTATTTCAATATCCCATGAATTACATAAATTACATATATGATGTATAATTATGTATTACACATAAATTATATATATAATTACAAGGTAATGTGTATATACACATCTATATAGATACCTAAAGTGTCCAGCTCATCGGAAGCACTTATTAACATTCCCTTCCCTCTGTGTTTTTTGAGACAGAGTCTCGCTCTGCTCTGTCACCCAGGCTGGAGTGCAGTGGCACTATCTTGGTTTACTGCAACCTCCGCTTCCTGGGTTCAAGCAATTCTCCTGCTTCAGCCTCCTGAGTGGCTGGGATTACAGGTGCCCATTACCATACCTGGCTAATTTTTGTATTTTTGGTAGAGATGAGGTTTCACCATGTTGGCCAGGCTGGTCTTGAACTCCTGACCTCAGGTGATCAGCCCACCTCTGCCTCCCCAGCTGGTGGGATTACAAGCGTGAGCTACAGCACCTGGCCCCTCCTTTTTTAAAAAAATGATCTCACTATATAACCTTCCTGCTATCTGTCTTTATCTATCTATCTATCTATCCATCCATCCATCCATCATTTACATACCTGTTTTTCCAAATCAGAATGATTGACGGTTATGAAAGGAGAAGAGAGCCAGTTATTAAGCGGGAAGCACTTGGTTTTAGTCTTGGTTTTTAAACATCATAGACTAACCTGGTGTGGAGTCCCGATAAGTAAGCAGCAATGAGGAGGGGGGCCCAGGGAGGGGAAAACTGTTCCAAGAGACAGCTAATCACAAGCCGCTGGCACAACTACCTCTCTCAGACTGTAGCATCTTCCAGCATGACCCTGTAAAAGTTCCGTCTTCCAGCACAACCCTATAAAACTTCTGTCTAGCCCCTGCCTCTTTCCAGACAGCCCCTTCTCTGCTGTGCTGCCCGTTGCAAGGAAGCAACATACTTTCTCTTGAATAATCTGCCTTTCCTTACCTACAACTGTCTTGGCAAATAGATACATTCTTTTCTTCTTCTTTTTGAGACGGAGTCTCACTCTGTCATCCAGGCTGGAGTATAGTGGGGCGATCATGGCTCACTGCAATCTTTGCCTCTCTGGTTCAAGCGATTCTCCCACCTTAACTTCCCGAGTAGCTGGGATTACAGGCATGCGCCACCACGCCCAGTTAATTTTTGTATTATTAGTGGAGTCAGGCTTTCACCATGTTGGCCAGGCTGGCCATGAACTCCCAACCTCTGGTGATCTGCCCACCTTAGCCTCCCAAAGTGCTGGGATTACAGGCACGAGCCACTGCGCCTGGCAGGTAAATTCTTTTACCACCCACAACACCGGCCCCAGCCAGTTGCACCCATGACACAGCACCATTGGAAAAATGGTCCCTTTGCTCTGTCACAATGTTTAGACTAGTCTGTGCTAAAGATGATCTAAGACTAAACACACAAGTTAAAAATCCCAGATAAGCTTTATTTGAATATTTCACAAACAAGTTACACATTTCTTTGCAACTACATAGTAAAGCAAAGGTTAGTTTACAGCTCAGGAAGTGTAAGCGGTTCAGTAATGAGGGCCCAAAGGAGGGACGTCTGCCATAGAGTGAGTATCTGAACATGATTTACTTTTAATCTCTTTTGAGTGTTTATTAAAAAAAAGCATTTACACTTTAAGTGTTTATCTGGGGGGATAGAATTTCATCATCAGGACAGTGTTGACGTACATTGACAACACAGGTTTTTTTTTTTTATGTAGACTTCATTTTGAACTCTCTGCTAGTCTGAATTCACATACACGTTAGATATAGAATGGCTTTATTACTCTCTAAAGAAAAAGCTTTTTAAAAAGTAGCAGAAAATAGTTTCCAACTTCTTTTCATAGTGATTCTATAAACCTCTTTCTCCAACTCTTCATCACTTCAGAGTGAAAACCTCCCTAGTCCTACTCCAACCAAAGTGTTTCACCATCTCCCTAGCGACCAGCCGGCACGTGGAAAGTCAAATCGAGTGGTTCAGAGGCTTATCCAGCTCAGCAACCCTCCAACGACAGATGTGATGATAGCAACGTAGCATGAGAGAGACGAAGTTTTTCTGCTTAATTTGCTGAGTATCTAAATTATTTCTGCTCAAATTACAGACTAACTCTTAAATTATATAATTGAAGTTCTTATCCAAAACCCTCATCCACACATCCATCCCCACCATTTTTCACTGTGTCTATCTTGTGTATGCTTTTGTATGGACACAGTCACCGCTGCAGAACTTTTTCAGTAGTGGGCTAACCTGTTAACAATGGGAAATACACTCAGGGTAACACACTGTATGTAGTAAAATAATTGTTAATCGAATTAGATGAACACTTTTGAAAACATTTTATCACTAGATGACTATGAAATCTATCAATTCTCAACAGTCAGTTAAGGAGAGAAGAGGCGGGTCTTTACGAAAGATGTAGCCAGATTATTAGATTATTCATTTTAGTATTTGGTAAATGGAAAAGGTAGGTGGCTTTTTGAGTGCTTGGGGTTCTTGTTGGTGTGATTTACCCTGTTGATTCATGTTTAAGGCAGCTACACATAAATAGATTAATGTGCTAGCTTTATAAAGTCAGAAACTACTTAGAGAGCCTTTAGAATTTGCCTGTTTGCAGAATTCATAACTAAGCACAGTGCAAGCCCTTTGAGATCCCACCCCACTTCCTCCCCGTTTTCTCTCCCCTCAGTTGGTTTGGTAGGGAGTGGGTACTCTGGAGTTCATAAATTTCCTTTTTTTTTTTTTGATGGAGTCTCACTTTGCTGCCCAGGCTGTAGTGCAATGGCTCACTGCAACCTCTGCCTCCTGGGTTCAAGCAATTCTTCTGCCTCAGCCTCCTGAGTAGCTGGTATTACAGCTGCCCACCACCATGCAGAGCTAATTTGTATTTTTTAGTAGAGATGGCGTTTCACCATTTTGGCCAGGCTGGTTTTGAACTCCTGACCTCAAGTGATCCACCTGCCTCTCCCACCCAAAGGGCTGGGATTACAGGCATGAGCCACCATGCCAGGCTACTTTTGATTAATTGAGATGCCAAATTAATCTAGGAGAAGCCCCTCATGTACCTGCTAAGAAGCCATGGAAGGGAAGAGACAAATAATGATGTTATCTTGTACAGGAAAAATTTCTAAGGTCTCAATATTAATTTAGAATGATGTTAACTTTTTTTTTTAACAGAAAGCTTTTAGAATGAAGAAATATAGCAGGAACTTAAAAGTTGGTAACAGAAGGTACTGTTGATAAGAGGTACCTAATAGTTAAGGGCACCTCTCAATAAAAGGTACTGTTGCTTAACAGTAAGTTGGTCTAGCTGCATCGTCACACTAATGGAGGCTTTGAACTAGGGTCCTCTGGTCTGCAGTAGGCAGCTTGTCTGGTTTTGCTGCTAAGTTGAGAGTGGCTTTGTGATGTCATGGGAAGAACATGAACCCTGGAGCCAGATAGCCTGGGTTTTGGTTCTGGAGGCCACTTACCTTGGGCAAGCCATTCAGCCTTCTTTTATTTATTTATTTTTTTTGAGACTGAGTCTTGCTCTGTTGCCAGGCTGGAGTGCAGTGGCATGATGATCTTGGCTCACTGCAACCTCTGCTTCCCAGGTTCAAGTGATTCTCCTGCATCAGCCTCCTGAGCAGCTGGGAGTACAGGCACACGCCACCACACCCAGCTAATTTTTGTATTTTTAGTAGGCACGGGGTTTCACCATGTTCTCTAGGATACTCTTGATCTCTTGACTTCTTGATTCAACCTCCTCGGCTTCCCAAAGTGTTGGGATTACAGATGTGAGCCACCACACCCAGCCTCAGCCTTCTTTATCTGTAAATTGGAGATAGTAGTTCTTGCCTCATATGCTACTGTAGGGATTAGTGAGTTACTATCTAAAAGGATTTTATACAGTGTGGGCACATAATAAGCAGTCAATAAATATAAACCTTTATTACAATTATTAATATTATTATTATTATTTTTTGAGATGGAGTTTTGCTCTTGTTACCCAGGCTGGAGTGCAATGGCGCGATCTCGGCTCACCGCAACCTCCGCCTCCTGGGTTCAGGCAATTCTCCTGCCTCAGCCTCCTGAGTAGCTGGGATTACAGGCACGCGCCACCATGCCCAGCTAATTTTTGTATTTGTAGTAGAGATGGGGTTTCACCATGTTGACCAGGATGGTCTCAATCTCTTGACCTCGTGATTCACCCGCCTCGGCCTCCCAAAGTGCTGGGATTACAGGCTTGAGCCACCACACCCGGCCTATTACAATTATTAATCACCTTTTTGGTACCATATCCATAAAGCCTCCCAGGAAAACTGTAGCCTCCTTTCCTCAGAGTCATCTGGAGAGCTTGTGCCTGCGTGCAACTGCACCAAACCCAGGATCAAACACAGACTTGTTAATAATTGTTTAGTTGTCACATCTTAAGATCAACATCCAGTGTATTTAGTTTGGATAAAATGCCATCTGAGCTACTCTATGAGTATGGTGGTAGATGGCTGTTACATTTGTCAGACTGTTTAAAATGACATTCTGGAATTCTGGGATAAGCTATCAAAATTTCTAACGATCTTCTTTAAGAGCCAAAGCCTATTTGCTACCCACCATGAAATCTGGCTGGATTTATTTCGTTATGATGGGTAGAGTTGCTGGTGTCAGTAAGGAGGCGTAGCAGGTATGTCTGCCCCAAGTGATGCTCATTTGGAGAGACTGGCAGTACTGAAGGTGAAATTAGAAAATATGTGCATATTCTTATTAAAAGGAATTATCCAAAATAATTACTTTATCATACGTAAAATGAGGGAGAAATGTGATTTTTAATCAACTAAGGTGGTTGAGTATTAATAAAAAGAGGTGAAGGTGTGACTGTTTGTTCAATGGAAATAAAACCCTCAGATCTGTAACTGGGAAAAGCAATTTCTGGTTCTTACTTGACTTCATTTTTTAATAACCTGGACTCAGATAAAATGCATAGGTAATAATGAAATAACATTTTGATTCTACTATGGTTTTCAATAAACAATGTAATATATTCCAGCAGGTTAACAAAACATCCTATGATTCAGGAAATGCTACCACTTTGGCCTATAAGAATTGGTTTCTTTTTCTTTTCTTTTTTTTTTTTGAAAGTATTAGAACAACATGCCAGAAATATCCCAGTCTTGATTAGAACTTTGGGGACAGAGAATATGTTTAAATAAGGGAAAGTTGAGGCATATTCTACTTATTAATGAAGTATACACTTTACTCCTATTTTTTCTGGATTTTCAGCAAAGGTAAGCTTCTGGTTTGGTTTGCAAAGTGCAGGAGAGCCTACAGGCTGGAGAGAAAAGGAGTCTTGTATTTGTTTTTTTCAGTGAAAGGTTGCTCAGCTCCTGTATTTCTCCCTGTAGGTGGCTGAAGTTTACATTGAAGGGTGATTTCCTGATTGCCAGTTAGCATATGCATCAGGCTACCAGCCACCTAACTGGCTGAGGATGCTCTTGGTTTGTTCAAGGGTGAACATTCTCCCCCTGCCTTGCAGCAAGAAGGGAGCGAGGTGCACCAGGGAGGCATGTGGCAGTGCCCTATAAAGCCAGTAGGAGAAATCTTGTAAAGTGTGAATGTACAGGCTTAGATTCTCCTGTCCTTGAGTCGGGGGCATGTGCTTGTAGAGAATGACCCTGTCAAGTTCAAGGAATGGCATCTCCTGATCCAGCAACAGGATTTGTTCCAGAGAAGAATCTCCAGGTCTTGGGGACTGTTGACAGATGGCCGTGACTATGCTTAGTGTGGTCACTGAACTGAGAATGGTCCCTCTCATCTTTGAGTATGCAATTACCTTTCTAGCTGATTGCGACACTGTCAAATCGTAAGGTGGATGAGTCCACCGCCCATGCTGAGAGCTGGTACTTCTGCCTTTATAGACTCACTCACCTACCAGAGATGTAGGAGGGACCCCAAACGGTCAGTCAAAAATGTTAACTTGCGCTAAGACAAGACCCAGCATCAGCGACACTAGACACAACATAGAAATCAGAGAAAAGTTACTGTCCAGCAGTTTTAACCACCAATACCCATTTATTTTAATGGAAAAAAATTCTGCATTCTATATGTTCCAAAAAGATTTACTATTGAAACAAACACAATATATGGAAACTCTATCTGTATAATTTCACTACAACAAAGACAACATATGACTTCTACTTCCTACAGAAGGCTAACTGAAAAGCACAGTGCAAACATAGATTGCATAAGAAAGCATGTGTGTGCGCGTGTACGGTTAAAACCTTTAGTAAGCAACTGCATTAAAATATGCTAAGACACTTACCTTACCCTAGTTCGTGGCGAGCTCTAATAAAAAGCCACAAGCTGTCACTAGTTTTTGTTTGATAGAAAAATTTGGTGTGAGCTTTGATGATTCATTTACGGTTTATCAACAAGAAGGTAATCTTAGAACAAGCACTAACTTTCCGCTTTTACATGCTCACAGAATACAAATCAGTTACTTTTCATACATAATGAACGTCTTTATTTTCAGGTTTGCAAACAACGGTAGTCAATTCACACAAAAGAGTACTTTTAAAACTACCTGCATTTACTCTATTTTATGCCTGTATATATGAAACAGTGAATGTGCATAAATGTATGTCTGTACATGTGGGTATATATGTGTATACAAGATGGTACCTGTAGACCTCTTTGTATGCATGTATGACCTCCATGATGACATTTACAGTTGTATGTTTACTCAGGAGGGAGAGATTCTCTACCATGATCTGTGTCCCCATAAGTATCAGTGTGACTGTGGATTTGGGACACATACAAATGCAGGTGGATGCCCACGAAAGAAAATGTCAGCCCTTTTCTTGGCATTTGGTGGTGAAACTGCCTGCTCTGCTCCTCACCACCTTGGCTCAGGATCATGGCATTGGATGGCAGTGAAAATTGGTTGTAGTCTTCGAACTCAATAAAGAGAAAGGACTTCTTTCTCTGCTCTCCCTCTCTGTGGACCTGCCTGGCTGGCCGTGGCAGCATTCAGACTGAACGGGACAGTGGAGAAGTAGCTTCAGAGCAAAAGTGACAGCTCTGTGGTTTGTCCTCAGGCTGCCCTGCATGCGGGAGTCCCTGGAGGGTTCAGTTATCTTAGTTTCCACCCCACCTTGCTTAACCTGGCAAGGAAGAACAGCATCAAAACGAGGCTTCTCCGGGATAGTCTCTCTCTATATATACATACAGATACTCATACATATACCAATACTAACCCACAGACAAAGCTGGGTGCCTGGAGCACTGGCTAGTGACATGTTAACACACCAGAAAAAGTAGTCATTGTTCCTGCTCCCAGAAGATCAAGTCATATGTCATGATCTTTAAACATTCAGGGAAAATTCAGAAGATTCCATTAATTAAAGGAGGGAGGAAGATGCTGCCAAAATGATGAAGTACAGACTAAGTGAAATTGCAAAGAAACGAAAACCTGGAACAATTGAGGCCTAGTTGTGAAGTTCGATAGCTGTAAACCGCAATCTTCAGATTTGGATAGATTTTTTTTTCTTTTTCCTGTTGCTATGGAAACTTGGAAGTCAAGCTTCAGACGTCAGGCGTTCTCACAGACCTGAACAGAGAGGGTTCAGAGTTAAGTCGGGAATATCACCACTCAATTCAAACATTTTAGGTAAAAACCAGATAAATGACGGGCAAGCTATATATAATAAGCACATGTTTAACCATCACAGGATTTTGGGTTTTTATTTTCCTTCAGGATCACACTGGAAGACAGAATGAATGCTGATATCATAAAAAGCTGGACTTCTCTGAAAATGCGTGTGGTGACCAGATGCCAAGCATTGCTCTGACTGAGCTTGGTTGCTGTTACCACTGTTACCATTGAGACTATGTCCTCCTTGTCTTTTGGCACAGAGCGTGGCTATTTTATGAGCAAGCTGTGTATGTATTGTAGAGATTGGTGATTATTCCATGTATGTATTGACTTCTATGACTATATCTGGGATGACTATATATATATAAAATGTATACACTGACTTAAGGATCACAAGTTACAAAGCAAGATACCTATTGATGGTTCTTCAAACGTGGTATCCTTTTATTTTATTTCTGAGACATGGTTTCACTCTATTGCCCAGGCTGGAGTATAGAGGCATAGTCTTGGTTCACTCAACCCCTGCGTCCTGGACTCAAGCAATCCTCCCACCTTAGTCTCCAGAGTAGCTGGGGCTACAGGCATGCACCACCATGCCTGGTTAATTTTTGCATTTGTTGTAGAGATGGGGTTTTGCCATGTTGCCCAGGCTGGTCTTGAACTCCTGGCCTCAAGTGATGGTCCCACCTCGGCCTCCCAAAGTGCTGTGGTTACAGGCTAACCTGTGAGCCACTGCACGTGGCCCAAACACGGTATAATAATTTCCTGTTGCTGCTGTAACAAATGGCCATAAACTTCAAACAACACAAATCTATTCTTTTACAGTTCTGGAGGTCAGAAGACTGAGATGAGTCTTATGGGGCTAAAATCACTGTTGGCCAGGCTGTGCTCCTTCTGGAGGCTCTAGGAAAGCATCCATTCCCTTGCCTTTCCCGGCCTCTAAGGGCTTCCTGCGTCCCTTGGCTCATGGCCCCTTCCTTCATCTTCAGAGGCAATACTGCAGCATCTTCTCTTTCCAGCTCTGGCCTCCCTCTGTTTCTGTCATCGCATGGTCTTCTAACTGACTCTTCCTTTGTCTGTCTTTTAAGGACTTTGTGATTATGTCAGGCACACCTGGCTAATCCAGGATAATCTCCCCATCTCAAAAAAATTCTTCACTTAATCCCATCCGCGAAGTCTCTCTGTTTTTTTGAGACAGAGTCTCACTCTGTTGCTCAGGCTGGAGTGCAGTGGCACGATCCTGGCTCACTGCAACCTCCGCCTCCCAGGTTTGAGCAATTCTCCTGCCTTAGCCTCCTGAGTATCTGAGATTACAGGCGCCTGCCCAAAGTCTCTTTTGCCGTAAAAGGTAACATGTTCATAGGATCCACGGATTATGGCTAGGAGTACATCGTTGGGGGCCATTACTCAGCCAACCACGAAAGTAGCATTGTGTTCCCAGAGGAAAAAAGGCATCTCATGGCCTAGTGCGTTCCAGTCTTTGAGAACATGTCACTCACATAGAAAACTTCACAGAAAGAGACATCAGCATAGCATGCATTTAAGAGGCTGTCTTCCCAGCACCTGCTCGTGGCTCCTCCTTATGGCCAGCTGGGGGGCTGGGTCCAACATGGAGCCTGTCACTCTGCTCAACTCAGCAATGTCGGCAGGGAGAGGGTCTGGCTCTAGGATGCCCAGATCCAGTTTCAAAATGAGTCATGTTTTTGCCCGCATTTTCCTTTTTTTGCCACCTTACTTCTTACAAGCACTTTCTATCTGGGTAATTCCAGCAGAGGAGTGAATTCCAGCCCAGGACTAAGAGTTCATGAAACTGAGTTAACAGGAATAGTTAACTGTGTCTACAGGAATGGTTGCCAAAGTCCTTCCTCACTCTCACGCTTCTGTACAGTCTTGCTCCATCAAAAGAAGGAGAAAAAAGACACATTAATCAGTCTACAAGGGCTGTGTATCATTCATCTGACCTTTGTTCTCACTCCTACTGATAACTCAGTCCTGCCTCCATCCAGAAGTGCCCACGGCAGACAGGCTGCCTTCTGCTCAGAACTTCAGACGTCTTGAGGCACTCTTCATTTTTACAATGATTAGGTCTCCTTTATAACCACGCTGCAAGACAGCAGTAAAATATGAACTATTTTTACAGAAGCCCATTAGGAAGAATGTTCTTAAGATGTTGTTTTAGGTTGAATACATATTCCTCTTAGTTTTTTTTTTTTTAATGGTCAAAAGGCATTTATATTGTCAGGCTGGTAGAATGTCTCCACTTTCTGTGTCTAATTTTGGTTAGAGAGCAGAGTGGGGTTTCTCAGCCTCCGCACTGTTGACATTTGGGGTTGGATGCTTCTTTGTGGGGGGTGCTGTCTTGTACATGGGAGGATGTTTAGCAGTACCCTTAATCTAGACTCCCTAGATGCCACGAGTGGTGTCCTGCCAGGCATAATAATCAAAGTGTCTCTAGACATTTCAACTGTCTCCTGGGAGGCAAATTAGTTAAAAACAGATTAAAAAAACCCAGCTTTGGCTGCATAAAATCCATGAAATAGGCTCCCATCTCTTGTTTTCAAATTAGAGTCTCACATTCCTGTTTTAAGTCAATTTAGATGATAACGTAAGTGATTCCTCCCAGCGCTATTGAGATGGTTACTCAAGGAAATTTGTATAATTTATGTAAAGCCCTTAGCTTGCATGTATAAGGTGCATGGAAAACCCTCAACGGTCAACTGTCATTGTCCATAATGTCATGTCACTTTCAGTGAGCACAGTTCATCTGCAAAGCATGACTGCGGCCATCTGCAGGCGAGGACAGCCCACCCTGCCTGGGTTTGATGCTTTTTCAGGCCCTGTCTCTGCCCATAATACATTTGACAATAGAAAAGAACAAAATACTGATACACTTTAGGAAATTCTAGAAAATACAAAACTGTTAGTACAGAAAGCAGATCAATGAGAGCCCGGACTGGGGAAAGGGGAGCAAAAGCCAAGGAAAATGTATTTTGATTAGTATGTGGTATACAAATCTGTGCAGTTACCAAAATGCATCAAACTGTACACTTGCAATGGGTGCATTTTACTGTATGCAAACGATATACTGAAAAATAAAATTTAAAAGTGTTTAGTGGCTGTCTTTTGCTCATCTTGACCCCCTATTGTTTTAAGGCATACACACGTTTTATTTTATTTTATATTTGAGATGGAGTCTCACTCTGTCCCCCAGGCTGGAGCACAGTGGCATGATCTCAGTTCACTGCAACCTCCGCCTCCCAAGCTCACTCGATCCTCCTGCCTCAGTCTCCCAAGTAGCTGGGACTACAGGTGTGTGCCACCATGCCTGGCTAGGCTGGTCTCAAACTCCTGACCTCAGGTGATCGGCCTGCTTAGGCTTCCCAAAGTGCTGGGATTACGGGCTTGAGCCTCTGTGCCTGGCCCACATTTTATTTAATGTTAATTTTTAGCTGACATAGGGCGGGTTTTTTTTTTTTTTAGACATTGGGGTCTCACTATGTTGCCCAGGCTGGTCTCAAACTCCTGGCTCCAAGCAATCCTCCCGCCTCAGTCTCCTAAAGTGCCAAGATGATAGGCACAAGCCACTGTGCCCAGCCCACTCACCTTTTTAAACTTCTTTATTGTGTCTGAGTTTGTCTACCTCCCACCCCCCGATAGAGACATTTAATTTAGGTAAACATAAATCATGACATTTGGCAGGCATCTCTAACATTTAAATGAACAATATCAGAAAATCTTATGCCTTTTATTCAGGACCAGACCAAGTGTGTTTTTGAAGGTAAGTGGTAACACCTGTTTTTAACTGTCTTTTTCTTTCTGCGGCTGAAATACCTGTATTTGTGGTGCAAAACACTGGAGTGTCAACAGAATTCCCTTCCAGCTACCCAGGGAGATCCAGAGTTTCATTTTGAGAATGATTTCGACTTTACATACAGGCCCCAACTTAAAGTGGGATATGATCATGTGATGCTAGATACGGTGACTCCCCTTCCAGGGGAGCATAAAGCACATTCGGTATCTCACACCGAGCGTGCCTGGATCCGTCTTTTATCAGTGATACTAACTGTGAAGCAATTCTTTAGGGGTTATCGGGCAATTCTGTCTTACATTAACTTGATCCAAGAGCTCAGCTGAGAGATGAGAAGTGGGAAATCCTTGGGAACCTGCTCATGATTGACATCTGTAGGTCAGGAGTCTCAAGGTGAGGACCACAAGAAAATCCCTTGTTGGTAAGAAAAAAATACTGGCCAAATCTGTTTCTTAAAAAATCTAAAAAAAAATTCAATGGTTACTAATACTTAATATGTGGAGTGGTGGTAGCAGAATGTGGGTTATTATAAAAATATTGTACAAAAATAATCAAACACCGGGCTTTGTGCTGGAGGCTCCTGTCACCTGGGATGTGGATGCTATAGGTTGGATGGGCCTGGAAATCCGTGTTTTAACAAGCAGGGGCGCAGGTGCTCTGGTCTTCGTTTAAAACACTCATTTCCTGTCTAGAGTAGCTGACCCGTAAGCAGTGTCCTGCAGTGCCTTGGTTCTTCAAAGAGATGTCACTGAATCAGGCTTTGACGTTCTGAAACTGGATTTACAGAGGGCAATGTGTGATGTGACCCCACAAATGTCTTTCTGTGTACATGTGTGCATGCACACACACAACACAACATACATGTATATGTGCATATGCATTCCCACATGCACACACAAAGAATTTTTATCTTTGCAGTCATATAGAAAGTACTGCCCTCCAGTTTATCCAAACTCTGTTATACTTGAGTTCCAATTGCTCCTGGATCTCTGCAAGCATTGTTTCTTGCTCTGGCGCTCAGGCTGGAGTCCAGTGGTGCGATCTTGGCTCACTGCAACCTCTGCCTCTCAGATTCAAGTGTTTCTCCTGCCTCAGCCTCCTGAGTAGCTGGGATTACAGGTGCCCACCACCAGGCCTGGCTAATTTTTGTATGTCTAGTGGAGATAGAGTTTTGTCATGTTGGTCAGGCTGGTCTTGAACTCCTGACCTCAAGTGATCCTCTGGCCTCGGCCTCCTAAAGTGCTGGGATTACAGGCATGAGTCACCACACCCGGCTGCAAACATTATTTCCAGAGCAGTGGCTTCTAAGTGCTGGTCCTTGGGAAGAGCTGGACTTGTGGTCTAACACTCACTCCCAGAGCTGGTGGAAAATGGAGATCTCTTACTGTAGAAGAGTTGGTCATGGTTAATAATTCAAATGTGTCTGCTAATAGAGGAGTCCATTGCACCGTCCTGTGGTCAGAATGAATGAAGCAGAGTCGGGTGCAGCCAAGGAAGGCTGTGGGCTGATTCTAACATAAAGTCCATGTTTGTATAGCTCCCAGGCAAAGAATGGTTTTCACTTCTTTTTTTTTTTTTTTGAGACAAAGTCTTGCTCTGTTGCCCAGGCTGGAGTGCAGTGGCGTGATCTTGGCTCACTGAAACTTCTGCCTCCCAGGCTCAAGTGATTCTCCTGCCTCAGCCTCCCAAGTAGCTGGGACTACAGGTGTGTGCTGCTACGCCTGGCTAATTTATTTTCGTATTTTTAGTAGAGATGGGGTTTAATCATTTTAGCCAGGATGGTCTCGATCTCCTAACCTTGTGATCTGCCCACCTCGGCCTCCCAAAGTGCTGAGATTATATGTGTGAGCATTTTCACGCTCTTAAAGGGTAGTTAGTACAAAAGACAGAAACAAAAAACAATAAAGATTAATATGTGACAGAGACTAATATGGCCCACAAAGCCATCTGGCCCTTTACAGAAAAAGTATGCTGAGCCCTGAATTAGAGTGACAAAGACGGACCCTGCAAGTGTAATACAGAGAGGAAGAAGAGTGAGTTGCAGAACAGTATGCCAAATATAATATGAATTATACAAGGCTTAACAAACGGCACAAAACAGAACTGTATGTGTGATGTGTGTAGTAAAAGTATAAAGCACATGAATAGCTAATTCATGGTAGCTATTGTTTCTGAGGAGAGAGAACAGAAAATAAAACTGGGCAGAGAAACACAGGCAATTTGACCTTTGTCTGTAATATTTTATTTTTTGAAGAAAGAGAAAGGAAGGAGCTGGGCATGGTGGCTCATGCCTGTAATCCTAGCATTTTTGGAGGCTGAGGCAGTCAAATCACCTGAAGTCAGGGGTTTGAGACCAGCCTGGCCAACATGGTGAAAACTCATCTCTACTAAAAATGCAAAAATTAGCTGGGCACGGTGGTGCATCCCAGCTACTTGGGAGGCTGACACAGGAGAACTGCATGAAGACAGGAGGCAGAGGTTGTGGTGAGCTGAGACTGTACCACTGCACTTCAGCCTGGGTGACAGAGTAAGAGTCTGTCACACACACACACACACACACACACACAAAGACAACGAAGGAAGAAAAAAAGAACAAAAGAAAAGAGAAAGAAGCATGTACTTCCTTTCATTCATGTCTCTCCATGTATCCGTTTACTCCTGTTCCCCAACTCCAAGTTGTGATACAGATCACAGATGAACGTTTCTAGGGTACTGAGCCCAGGAATTCATATTTTAAAAATGTTTCCTAAGTGCGTCTGATGTGCAACAGCACTTCGGAACCACCACTGCAATCAACATGTTGCTCTTATCACACAGTGGCAATTGTATACAGCAAGCCAAGAAGCTCACGCCAAATTTATGTCAGTTAACTCCATCCCCAACTCTTCCTAGTTGGTTTCTCTTTCTTGTGAAGTTGAACGTGCTGTCTTGTCCAAGTTTTAATTCTGTAAGCTTCTGAAACACTTTTTAGAAAACTGGTGCTATAGAAATTCTCACATTGGATGTGTTCTATCATCTCACTCTACTTTCTTCCCTGGAGGAGGGATGGTGCCAGGTTTTCTGGCACCATCAGTAGCAAATATCTTCATATTCATATATATATATATATATATATATATATATATATATATATATATATATTTTGATATGGAGTCTTGCTCTGTTGCCAGGCTGGAGTGCAGGGCCATGATCTTGGTTTACTGCAACTTCTGCTTCCCAGGTTCAAGTGATTCTCCTTCCCGATTAGCTGAGTCTACAGGAGCACACCACCATGCCCAACTAATTTTGTATTTTTATGAAATTTCACTATGTGGGCCAGGATGGTCTCAATCTCTTGACCTTGTAATCTGCCCGCCTCAACCTCCCAAAATGCTGGGATTACAGGCACTAGCCAACACACCCATACTTAAAAATTTTTTTTCTGAGACTCATATTCTTAAGTTTACCCTCCTCCTTGTTTCCTATTGAGTTGTGAACTGAAGAAACGAGCATGTGTTTAGGGTGTGGACCAGATCAGAGGATACTGTTAAACATCCAGGAGTCTGTACCTAAACACTGGAGTCACTCACCAGGATGGTCCTGCTTTCCCAGTGTCTTTAGTCCACCTGGTGAGTGGATTAAATGGACAAATGTTGGGGCCAGGTGCGGTGGCTTACGACAGTACTTTGAGAGGCCAACGCGGGCACAGTGGCTCATGCCTATAATCCCAGTACTTTGGGAGGCCAAGGTGGGCAGATCACGAAGTCAAGAGATCGAGACCATCCTGGTCAACATGGTGAAACCCTGTCTCTACAAAAAATATAAAAATTAGTTGGGCATGGTGGCGTGTGCCTGTAGTCCCAGCTACTTGGAGGCTGAGGCAGGAGAACTGCTAGAACCCAGGAGGTAGAGGTTGCAGTGAGCCAAGATCCCACCATTGCACTCCAGCCTGGGCAAGAAGAGTGAAACTCCACCTCAAAAAAAAAAAAAAAAAAAAAAAGGACAAACATCTGAGCTGCCTTTCCATTCATAGGGTAGGGCCCCGTATGGTTAGCTATGTTTAAAAATTCCCCAGGTGCTTCTATTGTGCAGCCAGAGTTGAGATCTGCTATCATCTCCCCAGCTGATACTATGTAAGAATGACTTGCAGGTTACTAGCGATGACTCAGCAGACCAGGCCCCAGACAGTACATGCTCACGAAGGAAATATTCCTACACCCTAGAAATCTAGGTCTAGGCTATCTGTCAGCACAGCAAGGGGCAAACAAGCATAATGTGTTGCTATAAATTCATGGTATGTGCTATGGTCTGAATGTTTGTGCCCACCAAAATTCATGTGCTGAAACCTAATCCCCAAGGCGATGGTATTAGGAGGGTGGGCCTGTGGGAAATTAGAAGGTCAGGAAGTCAGAGTCCTCATGGATGGGATGGGATCAATGCACATATAAAAGAGGCATCCGAGAGCTGCCTTGCCTCTCCCATCATGTGAAGATGCAGGGAGAAAGCGTCATGTATGAGCCAGAAAGTGGGCTTTCACTAGACAGTGAATCTGCCAGAATCTTGTTCTTGGACTTCTCGGCCTCCAGAACCTTAAGCAGTAAATTTCTGTTATTTATGAGCCACTCAGTTTATGGTATTTTGTTATAGAAGCCCGAACAGACTAAAACAGTATCCGGTCTCCTCCGGACCACCCCTGTTCAAAGTACAGCCCGATTGCCAACTATTTGCCCTTTGACCAGGTTTCCCTATTTCTTCTCAGCCCCCGGCCCCATCTCTATCCCTTCATCTGGAATTGTCTCTACTTTACAGAAAAGACTCAGAAGAAGCCTCTGAGGGGCAGCCTCCTGATTCCTATTTTCTCTCTCTGATTCTCATGCTAATCAGATGAGATGAAGTTAGAAAGCCAGTGAGATAATCAAGGTAAGCGAACATAAGCGCCTAGGACAGTTGGGTGGAGGCAGCGATGGATGGAAGTGTTGGACCATAGACTCTGTTGGGCTTTGCAGTGGGAAGCCTGGGAAGGAGACATGGGGATGACGGTGATGATGATGGCAGTGGTACAGTCATCAGGGACAAGTCAGGCAAAGGGGCAGGTCACAGTGCAAAGACAATATGTTCACTATCAGAAATGTCCACTCTGAAGGGCCAGTATGCTGCAATGGCTTCTCCTTTCTTTTTTTTTTTTTTTGAGATGATTTCTCACTCTGTCACCCAGGCTGGAGGGCAGAGACATGATCTTGGCTCACTGCAACCTCCACCTCCCAGTGATTCTGAAGTGATTCTGCTGCCTTGGCCTCCCAAGTAGCTGGGGCTACAAGCACGTGCCACCACGCCTGGCTAATTTTTGTATTTTTAGTAGACATGGGGTTTCAACATGTTGGCCAGGCTGGTCTTGAACTTCTAACCTCAAATGATCTGCCCGCCTTGGCCTCCGAAAGTGCTGGGATTACAGGCGTGAGCCACCGCACCCGGCCCTTCTTCTTCCTTCTACCCACAGAACTCTGGTCTTGCATACACCTTTATACACATTGGACTCTGTGATTTCCTGGTGGCTTGCCACTGTCACTAGGATGTAAGACCTTCTGTTTTCTTTTTCTGTCAATTTCCCAACTTCCTAATTTGCAATTACACCGATACCTTCTCAAAAGGCAAACAGCAAGGCCCCAAAGGCTTTTGGATGGTAACAGTTACATATAAATAACTGCTAAAGTTAAAATTGGACTAATAGTTCATAAATAAGGAATATTTGACACACGTATTTATTCATTTTATCCTCACATCTGTGCATCTATATTACTCTGCATAATAATTCATTTGTTTAAAATAATGTTTCATTATATTATAGTCATTATTACTAGTCAGTGAAAAAACATTGTGAATTACACATTTATCATTTCCCCGGGGCAGCCCAATCTCCATCAATAAATTCTCATGACTATTCTCAGAAAGTCTCATCATACCTGTTTTAACCTTACAAAAGATTATTCTGCATAATGTAGAGAGAAACAGGCCTCTGATAGAACAGTTAACTAATCTGGGCACATTTTCATTAGCTCAAGTTGAGTGGCACCTGTAGGACGTTTTGCTTACCATCTGGTTTGCAGGCTAGCAATGAACACCTTTGTACAATTCCTCAGACTGGCTGGCAGGGATTGTTAAGATGCCTTTAAACATTAGTCGGATCCCTTTTACATAGAACATGTTCTATCATAGAGACATATATAAAAGATGAATGATTCTTCCGGGATACATTTTCTTGGAAAGGTATACGGAAAAACGCCGGTGTCACGGACCCTGTGAAGTTACAATTTCATACCTGTGCATGCACTGGAGTTAGGCCAACTTACAAGCTAAGCTGAAGAGGCTGAGGAGGAGGAGTGAGGGCAGGCTGAAGTACGGGGCCCCCGCTGCGTTGCAGTCCACTTTGGAATTCCTGCAGGAGCACACTTGTACCCTGAGATCTGTGATGTTTGTCATGGGTGGTTTCCCTGAATCTGTCACCATGATGGGCAGGTTGTAGTTTGCTTTGTTCAGATTTTGAAGAAGGCTTACCAGGGCATGTGTATCTGTAAAGGGAAGAAGGGTCCTGGTGAGAGCGGATGAGACTTTTTCCAATGAAAGAGTGAGGTTTTGGTGACTAAAATCACACCAAATAGACGTCACATTTTCATTTATAATCATGGGAATGCTTAAATTTAAATTCATTAATATCAAATAAAAATACCAGTTAAGATCTTCAGTGGCACGTGGCACATTCCAAGGGTCTGGGAGGCACACGTGGCTGGCTGGTGGCTCCTATAATCAACAGCACAGAGACAGAACGTTTCCATCATCAGAGTTCTGTGCCTCTGTGCTATCATAATCAATTTCAAGAAGAGCTCCTCTCATGAAGATGACTGAATACCAAGAACTCCTCCCTGCAAATTTATTTTGTAAAAAAGCCATCTCAGCAAAGACTGCATTCCACATCTAGAAAGCTGAGGTGAAAATCCACCGGCTCTCTATGTGGGCAGGACCCTGATGTGTTGTCATAGAGATGGGTTCTATAGCCTATGTTTTTTGTCTTTAGTTTTTTTTTTTTTGAGACAGGGTCTCCCTCTGTTACCCAGCCTGGAGTGCAGTGCTGTGATCTCTGCTCACTGCAACCTCCACCTCCTGGGTCCAAGCGATTCTCCTGCCTCAGCCTCCTGAGTAGCTGGGATTACAGGCACACACTACCACACTGAGCTAAATTTTGTACTTTTAGTAGAGATGGGGTTGCACTATATTGGCCAGGCTGCTCTCGAACTCCTGACCTCAGGTAATCTGCCTGCCTTGGCCTCCCAAAACACTGGGATTACAGGCGTGAGCCACTGCGCCCAGCCTTGTTGTTTATATTTTTAATCAGTCATCAGTCCACGGCTCTAGATTTGGGTGGGAACGCTCATCACAGAGACTGGATCTTTAAGCTTCCCCTCCACTTCCCTAATGCCATGTGCGGTGGCAACATGCACCGTCACCCAGGCCCCTGGGTGACACTTGGCAGTGGCTGCACCAGCTGGCCTCTTGTTTAGCCTTGGGCTAAAGTCACTGAGATGATTAGGGGCAAACCTATTTTTAAATGCCCCTTTCTGGGAATTATCAGGGCTAGATACGGAGAAAAAAAAATGTAGGATACAACAAAGTAATTTAGAAGGCATTTATCTATTAAGTAAAACCGGGAGCAAAAAACAAGAGTGTAATGACATGGAAATAAAAAGATGAATCATGATCATTACCGGAAGGTGACGGCAGCAGCAATAACTGATGTGATGTCACCCAGTAAGATGGCAGATTAAATCAAAGAGCATGTTTCTGTCTTCCCTGAGCAGAGGAGAAACTATTTTTTTTTAAAAAAACTTTTAAGTTCTGGGGTGCATGTGCAGGATGCGTAGGTTTGTTACACAGGTAAACGTGTGCCGTGGTGGTTTGCTGCACCTATCAACCCATCGCCTAGGTATTAAGCCCAGCATGCATTGGCTATTTATCCTGATGCTCACTGCCCTCCTCCAACCCCCACCAAAAAAACTCTTGAATGGGAAAGCTCCAGTTGGAAAGAACTGGAGATGATTATTCAAATTGGTTATATCCATAAAAACCAGCAAATAAAACACTAACCCCTCAAACAAGAGAAGGGCTGTTTTAATTAAAAATAATCAGTGTAACAGAATTCATTCTTTAAAAAGCAATAAAATAGACAAACAGGCAAATAGAATCAATAACAAGTAAAAGGCACTCATAAAATATGAGATACAGCTATAACAATAGATATGAGATTTTTAAATAGAAAATGTTATGCACAACTGTACAAGACATTTGCAAAACCTAATGAAATGGGTATTTCTCTGTCTCCCTCAAAAGTTCTACCACGGATATAAGAAGTGAGAACCCTGACCAGGTCAATAGCAGGGTAAGTTCATTATTGAAGATGTAGTGTCTAATGTCTTTTTTTCTTTTACTTTCCTTTTTCTGTTCTTTGACTTTATTGGGAGACAAAGTGAACTTAGCACTCACATTTGGGGAAGTGGGTGGGTGAGATTGTGGATATAGGGATACTTCATATTAATACATTGGTGTTTTCAGTCTTCATAAGGCAAGTGATAGACGTGGGGTTCAGTTTTGACCTCCACCTACCCATATGGAAAGACAGATGGGAGGAGACATTGCTTGCAGGTTTCATAAAGGAGAAAGAAGACACAAGGAAGAAGACACCAAAGTCAAGGATGATGGCCAAGGATTTGAAAGAGAAGCCAAGGCCATCATTAGACTAAGTCAAGTTCGAGGAGGTCTGCAGCATACAATGGAAGGTTAAAGGTTAAAGACTGTAAAGATTCTTATCCTAGCACTTCTCTTTCCTTTAGCCTTTTATGAAGGCAGGTTTACCATGAAAAGTCTCTTGAATGCGCTGGTGAAAGTTAATGTAAACACAGTTCTCTGTCTCTGAGACTGGAGAGACGGCTGAGCCAAGAGCTATGTGGGGAGAAGCAGAAACTCCTGTCTTTTGAAGGTTCAAGACTGGGCAGGTTGGCCAATATTCTTTGTAAGCTAGTTACAAAGAAAGAATCTGTGGAGTTTAATTAAAAGAAAAAAGCAAGAGAAAGAGGAAGGACAGAGAATCACAGTCTCGTGGCTGAGAGCTCTGGGATGGCAGAAATGCAGAAACCACAGATGAGTCAAGAGAAAGTTCACTATTGGGTGATAGGGACACTAGAGGCGTAGATTTCACCACTCTGCATTGTACGCATGTTAGAAGTCTGCCGTTGTACCCCCTAAATATATTACATTTTTAAAGAAAGAATACTGGAGTTACAGTATATAGTGTATACAGTAGACAGGATAGGGTATATAAATAACACAGGCGTACAGAATAGAAAAGATCAGAGAGGAAGCTTAAGAGAAAATGTCTATGTTTGCTTTTGTAAGAAACAGAAATTCAATATTTTTATAAACTGTACTTGTTTGCTGGTGGGAAAATTGTCAGTATTTATAATATGTCAATAACCTAAAATGAAACAAATGAGAATACGTGAGAGAGTAGTAGAGAAAGAGCATTTTGGGAAAGAGAAATGAAACTGAAAGCTGGAAGAATAAGGAGGGAAGGTTTTAAGCAGACTTACTGTTGATCTTGGAGATCTTCCAGACTTTATCAGGAACAGTTTGTTTGTGGATTTCAAATTTGAAAGGATCTGTATTTGGGTGAAGATCCTTATCTGATGCTCCCAAAATGACCACACTGAGGTTTTTGGCATCATCACAGACTTCAGCTACTGTGGGGTAAATGAAGGGGGCATTGTCGTTCACGTCCTCCAGGGTTATCAGCAAAGTCCCAGTGCCCGTAGCAGGAGGGTTGCCTGTGGGGAAAAGGGAAGATGTTGATATGCAACTGGTATATTTGAGAGCAATTTACCATAGTATTTTATATGTTGTAAACTTAGTACACTTTGCAATTATTTTATTTTTTGAGACATGGTCTTACTCTATCACCCAGACTAGAATGCAGTGGTGTAATCGTGGCTCACTGCAGCCACAACCTACTGGGCTCAAGCGATCCTACCACCTCATATCCCGAGTAGCTGGGACCACAGGCACGTGTCACCACACCTGAATTTTATTTTTTTGGCATCTGCATCTCAGAGGATAATTTTTGTATTTTTTTTGCAGAGACAGAGTCTCACTATGTTGCCCAGGCTGATTTCAAACTTCTGGCCTCAAGCAATCCTCCTGCCTCAGACACCCAAAGCATTGCGATCATAGGCATGAGCCACCATGCCCAGCCCATTTCCCAGTTATTGATAGCTGCAAACAAGACGATCAATCATAGATTACTTTTTTGGTATAAAGTTTAGTGGTTTACAAAGCCCTTTATCATATCTAAGACTTTTGATTGAAATTCTTCAGGCTTAATACTTTACCCTTAGAATGCGAAGCTTCTGACACAAAAGTCATTCTCATACACTGAAATCTATTCAAAGAATGGAGATAAATATGACTTCTCCTCACTTATCAAATTAAACTTTTATGTAAGTAGCCAGGCATCCATGCATATTGGTAGTATTGGGAGGAAGGAGTTTCCGTGAGAAATGGCTCTGATCTCACTGCTGTAGCTCCACCCTAACAAAATCGGGAAAGATTTATCTGAGAGATTTTTTTTCTGGGAGTGAAAAAGAGTCTCAGATGCAGATGGTGCCACTGGGGGCTGCAATGGTTGGCTCTGGTGCACAGGACAGATTTAGGAAAGTGGGCTAGAGATGAGAAAAGAGATCACTAGCTGGCTACAGGGGCACAGAAGCAATCACCATACCATCTTTGGGCCTTATTTTTAAAGGCTTGTTTTTCCCTAATATTTCAGCTTCTTCCGGGAATGTTTTTCATTTTAGGGGACATAATTTTAAGAAAATGGCCCTCATAAGCACTAATCTAATAATGTCTTTTTTCTTTTTTTTTGAGACAAAGTCTCACTCTGTCGCCCAGGCTGGAGTGCAGTGGTACAATCTTGGCTTACTGCAACCTCTGCCTCCTGGGTTTAAATGATTCTGCTGCCTCAGGCACCCAAGTATCTGGGATTACAGGTATGCACCACCATGGCCAAATTATTTTTGTATTTTTAGTAGAGATGGGGTTTCACCATGTTGGTCAGGCTGGTCTTGAACACCTGACCTCAAGTGATCCACCCGCCTCAGCCTCCCAAAGTGTTGGGATTACAGGCGTGAGCCATTGCACATGGCCCTAAAATAGTCTTCCACATAAAGAAAGGGTTTTTAATGTTAAAACTCAGCTTGCTTTAAGTTTTCTCTGAATTCATTTTTAATCATTTGTGCATTACAGGTTTGCTCTTGGGACAAATCATTTGTTGGTAGTTTCTAATATTCTGCAAGAAAGGTTAGAGCCAAATTCACAGGTCCCACATTTTAAATGTACAGATTTGCCTTATTCCCAAAAGAAAGTGAGGCACCTTTAAAACTGCGGCACTCTGATACCATAAAACAATCGTTTCTTGGCCTTTAGGCTTACATCAAGGGTAGATCTGTTCTTCTTGATATAATGCAGTAATGCTATTCAGTACTAATACTACACACTATTCAGTACTAATGCTATACACTACTCAGTACTAACGCTATACAATATACAGTACTAACACTATACACTATAGAGTACTAACACTATACGTTACTCAGTACTAACACTATACACTATACAGTACTAACACTATACACTACTCAGTACTAACACTATATACTACTCAGTACTAACACTATACACTATAGAATACTAACACTATACACTACTCAGTACTAACAGTATACACTACTCAGTACTAACACTATACACTATACAGTACTAACACTATACACTACTCAGTACTAACACTATATACTACTCAGTACTAACACTATACACTACTCAGTACTAACACTATACACTACTCAGTACTAACACTATACACTATACAGTACTAACACTATACACTATATAGTACTAACACTTCACACTACTCAGTACTAACACTATACACTATTCAGTACTAACACTATACACTATTCAGTACTAACTCTGTACACTATTCAGTACTGACACTATACGCTACTCAGTACTGACACTATACGCTACTCAGTACTAACACTATATACTATACAGTACTAACAAACACTATACACTATACAGTACTGGCACTATACTATTCAGTACTAACACTATACACTACTCAGTACTAACACTATACACTACTCAGTACTAACACTATACACTATTCAGTACTAACACTATGCACTATTCAGTACTAACACTATACACTATACAGTACTAACACTATACACTACTCAGTACTAACACTACATACTACTCAGTAGTAACACTATACACTATTCAGTACTAACACTCTACACTATACAGTACTAACACTATACACTACTCAGTAGTAACACTACACACTATAGAGTACTAACACTGTACACTATTCAGTACTAACACTATACACTACTCAGTACTAACACTATACACTATATAGTACTAACACTATACACTATTCAGTACTAATACTATACACTATTCAGTACTAACACTATACACTATACAGTACTAACACTATACACTACTCAGTACTAACACTACATACTACTCAGTACTAACACTATACACTATTCAGTACTAACACTCTATACTATACAGTACTAACACTATACACTACTCAGTACTAACACTATACACTACTCAGTACTAACACTATACACTACTCAGTACTAACACTACAGTACTAACACTATACACTACTCAGTACTAACACTATACACTATACAGTACTAACACTATACACTACTCAGTACTAACACTACATACTACTCAGTACTGACACTATACACTATACAGTACTAACACTATATACTATTCAGTACTAACACTATACACTACTCAGTACTAACACTATACACTATACAGTACTAACCTAACACATGGCTCCATTTTATTTTTCTAATCCTTATTTTCACTTAGCCGGATTTCCAAGAATAATTTTATCTTGTACGATATTTATGTTTTGAAATGTGCGTTGTTTGCAGTTTGGCCATCGGGCTACATGGGGGTTGGAAGGGTAGTGAGTATTTGAAGTGGGCAAACAGGACACAGGCAAGGCCTAGTGAAGAAACAAGGAGACCTCTTTAGATGCAGACAGTTTATTACTGACAGAGACAGTAAAAGGAGGCGTGGGCATTGTGGCCTTGGTGCAGGTCATGGCAAGATAAAAGGGACTGGGCCACTGCAGCAGGAAGGGTTGTTGCAGCAGAGCCAACTCCAAGCTGCTTCTCAGCAGTCCCACAGCAGCAGCTGTGCCCTGAGAGGGGCAGGCAGAAAGTCCCTGCACCTCACAGAACCCGGAAGGCAATGAGAAACTGGCTGCGGGACCGCAGGATGTTCTGCCAAGACTCAGCGCAGCTGCAGGCCACACCCTACCCATGTGGCTCTACACACAATGTCATGGGGTGCCATGGTGGAGCTGCTCCTCCTCGTCCTTGCTGGGTGCACCAAGGATGGCATGGGCTCCTGGAGAGCCTTGAGCAGCATCACAAGGGGCCTGTACTGACTCCACAGAGTGCACGAGGCCACCAGAGGCTTTCCAGGAAGGCAGTGATCCAGGAACAATCTGATCTAACTTATTTTGAGAAAACGCACAATTGGATTGCTAGGAAATGTGAGACACTGCAGGCAAGCAGACCAGCCATCGATGAAGAGAGGCACGAAGTGTTCAGCCTGAGCAGGAAAGCAGCATCTTGTCTTGCTGGTCAAGCACTCAGACAAGGCTGCCAGAAGAATAGCAGAGTGCAGTGGGAAGTAGGAAGACAAGCAGTTCAGCTTTGACTGTGCTAACGGCCCCTCGAATTGAATGCAACTGTGCAGACGTGTGCAGCTTGGTGCAAGTGCCCAGGCTGAGTTAAGGGTTGGAAAGTCACCAACATATAGATGCCTTTGAGATCTCTCTAACAAAGTGGTCAGCCAAGGTGAAAGTTCAAAATGCCAGAGTGGTGGAATATGGAATCCTAGGAGACCCCAAAGTTTAAAGGGGAGATGTGGGCCGGACATGCTGACTCACATCTGTAATCTCAGCACTTTGAGAGGCTGAGGATCATGAGGTCAGGATCTCAAGCTCAGGAGTTTGAGACCAGCCTGAACAACATGGTGAAACCCCGTCTCTACTAAAGATAAAAAATATTAGCACAGCCTGGTGGTATGTTCCTATAATCCCAGCTACTCGGAAGGCTGAGGCAGGAGGATCGCTTGAAGCCGGGAGGTGGAGGTTGCAGTGAGCCAAGATCATGCCACTGCACTCCAGCCTGGGTGACAGGGCAAGACTCCGTATCAAAAAAAAAAAAAAAAAAAGAGCAGATGCTAGTTTTTGCAGGAGAGATGGGGAGAGATGAATTGGAAGAGGAGTCAATGACACATAATTAAATGTGCCATGACCCCATGAGGGTAAGAAGTAATGGGATTTTGATTAATCTGTTACTGGTGACTTTTTTGGGGGAGAGATTTCCACTAATGAGGAAGAGACCAGCTTAAAGGAAGCTGAGCAGTGAGTCCTAAAGAAGTGAGAACCGATACTCTTTAGTGGGGCGGGTGGAAATTTAAATATATCAACACCCAAAGACAGTTACAGAGAAAACATTCAAATAAATGTCTGCTAAAACAGCAACACAAATGCAATTAATAATTTGAAGGATGGCTATTTCCAATGGTGGCGTATCATCAACTTTTGTGAGATCGCGAACTCAAAAGAAATACATAATTACTTTGAAGCTGGTTTTTCACTGTCAGCTTTAGTCATTTAGCTAAATTCCTTTGTTGAAAAATTATTTTTCTCTTTTTATTGAACTAATTGAATATCTCAGAAGAATTCATTATGTTTTTTCACTCTGAATATATTATGAAGCCAAGTCATTTGGCAAAATGGATGAGAAGGCGTTATAAGCATTTGAAATATGGCCATAAGAACTGGCCTTTTGTGAACTTAATTACACTACTGTCTTCTGTTTCCCACGTGTTGTTCCCAGGCTAGGCTGGTGATATCTTTTCTGAAGTCAGTAAAATGAATTTGTTACTTTGGGCAATGAGGTAAAGACAGGATTCACAAAATCCTGAGGGAAAGAGCCTCTCTCTGTTTCTACGCACAGGACAGAGAAAACTCGTATCCAAAATTCAGGTGAAATTCAAAATTTCAAAATTCCTCACAAGCCCATTTGGCTCCAATCATTTCTAGGGCCCAGGAAATATGGGGGCTTCTAAGAATTCTCCAGATTTTTAACAAAAATCCCTCACCCCTCTGTTCCCCTTTCCATCAGCAGCCTCCACCACCATGGAACCACCCATAACTAAGTATCAAAGCCAAGGCACAATGAAGACAGGGTCCCTTCTTTGCACACTTTCTCTTTTCTTTTCCTTTTTTTTTTTTTTTGAGACAGAGTATCTCACTCTGTCTCCCAGGTTGGGGTACAGTGGCACAATCTTGACTCACTGCAACTTCCAGCTCCCGGGTTCAAACAATTCTCCTGCCTCAGCCTCCTGAGTAGCTGGGATTATAGGCATGCACTCCCATCCTTGGCTAAAGTTTGTATTTTTAGTAGAGATGGGGTTTTGCCGTGTTGGCCAGGCTGGTCTCGAGCTCCTGACCTCAGGTGATCCGCCTACCTTGGCCTCCCAAAGTGGTAGGATTACAGGCATGAACCATAATGCCTGGCCCGAATTTGCTCTTTCGAAAGGGAAAAAAAAACCTCAATTTGAGCAAAACACCCAGAAATGGAGCTAGAATGGGACTTCCTCTTTTCAGCTCCATCCTGGAAGAAGCCTATGCACTGTGTTCTCAGGGTAGCCATTTTAAGGATCAGAGGAAGTCCAACCTCTAAACGTGTGAGGGTCTGGTTGAGTTTGTAGGGGCTTCTGTCTTTATAACGTTAGAAGCTGGAATGAATGCTGAGAGACGAACTATTCAGCTTTCAGGTCTTCAACATGGTTGGGAGGTGGGTTTCCCACTGGGAATCTGCTTAAAGTCATGGCCCCTGCCTCCAGGGAAACATACCTGTGTTCAGAAACACACCTGAGGGGTCCAGAGACACCCAGAGTGTAGCTCGGGCTTGGTGCAAGTTCAGAGCAGAGGATCGGAGACCCACTCATTTTAGGTATGGTCAGGCTGAGGTCCAGAGAGATTTAGGACGGGCTCAAATGAACACCATGAGGGTTAGGCCTCCTTCTCTTTTTAGCACACAGCTCGATTCTTGCAGGCCCTCATTGTGGCCATGAAAGCAAACTATGATCCCTAAACCATGATTTCAGGTTATTATTATTACTATGTTTAGCTTCTTTCTTAAGAGCTATTCTTTTAACTGTGGTGAAATACACATAACATAAAATTGACAATTTTTAACCATTATTATAAGTGTACAGTTCAGTGGTGTTAAGTAGAAATTGTTGTGTATCCATCACCAACATCCATCTCCAGAACTTCTTCACCAAGCAAGACTTAAACTCTGTACCCACTGAATGCCAATTCCCCATTCTCCTTCCCCCAGCCCCTGGAAGTCACCATTCCACTTGCTGTTTCTATGAATGTGACTATTCTGGGGACCTCATGGAAATATTTTTTTTCATAAGCAAGAATTGGTAGGCTTGGTGAGGTAGCTCAGGTCTGTAATCCCAGTACTCTGGGAGGCCGAGGCAAGCGGATCACTTGAGGTCAGGAATTTGAGACCAGCCTGGCTGACATGGTGAAACCCCATCTCTACTAAAAATACAAAATATTAGGTGGGTGTGGTGGTGCATGCCTGTAATCCCAGTGACTCTGAAGCCTTAGGCAGGAGAATTGCTCGAACCCGGGAGGCGGAGGTTGCAGTGAGCTGAGATTGCATCACTGTACTTCAGCCTGGGCAGCAGAGCAAGACTCTGTCTCAAAGGAAAAAAAAAAAAAAAAGAAATGGCATTTGACTAGGTCCTTCTTTCTAAATGTATTTGAGATTTTTAACTTTCTAATCCTACTTTGCTTACTGGCACTGATGATTATTTGGGACCCAGACTTTGTCATAGTCAGGCTGGGTCCCAAAGGAATCATCAGTTCCAGCTAGCACAGTCATAGTTGTCCCTGTAGTGGGACAACAGGCAGGATGGGGGCTGGGACCAAGGACCCAGGCTTGCTGGTTATCACTGGCCATGCCGAGAAGCATTTACTATTTCTGTAGGAGGGATAGCTCAGGAGCCAAAAATGATCCTAGTGTCGAGTAGATCTTTTTCAGAGATAACAGCAGGGGTCTGGGGTCCACAGGGGGACAGTCTGTGCAGATGGAGGTCCGTGAAACAGACACTAGACCCCAAAGCCGAGGCCTTGTTTCTAGCTACAAGACCATGCCAGGAAAGGAAGGGGGAGGGATAAGGATGGAGAGAAAGGAGGAAGCTCGGGAGCAGGACCTTGTTATAGGAACGGGCCCCTGTGGGGTAGTGCTTTAGAGCCTCGTGATTGTGGAACGGTGTTAAAGCCTGGGGCTCAGCCACCAGAAGAATCACCATACACTAATGCTCACCCTAGGATAGAGGCTGGGCTAGAAGAACTTCCTTACATCCTCAGGACAGGCTCCACAACCTTCCCTGTGCGGGACTACACTTTAGATGGGCTTCTTTTTGACTCTAGGGCCCTAATATGGTTTGCCTTAATGTCTCCACCTAAATTTCATCTTGAATTGTAATCCCCACACGTAGAGGGAGGGAGATGACTGGATCATGGGAGTGGTTTCCCCATGCTGTTCTCGTGATAGTGAGTGAGTTCTCAGGAGATCTGACGGTTTCATAAGTGTCTGGCATTTCACCTGCCAGCACTTCTCTCTCCTGACGCCATGTGAAGAAGGTCCTTGATTCCCCTTTCCCTTCCACCATGATGGTAAGTTTCCTGAGGCCTCTCTAGCCACGTGGAACTGTGAGTTAATTCAACCTTTCCTTTATAAACTACCCAGTCTCGAGTAGTGTCTCTACAGTAGTATGAGAATGGACTCATACAGGCCCTGACTTCTCTTTTCTTATTTACTTGAGAAACTTGCAACTGTACATTCTTTCCCTGCCCCTGGGAGATGTAAGTCTTCCAGCCTGTTGCTGGTTTTATAATCCAGGACCACCTTTCTTGAGGACCTGGGAGCCATCTTTTTGAAATCTAATCATGGAGTGGAATAGTATCTGTCTCTCAGTCTCTGTGGAAGGGTTGGAGCCTAACTCCAATAAGCACCCATTAGCAAACACAGACGTCTAATCACATGGACCAACCACCCAACAAACGTCCTCCAGTACTTTCCATCAGCTCATCCTAGGGCTTAAAAACCCTCCCACTGTCTGTTTCAGCAGAGTTACTTCAATCTCTCTCCCTCATTGTACGCTTGAATAAAGCCTTTGCCTTTCAAACTCTGCCCTGCCCATTTTTCTTTGACATGTTCAGATGCTGGCAAGGTTGAAACCTGCAGGAGATCTGTTTGTGATAATCCAGGTAAGCCACAGGTAAAGCACAGGTAAGGGAGAAGCAGAGAAGTGAGGTGAGGGGTGGTGTACCCACGAAAGGAAGAATTCTAAAACCTAATGATAAGAATGGTCATGTCACACCAGGAGTGTGGGACTATGTACACCTGTTTGCAAGCAATTTAATGGATTGCTTTAAACATGGCTTGATTTTAATTTGCAGGACAAAACTGAAAGTGTGATTGATCCACAAGTCTCTGTGAAGCGTTTGGTAAAAATGTACGCAAAGTCTTTATGGTCAGAGTTTCTTTGATGCCAGGAGTTTCTGTTGACCTATATTCAGTGTTGTAACTAATTGGATTTTTCTTTTTTGGAGAAAGTGATTTATTTAAAGAGAGAGAGAAACAGGAGAAGGAGAAAGAAACAGCTAACTCTCACACTGAGTGAGAGAATCCAGAAAGATGGAATCCAGGAGAGGAAAGCAGCTTCCACACTGAGTGGAAGGGAATAGAGAGGGTGATGGAGTTTAGGAGGGGAAGACGGGCTTCCACGAGAGCGTGTGGAAGGGGACTCCAGAGCGAAAATCCAGGATAGAGAAAAACAGCTTCCACAAAGGGAGTGTTCGTGGAAGGGGACCCAAACACGGAGTCCCGGATTTCCCTTTTTAAACCAGCAGTTGCAGACTGGCATTTGGTCTGTGAACTCACTGTGTTTCTGGGATGTCCAGTGTTCTAAGAATTCTTGTTTTTCGCTTGAATAGCTTCAAGTGGAGCACGTGTTCCTAAGATGGCCACTGGTTCTTACCAGCCCACTGCCTCTGCCCTGACTTCTAGGAGCATAAGACTCGGACATTCCTCATATATTCCCTCTGAGCTAACCTGAGTTTAGCCAGTATAGATATTTCTTCATTTCTACACTCCTGACTTCCGGCTCCCCCTTCTCAAGCATGTCTTGCCGTCTCATACTACTTCTTAAGTCTATTCGTGTACATGGATAGCTTAATAGGCATCTCATTTAAGGATCTGAAATAAGTATACAAGCTAAAATGTCTTCCCCCTTCCTTCTCTACCCACAAAGTATATATCGCGTTGGGCAATATCATGGGGAAAATACTGGGAGCCAATCTTAGCTGCAGGAATCTCTTCTCTCTTATGCCACTGACTTCTTATTAGAAAGACATGTTTTTAGTGACGAGGTTGGCAAATCCATCATGCAGCAGTGTGAATGGGATGTAAGGAGATGTTTTTAATTTCACCCCATAATAAAACCATATCAAGCCTCATTTCCAAACAAGGAAACGCAGACTTGCAGGCGAGGATATCTGGAAACAAAGCCTATTTAAAATCGCTTGGTAGGAATGACAGTTTTCCTTCCAATCCACTTTCAGCTACAGTCCGTCACTCAACCTTCAAATCTTAGTGGGTTATTTATTTAGCCGATGGCTCTCCTGCTGCCAATCAATGGCAAGACTTGAGGGGGAAAGGGTTATCATTTTCTTTCCTCTGGATCTGAGTTTGTGACTCTTGCTCTAGAGGACTATGACTTTAAGACCATGGCAGTGCTTCTGTTTTGTGGACTTGGCACCCTGCCATGATCTTCCTGGCATTTGATCTCTGCTTGCCCTTGTTTCTGGCTTTGTCACTCCCACTCCCATGCTGAGTAATAAGCTCGGCACATTATATGATTAAGATGGGACCACATGGATTCCACTGCTGGATTTCAAACACAAATAACTCAACTCATCTTTCTTCATGTTCGGCAGGGATAACTGCCTATGAGATGGCTGAGTTGGCCACCTGGGCACTGCACCAGGTCTGCCTGGCTTACTTTTTGTCTGGCTGGCTCATGATTTTGCACTTAGCCTTTTGTGATCTTGGTGTAGTGAGGGTAGAGCTGTGCATTTTCTAAGAGAAGCAGACCAATATAATTAATAAAAGATGAAATTTTTTTTCTTTTTTTTTGAGATGGCATTTCATTCTTGTTGCCCAGGCTGGAGTGCAGTGGTGCAATCTAGGCTCACTGCAACCTCTGCCTCCCGGTTCAAACGATTCTCCTGCATCAGCCTTCTGAGTAGCTGGGATTACAGGCATGTGCCACCATGCTCAGCTAATTTTGTATTTTTAGTAGAGACGGGCTTTCTCCATGTGGGTCAGGCTGGTCTCAAACTCCCAATCTCAGGTGATCTGCCTGCCTTGGCCTCCCAAAGTGCTGGGATTACAGGCATGAGCCACCATGCCCTGCCAAAAGGTGAAGATTTACATAGAGGAATCGAGTGTGCGCTGTTATACAGAGTAGGAAAAGTCCAAGCAAACCAGGAGGGTTGTTGCCTTGAGCACTTAGGGGTCTACTTTCTAGCTTTTTCTCATTTTCTTGAGGAGAAAACTGGAAACTCAGATTAAGGAACACGTTCAAGGTGCTCTAACATCAGCGTGTCAGAGACGTTTGAACCAGAGCTACTCCATCTTGAACAGGGGCCGGGTAAAATGAGGCTGAGATCTACTGGGCTGCATTCCCAGAAGGTTAAGGCTTTCTGAGTCACAGGATGAGATGGGAGGTCGGCACAAGATATGGTTCATAAAGACCTTGCTGATCAAACAGGTTGCAGTATGGAAGCTGGCCCAAACCCACCAAAACCAAGATGGTGACAAGGGTGACCTCTTGTGGTCACCACTGTACTCTCACTAGCACCACGACAGTTTAAAAATACTATGGCAACGTCAGGAAGTTACTCTCTATGATCTAGAAAGGGGAGGCGCGAATAATCCACCCCTTGTTTAGAGTATCATCAAGAACTAACCATAAAAATGGGCAACCAGCAGCCCCCGGGGCTGCTTTGTCTATGGAGTAGCCATTCTTTCATTCCTTCACCTTTTTTCTTTCTTTTTTTTTTGAGATGGACCCTTGCTCTGTCGCCTAGGCAGGAGTGCAGTGGCGTGATCTTGGCTCACTGCAACCTCTGCCTCCCCCAGGTTCAAGCGATTCTCCTGCCTCAGACTCCCGAGTAGCTTGGACTACAGGTGTGTGCCACCATGTTCAGCTAATATTTTTCGTATTTTTAGTAGAGATGGGGTTTCACCTGGTGAGCCAGGATGGTTTCCATCTCCTGACCTCATGGTCCGCCTGCCTCAGCCTCCCGAAGTGCTGGGATTACAGGTGTGAGCCACCACACCCGGCCTCATTCCTTTAGCTTCCTTTCACTGTACTCTATGAACTCTCCCTGAATTCTTTCTTGCGTGAGATCCAAGAACCCTCTCTTGGAGTCTGGATTGAGACCCCTTTCCGGTCGCAAGTATGTCACCCGTTTAAGAGCTGTGGCGTCATGGTAGGGCATCCCCATCCCTGGAGCCTTCTGGCTGTTCCATAAAGTGAACGGAATGACTGGCAATAGTAAAGCACCTCCCCGTCCATAAGAGCAGAGTCGCAGAGCTCACAGTATGAGTATTTCCGTGCTTGCGGTTGGTACTAAACACTGGTAAAAAGGGTAAAAAGCAGTCTCCTGTGCTTTTCTTACCTACATGGCCCACAGTACATTGCTTTGTGTATGCGGCCTACAGTATAAGCCTGTAGAACTGAACCAGGACTCCTCTAAGAAGCGTGAGCCACACGTGGGTCTCCCGGCATTGCTTTGATGTGGTGAGTGTGGATGCAATGAGAAACAGGGTCAGGTTTCGAAACCATCCCCACAGGATGGACAGGACTTGCCTGCCAGGTTCTGGATACAAATACAGTTATCATTCAGTGTTAATCAGGCCGCACCCCGGTCCAATTCCTTGTTGCGATAGGTCATGTATTGTAACCAATGCATGTTACAATATTGGGGTCTGGATCATGCCCTCTTTCCATTAACACTATGATTAAACCTGTTTCTCTGCTGCAACCTGGTGTCTTGGCATACTGATTTGCTGTGTGCATTGGTCAACAAACCTATTACAATTACAATTTTTTTTGTGTGTTTTTTTGTTCTCTATTTACATGTTTTATTGGTTACAATACAAAAAAAAGTACCCCAATTTTTATGAGAAGTGGTTTAATTACTTTTACTCTTTTCTCTTCCCCTTTCTCCTTTCAGCCTGCTTCCTACTTAGCCCCTTTTGAAATGCAAAATAACCTCTCACCTCCCTCTTACCAGACATTCCCCACAAGGCAAGGTCATCTATGTGCCCCAGGGATCTTTCCTCCAGAATTGACAGTCAATTAACAGATCAAAGCACATCTCCATGAAACTCCCATCTCTGGGGGTGGCCTCGGGAGGGCACACTGAAAGCACATCCACTTGGCCACTTTTACAACCTATTTTTGCCCAGGAAGGCACCAACTCAACTGTCTATCAACTCAGCTGTTCGGTATATAAGACACCAGGCTAGCAGGGGGACCTCCTGCCCTTGTTCACTTCCCTTTAACCTTTTTTTTTTAAAGAAAAAAAAAGGAGTGAAGGGGAGGAAGAAAGAGGAAGAAAAGGAGGGAGAGAGAATGGGAATGTAGCTTTATTCTAAAAATGGGTATTAATAATGGCCGATCAATATTTTGTGTATTTAAAATGGAGAGCTCTATAAATATTTATTGAGTTTACTTGTTCCGGATCTGAGTTCAAGTCCTGGATATCCTTATTAATTTTCTGTCTCGTTGAGTCTAAATCTCTTTATGGGTCTTGTGTATCTGGGTGTTAGGATCATTAGCTCTTATTGTTGCATTGATCCTTTTACCACTATACCTTTGTTGCTTTGAAATCTATTTTATCAGATGCGAGAATTGCAACTCCTGCTTTTTATTTATTTATTTATTTTTGCTCTCCATTTGGTTGGTAAGTCTTTCTCCATCCCTTTGTTTTGAGTCTTTGTGTACCTTTGGATGTGAAATGGGTCTGGATGCAGCATACCATTGGGTTTTGGCTGTATCTTTTGATGGGGGGATTTAGTCAACTTAAATTTAGGGTTACTGTCATTTGATGTTAACTGGCTATTTTATCCATTCGTTGATGTAAACTCTTCTTTATGCTAATGCTCTTTATTTTTTGGTATATTTTTAGAAAGGCTAATACTGGTTGTTCCTTTCTATGTATAATGCTTCTTTCAGAAGCTCTTGTAAAGCAGGCCTGGTGGCAATAAAATCTCTGAGTACTTGCTTGTTCATAAAAGATTTTATTTTTCCTTCAATTGTGAAGCTTAGTTTGGCAGGATATGAAATCTGGGCTCAAAATTCTGTTCTTTAAGGATGTTGAATATCGGCCCCCACTCTCTTCTGGCTTGTAGGGTTTCTGCTGAGAGATCTGCTGTAAGTCTAATAGGCTTCCCTTTGTGGGTAACCTGACCTTTCTCTCTGGCTGCCCTTAGTATTTTCTCCTTTGTTTCAACCCTGGTGAATCTAACGATTATGTGCCTTGGGGTTGCTCTTCTTGAGGAATATCTTTGTGGTGTTCTCTGTATTACCTGGGGTTGAGTATTGTCCTGCTTTGCTAGATTGGGAAAGTTTTCCTGAATAATATCCTGAAGAGTATTTTCCAGCTTGGATTCATTCTCTTCGTCGTATTCAGGTACACCTATCAAACGTAAATTAGGTCTTTTCACATAGTCCCATATTTCTTGGAGACTTTGCTCATTCCTTTTTATCCTTTTTTCTCTATTCTTGTCTTCTCATTTTATTTCATTAAGTAGGTCTTTGACCTCTGATACCCTTTAACCTTATAAAAACGTTGCTTTTTGCTCCAAAGGTAAAGCAGCTCATTTAAAGCAGGACGCTTCATGCCTTTCCAAATTAGCTTCGAAAATAAATTCACTTTTCTTGTACCAGGCCTGGATCTTGTTAATTGGACTCTACTGTGGTGAGTGGCTAACCGGCTTTTCAGTTACCATAGCACTAGATTCCACCATTTGCATTCCCACTGTTCTGCTAGATAGGATCTCTGACATTAAGGTCAGAAGACTGTTTAAGAATTGATTTGCAGCCAGGGGCGGTGGCTCAGGTCTGTAAACCCAGCACTTTGGGAGGCTGATGCAGGCAGATTATGAGGTCAGGAGTTCTAGACCACCCTGGCCAACATGGTAAAACCCCATCTCTACTAAAAATACAAAAAAGTAACCAGGAGTTGTGGTGCACACCTGTAATCCTAGTTACTTAGGAGGCTGAGGCAGGAGAATTGCTTGAAACTGCGAGGCGGAGGTTGCAGTGAGCTGAGATGGCGCCACTGCATTCCAGCTCTGTCTCAGAAAAAAAAAAGAATTGATTTGCATTCCCATGGTTCCTATAGGCAGTATCTCTAATGGTAGACCCATAGGCTTTTGTTTAAGGATCACTTAAGATGTTTTTCAGACATACCTCCCCAGAATTCCAGCAACCAGTTGGAAGTCTCCCATAGAGGAACAGGATCAGCAGGAGAATCCAGCTGCTGCTCTCCTCTTCCTGTGACTTCACCCTGCATTCTTTTACTAGTCAGGGATCTCCATACTTTTGCCCACTGCAAAGCCCTTAAAAACCCAAACCTCATATTTCTTGGGGAGATGGCTTTGAGGTTTCCTCTCATCTCTGTGTTCTGTGACCCTCTTGTTAGAGGTGTTTGAACCAGAGCAACTCCGCCTTGGGTAGGGGCTGGGTAAAATGAGGCTGAGACCCACTGGGCTGCATTCCCAGATGGCTAGGCATTCTATATCACAGGATGAGACAGGAGGTCAGCAGAAGATAAGTAAAGACCTTGCTGATAAAACAGGTAGCAGTACAGAAGCCGGCTAAAACTCACCAAAACCAGGAGGCCGATGAGAGTGACCTCTGGTCATCCTCACTGCTACACTCCAACCAGCACCATGACAGTTTACAAATGCCATGGCAATGTCAGGAAGTTACCCTATATGGTCTAAAAAGGGAGGCCCTTTTATAAAAAGGAATAATCACCCCTTGTTTGGCATAGCATCAAGAAATAACCATAAAACTAGACAAGCAGCAGCCCTCGGGGCTGCTCTGTCTATGGAGTAGCCATTCTTTTATTCCTTCGCTTTCTTAATAAACTTGCTTTAACTTTACTCGAGGGACTTCCCTGAATTCTTTCTTGCATGAGATCCAAGAACCCTCTCTTGGGGTGTGGATCGTGACTCCTTTCCATGAACGCTATGATTAAACGTGTTTCTCTGCTGCAAACTGATGTCTTGGTATATTGATTTGCTGTGTGCATTGCTCAACAAACCTATGATTACAATTTGTGTGTATGTGTTTTTTTTTGCCTATTTAAATTTGAGGGATTTTATTTCTTGCAAAACCTTGACCAAACAGGATTTCTACTTAGCTAAAAAACACAGAGGTTTTTTTTGGCAGGTTCTGTTGTTGAGTAGCAATATATATAAGTGCTTTATGTCTTGTCATTAATAGATACAACTAAAAACATTGTGTGACCCTAATTTAAAAATCTATGTATGATTAGAGAAAAATCAGACATATAGAAACGTAAGTGGTGATTATTTCTCTAGGTAATTAACATTAAAATAATACATTTATCTGTTTTTAATTTTCTTTACATTAACCGTGATTGCTATCATAATCAGAAAAAACATGTTAAACTGAAAATTATACAGAGATTAAAATATTTTTCCCAATTCTACTTTACCTTTTTTCTTACTCTTCACTTTTGCAACAATGGATTTTTAGGAAATTTACAGAGTTGTGCAACCATCACCACTACCTAAGTTTAGAACATTTCATTACCCCCAAAAAGAAACCTTTTTGGGCTCATTTGCACTAACTCTTCATACCCACTCCCAGCCCCTGGAAACCACTAATCAATTTTCTGTCCTACAGATTTGTCTGTTTTGAACATTTAATATAAGTGGAGTCCTACAGTAGGTATTTTGGGTCTGGATTCTTTCACTTACCATAATGGTTTTTGAGGCTTATACATGTTGCAGTGTGTATCACTACTGTACTCTTTTTTATGGGTAAATAATGATCCACTGTATGGATAGACCATGTTGTTTATCTGCTCACTAGCTGACGGACATTTGAGTTGTTTCTACCTGTTGTCTATTATGAATAATAATGCTATATTAGTCTATTCTCACACTGCTAATAAAGATATACCCGACTGGGTAATCTGTAAAGGAAAGAGGTTTCATTGACTCACAATTCCACATAGTCGTTGTAGAAGGAGAATGAGAAACAAAGTCACATCTTACATGGCGGCAGGCAAGAGAGTTCATGCAGAAGAACTCACATTTATATAACCATCAGATCTCAGGAGACTTACTATCACAAGAACAGTATGGGGGAAACTGCCCCCATGATTCCATTACTCCACCTGGCCCCACCCTTGACACTCGGGGATTATTATAGTTCAATGCAAGATTTAGCGGGGACAAGCCAAACCACATCAGTTGCTATCCACATCTGAACACAAAGGACTAGATTCACACATGTTACCAAATCTCTAGACCAGTAAGACAAGATTCCAAATGCGTCTCCCAAGAGGGGCCCCTTAGAATAATAGGATTCCTGGTCTTGCCACAGTGAGATGGTATATTAGTCTATTCTTATGCTGTTATACATAACTGCCTGAGACAGAGTAATTTATAAAGGAAAAAGTTTTAATTGACTCACAGTTCAGCATTGCTGGGGAGGCCTCAGGAAACTTACAATCATGGCAGAAGGCAAAGGAGAAGCCAGCGTCTTCTTCACAGGGTGGCAGGATGGAGTGGGTGCAAGCAGGGGAATGCCAGATGCTTATAAAACAATAAAGTTTGGTGATACTCTCTCATTACCACGAGAACAGCATAGGGCCAATTGCTCCCATGATCCATTACCTCTACCTGGTCCCGCCCTTGATACGTGGGGATTACAATTAAGATGAGATTTTGGGTGGGGATACAGTCAAACCATGTCAGATGAGTTGCTTTCATAGGGACAGAATGTTAGGATCTCAGCACAAAGTTTCAGAAGTTAGCTCTGAGAAGTCTTAGAAAGCAGCAGACTTTTCTAGCCACTTATCCTAAATATTCCCAGAGGTAGACCCAGAGGCATGCAGCGTATGTCTTACCTTGGAAGTTACGAGTACAAGTGGTTTTATTTGGGAACAGGGTGCAAAGTGAGGTTGTCAGTGTGAAGAATAAAATGTATGAAGACAGAGAGAGAACAGGGAAAACAGGAAGCCCTTTTCTGAGCTCTATGCAGTCTCAGCTTTAGGATTCTTCTCAGTCCTGGTATATGATCAGTGCTCAAGAGATTTTTGAATTCTTAGGATGGTGCACAAGTAATTGTGGTTTTTACCATTACTTTCAATGGCAAAAACCACAATCACTTTTGTATCAACCTGTAATTTGATTTGAAAAAAAACAACCAAGTATGTATGGCTCTTCCTGTAAATATAATAATATATGTTTATATTTCCATAAGTTTGCTTCTGTTTAAAGAGTAGAGGCTTTGTCCAAATTCAAATCCTTCCTTATCTAACCCTGGGGGAGAAAATAGTGTGTAGTGGGCAGGAGTCTGCAGAAATGGGACTCAGAATAGGGCATCCACACCAGGGACAAGGAGAAAGACCTTGGCTAGAGTCCCAAGGAAGCCAGAGGCCCAAATTTTGGAAGGATAATCAGGAAGATGGGCCCATCTGAGAAGAGCCACAGTTGAGTTATGGGCTGCTAAGCAATCTTGAGCATGGATGCCTGAGTAATACAGTCTATGGCCCCAAATTCCCTTTAGGTTTTTGTGCATCTGTTGAACCTTCAATAAGCAGCTGCAAGCAAATACATGCCAGATCTCTTATGTCATCTGAATAGGGCTCTAAATGTGCCTTCACCTTTGCTTTAAAACTGAGAGTGAGCCAGATGACAAACCTGCACGTGTACCTGCTGTCTAAAATAAAAGTAGAAAAAAAACCTGAGAGTGAACCAGGAGTCTTCTCTCGAAGGTTTTATCCTTTGTGTTCTCTTTAATATGGCTTTTCAGCACCAGTATTTTACAAATCATTTTTACTGAGTGCTCTATCAGCTGAGAATCTCGTTTTTAAACTTATAATCATTTTTTATTGCTTTGTTAATAGAGATCTTCATTTAAGAAATCTCTCTCTTTCTCTCTCTCTCTCTCTCTGTGTGTGTGTGTATAGAAAAATTTTAATAGTAAGCCAACACAAAAATCTGGTGGAAAATAAGTATGCAATAATATAATGCCAGGTTTCCATGTGTAATATACTTGATGTAGAACTGAAGCAATTATCCACAAAATGTAGGCTTAAAAATTATTTGAGAAGAGACAATAATATAAAACTAACCTATTGTACAAAAATTCAACTTTTTGGCTTTTTGTTTCCATTTCACTGACTTTAGAGAAAAGGAAAAAAAAGGGAAAGAATTAATTTCGAGGCCTTGTTTAAACATGACAGTTTCATTTTATTCATTCAGTCAATAATCATTTACTGGGACTCTACCCTCTGCCTGGATGGAAATGCGCTAACATCAATGGTACGGGTGCCTGCTCTTGAAACGCTAATGGTATGGCAGGAACAGATATGTAAGCAGATGCAGGATGGCATTACAAGCTCAGGAAGAGAGGCGATAATAAAACGCTTGTGGCTTGGGATAATTAACTGCTCGGGGATAGACCAGAAGGCTTCATGAAGAGATGGCATTTGAGTGTGATAGAAATGAGAATACCTTGTGGAGAGGATGAAGGTTGTTGTAGGGGGAGGAAGTGGTGTGGCTATTTTGTGAGAAGTTCAAAGACTTTAAAGCAGGAGAATGGCTTTGGCACAAAGCAGAGGATGCAGAGGCATAGGCAGGGATGGACTTGAGTGAGGAGGCCAGGACTGTCTCGGAAACCATGCAAGGTCCTTGGGGAAGGCAGGCAGGACTCAAGAGTAAAGGGCTGGCTTCAGGAGGCTGAGCAGGCTGATGTGGTGGGAGCCCCAGGGAGGATAGGGCCTTGCTTGGGGACTGGGTAGTTGGCGATGCCATTACCAAGCTGGGGAAGGGGGACTCTAGAGAAGGACCAGCTAAGAGACACTTTGGCAGGATGAACTGAGCTGATAGAGCTGGGTGTCACTGATAGTATTTTAATGTCAATATCAGTTTCTTTCCCATTAAAAATGAATGAACATATTCTATTTAAGATGGTTGATTTGTCTGATTACTGTAGAAATGTCGTGCATGAGGCTTCAACCTGCCCATTCACCCAGAGACAAGCTCCATGAATTGATGCCAATGTCCCAGGACACCTTTCCTGGCTCCTTGGATTTAGCATCCTTGTCCAAGCAGGGAGCTCTGCGGCCCATCCATTCCCTAGAAAAATGCTCAGATCACCACTGGGGTGGTCATAAGTGCCTTTTCATAGTTTGCCTCAGAACCCATGATTCTGGAATGACAAGCTTAGAAGATCAGTCCATAAGTCAGTTCAAATCAGTTCACTTAAACATTTCTGATAAGCTATGAGTACTAGGAACTGTGCATTCATGATTTCTAGTCCTTCAACAACCCAGCAGGCAGATGGCCTTATCTTCCTTCTGCAGGTGGGGAAATTGAGGCTGAGAGAGCGTAAGTCTCTCGCTATCGTTGCACAACTGAGATGGGGAGCTGAATTCATCCCAGTGAGTGGATGGCACTGGGCTCCATGATCTCAACAGACCCAGTGTACTGCCTTCAATGACTCTGATCACAGCCCATTCTTTTACTGGGCCGTTTTGTCAGTGACAGAACTGCAGGTAGTATTTTTGACATGACTGATACTTTATGAGCACTTGAAGTAAGGAGGAATGATGGCTGGGTCATCAATTTATTTTTCTTCCTCAATTAATATAACAGCTGAGATAAAGGGTGTTAAACTGGCTTAATTGGGTTGCCATCATAACTAATGGCTTGGTTTTATCGAAACTAGCATCTTTTAAGTAGAATCAATCTAAATAATCTTACTCTATCCCCCAGCCGTCTAGAACTTGGTTAAGCTACGAAAAGAGATAGACCCCAGACTGAGCTATCTTTTTGAAGTTCAGTTAAGAGCCTCTTCTACTCTAGTCTAGGGGTGTAAATTCAGTGGTTTGGTAATCATTTCACTCTGGGGCTGAATAACAATTTTTTTAAAAAAAATCAATCTAAGGTATTTTGAACAATATTTCAATTTTGAATCAGCTAGCATTATTGGAACATCTATCTTACAGGGGACTGAAGGAGAAGACAGGCTGGGACATGATGTATCTTAGCCTATGAAAAATCATTAGTCTATCCCATTTTAATTTTACAGCTGTTATGCCTGGTGCTATATCTGTGTGTCTTCTTGGTAACCCACATCACATTTTTCACTGGCAGGCTCAAACATACTTTATACAAGTAGCTAAGTCATGAAAACAGGCTGCTGAATTTAGAGGTAATTTGGCTTGTTTTAAAGCCATCACTTCCCTCTTCTTTTACATGGAAATAGAAGGGGAACATGAGTCATTTGATAATCACATAAAGACAATACGGGCTCAGGAGATGGTTTGGACTTCCACATTTAAACTATTTCATATGCACTGAGCCTTAGGAGGAACTAACAGGGACACCTTTCGTTTTCTTCTTTCTTCAAACGCTGCAGCATATGCGAGGACATTTCGGCTTCCTGGAGCAAAATATTTGTCATCATCGTTTGCAGTCATCATTTAGGTCTTCTGGGAGAGCATTAAGAGGTCCATTCAATAACAATCGTGGAACCACAAACCCTATACAATTTTCCAGCAAGAAGAGGGCAAAAGATGAGGTTAAGAAGGAGGTAAGAAGACCAGTCTCAGAGAATTCTGAGCAGTGAGGGTAGAGTAACCGAGCCAAGAAGCAGCAGCCAGTGATGCCTTTCCTGCCTCTGACTGTCCCCAGTGGGATTCCAGAACGCTTACAAGAAATCGCTTGTGACAGTTTTCAGCCCATATAAGACAGGGAGAGTAACATTTGGCCTTGCTGGTGATGACTGAACAGGAGCGGTATTGACACCGGGATTCGGCCAGTGCTAACTGCTACTGCCCTGCCCCACTGCCCGCACACCCCCACAGGGATTCTATTTCATCGCATTCCCGAATTTCCTCTCTATATCTCGGGTTTTTCCTTAACAGTTACTTTCTTTTTCCCTTTCTTAAGAGAGGGCAGCAATTCTATGTTTGTTGAAGTCTTTAGTAAAAGAGTTCCTGTACTCTGAAGGCACCATCTTGACCTTTTCAGAAAATCTGGACCATATAAGGCAAATGATGATATTCATCTCTAAAGAGAAAACGCTTGCCAGCATTAAAGGTCACACCTTATTAATCTATAGGATTAAATGCTTTACTCATCAAGTCATGGAGCCACAGCCAGCTCTGATTTAGCAAAACAAAACCATTTCAGTTCTATTGAAACAATGTTCTTAGGTAATTTACAGCTCATTAAAATGACTTATTTTATTTTTATTTTTAGATGGGGTCTCGCTCTGTCACCCAGGCTGGAGCGCAGTGGCACCACCTTGGCTCACTGCAACCTCTGCCACCTGGGCTCAAGCCATTCTCATGCCTCAGCCTCCCCAGTAGCTGGGACTATAGGCATGCGTGACTATGCTCTGCTAATTTTTGTATTTTTAGTAGAGACAGAGTTTTGCCATACTGGCCAGGCTGGTTTTGAACTACTGACCTTAAGTGATCCACCTGCCTCAGACTCACAGAGTGCTGGGATTATAGGCATGAGCCACCTTGCTGGTTATAGCACATTAAAATTATTGATAACAAATTGTTAAATCAAGTTTAGCCTAAAGCTGCCATCCTAAAGCTGCCTCCTTAAATATGCTAAATTCTGCCTAAAATTTCTCTCTATATAGTGAACTATGACCTGAAAGGAGGTATAAATAGACTGCCACCTACTCTTGTGCCAATTACTGAGTTTGGGTCAGCCAAAGGGGCCAATTGTTCAAATCGTGTTCAAATAAGGCAAGCGCTGGGTGTAACCAATCCAGCTGTTTCTGTGCCTCATTTCCATTTTCTGTGTGTCACTTTCCTTTTTCTGTCCATAAATCTTCTTCCCCTACATGCTGGTGCTAGAGTCTCTCTCAGCCTACTTTGGCTTGAAAGGCTAGGTACATGCTCTCTCTCTGTAGTCATGCATTTTTTGTTAGGTTCTAACTGAAACATAGAAATGCTCATGTATCAAATATACAGTTTGAAGAATTTCCACAATCTGAACATACCCATGTGGTCCAGAACTCCCAGATCAAAAAACCCATCCACAAGGTGATCTGACAGCTAGGATTAACTTCACTTGGGTTTCAGCTTTACGTAAATGGAATCGTTTAGCATGTAATCTCTTGTTTCAGCCTTCTTTGGCTGCACATTATGTGTGTGAGAGTCACCCATGTTGTAGTGAATGTTGCAGTTCTTTCACTCATGACTATTGTATAGACTCCATTTTGTGAATGCATCACAATTTATTATTCTACTTTTGCTGGGCATTTGGATAATTTCCAACTTTGGGCTCCTATGAATAGTGGACATTCTGGCCCTTGGTTTTTGAGGAACACATTTCTGTTGGCTAGACAATACCTAGGCATGTAACTCCTGTATCAGAGGGCATATATGTGTTCAGCTTTAGTTGATACTTGTTTCCAAGGTTGTTCTACCAACTTATGCTTCTACCAGCTGTGTATAAAAGTTCCAATTATTTCACATCATTGTCAACACTTGGGATTTTTCTTCTAATTCCAGCCATTTTATAGGCATGTTGCTGTATTGCACCTCATTATATTTCCTTGATTAATTTGTGTTTTAATTTACATTTGTATAATTTAATGTGTATATCTCTGTTTAAGTTGAAGACCTTTTCATACATTTGTTGGGATTTGTATCTCTTCTGTTGTGAAGTATTTGTTCAAGTCTCTTATCCATTCTTGGTTTGTGTCTTTTGTTAACAGATTACAAGATTTCTTTTTCTTCTTCTTTTTTTTTTGTTTTTTGGTTTTGAGACAGGATCTCACTCTGTCCTCCAGGCTGGAGTGCAGTGGGGTGATTATGGCTCACTGCAGCCTTGAACTCCTGCACTCAAGTGACCATCCAGCCTTATCCTCTTGAGTTGCTGGGCCCACAGGTGTGTGCCACAACACTTGAATAATTTTTTTTTGAATTTACCCACACTGGTCTCAAACTCCTGTCTTAAGTCATCTGCCTGCCTTGGCTTCCCAAGGTGCTGGAATTATAGGCATGACCCACTGTACCAGGCCTGTAGCATGTCTTTGTATTATAAATATCTTCTACTCTGTGGGTTGCTTTTTTACTTTCTTAATTGTGTCATATAATAAATCAAAACTCTTAATTTTAATATAATCTGTCATTTTTTTTTCTTTTGTGGTTAGTACTTTTATATCCTAATTACAAAAATCTTTACTTACACCAAGGACATACATGTTCTCATATGGTTTTCTTTAAATTATGCATTATTTTTCCTTCTATATTTTGTTGTAATATATCTAGAATTAATTGTTGTATATGGTTTAAGAGAGGGGTCAGAATGCATTCAAAGAATATGTTTATCCAATCAACTTGGCATTATTTATTGAAAGACCATGCTTTCTCATCAACAGTGACGTATCATGTGGTCCTTGTCAGAATCAGAAACTGATTCTGTGGATTTATTCCTGAATTCTCTATTTTATTTCATTGGTCAGTTTTTTCCTATATTTGTGCAAATACCATAGTTTCAATTACTATAGTTTTCTAGTAGGTCTAGATGTATGTATGGTAGTGTAAGTTCTACAACTTATTCTTCAAGATTGCCTTGGCTATTTTTTGCTCCTTGTATTTCCATATAAATTTTATAATCAGCATATCAATTTCTGCCCCCACCTGCATGCTGGGATTGGGACTTTGCATGGTATTGCATTGAATCCATTAGGCCAGTTTGAAAGGAAATGTCATTTCAATAGCATTTAGCCTTCCAATCCATGAGCATGGTATATCTCTCTATTACTGTGGGCTTAAATATGGAGAAAAAAATTATCTTAGGCAGTCATTTGTAGTTTTATTGCAAAGGATTTGCATATTTTTCTTTAAATTTATACCTTACTACTTGATATTTTTGATGATATTGCAAATAGTATCTTTTAGAATTTTATTTTCCAATTGTTTATTGCTGGGGTATATAAAACAATTAATTTTGTATACTGATCTTATATCTGATGACCTTTACTAAAAACAGTAATAGATTCTCTGAAAATTCTTTTAGATTATTTTAGGTATACAGGCATATCATTTGTGAATAAAAAGGTTTCATAAGACTAGTGTTTCTTTTGCTTGCCTTCTTGTTCTGGGTGGGACTGATGTTTTTAGTATTTCAAAAATGAAAAAGTTTTTAGTATTTTACCATTGAGCAAGATGTTTGCTATAGCAGCAGCTCCTTCTGTTATTTTTTTTAAACCAGACTAAAAAAGTTTCCTAGTTTGCTAAACGTTATTTTTTAAAAAATCATAAATCAATGTGAATTTTTTCAAATGTAACCCTTGAGATGATCATATCATTTTTGTGGGATTCATGAATATTTTGTAAGAATTTAAAAATTTATGCTCATGAATAAGACTGGTCTGCAATTTTAATTTCTTGTAAGATCTTGTTAGGTTTTGGACAAAACCTGGTCTCAAGAAAAGAGGTGTTAAGCATTTCTTCTATTTTGGTTTCTGGAAGACTAGAAGAATTTGTGTAAGATTGTTTTTCTTTCTTAAATATTTAAGTAAGAAACATGTAGTGAAGCCATCTGGATATGTGTTTTTCTTTGTGGAAAGGTTTTCAAGAACTTTTGGTTTTTCATAAACATTGGGCTAGTTAAGATTTTCTATTTCTTTTTAGGTCAAGGGTTTTTTGTTCTTGTTTTTGTTTTTTAAGACAGAGTGCAGCTGAGATTACAGGCTTGTACCACCATACCCAGTTATTTTTATTTTTAGTAGAGAAGGAGTTTTGTATTGTTGGACATGTTGGTCTTGAATTCCTGGCCTCAAGTGATCTTCCTGCCTCAGTCTCCAAATTGCTGGAATAACAGGCATTAGCTACCATGCTCAACCTCTTTTTAGGTTGTTTTTGGTAAGTTATAATTTGGGGGAAGCTTGTCCATTACATTCAAATTGTCAAATATGTTGCATAATGTTCTTCATAATATTTTTGTATATTTTTGATGGCTATAGTCATTTTTTCTTTTTTATTTCCAGTATTGGTAATTTTTGTTTCTTTTTTATCTTTTTGCTTAACAGTCTTGATGTGAGTTTGCATTCAAACTTTTGGATTTGTTGATTTTTAATTTTTTAAAAGTTTTTGGAGACAAGAGTCTTGCTCTGCCACCTAGGCTGGAGTGCAATGGTGTCATCTTGGTTCACTGTAACCTCTGCCTCCCGGGTTCAAGCCATTCTTCTGCCTCAGGCTCCCAAGTAACTGAGATTACAGGCACATGCCACCACCTCCGGCTAATTTTTGTATTTTTGGTAGAGACGGGTTTTCCATGTTGGCCAGACTGGTCTCAAACTCCTAATCTCAGGTAATCCACTTGCCTCAGCCTCCAAAGTACTGGGATTACAGGTGTGAGCCACTGTGCCCAGCCTGGACTTGTTGATTTTGTCTTGTATATTTGTTTTCTATTTTCTAGAATTTTCCTCTGAGCACTGGTTTAGTGTATCCCACAAGTTTTGACATTTCATATGTTTACTTTTGTTTCTGATTTTGGGTTATTTAGGAGTATACTGTTTTATGTTCAAAGTGTTTCTAGTTATATTTTGCTATTAATGTTTAGCTTAATTCCATTGTGATTGGAGGATATATGTTAAATAATTGCAGTTAAACACACTTGTTAGACTATTCTATATGGCTCTGCATGCAAGCAACTTAGTACTTTTCCTTGTGAGTTCTATATATGATAGTTCATGAAATTTGTTAATTATTCTGTTCAAATCTTTTATAGCCTTACTCCTTGTTGTTTTTTCTTTAAGCTGATATGAGAGATGTTTTAAAGACTCTCACAGTGACTGGAGATTTGTCTACTTCTCTTTTGAGTTTTCTCTGCTCTGTACATTTTGAACCTGTGCTGCTAGGTGCATACAGGTTTAGGATTGTGATGTCTTTCTTTTTGATTGCTCCCTTTATCATGATGAAATGGCCTCCTTACCGCTTGTCATGTTTCTTGTTTTAAAGCAGGGGTATCCAATCTTTTGGCTTCCCTGGGCCACACTGGAAGAATTGTCTTGAGCCACATATAAAATACACTAACAATAGTTAAAGAGCAAAAAAAAAAAAAAAAAAAAAAACAATAATTTTTATAATGTTTAAAGAAAGTTTATGAATTTGTGTTGGGCCACATTCAAAGCTGTCCTGGGCCACATATAGGCCCTGGGTTGGACAAGCTTGCCTTAAAACATGCTTTTATGTTGTTTTTAGGAGAGATGGTATTATCAAGGTGCTTTTTTTCTTTTTTTCCATCCTTTCTTTGTTCTTTTAATTAAAGTCTATCTATTGTATGCAGCATCTGGTTTGCTGATTTTAAAAACACTCGGATAATCTTACTTGGAATATTTAATCTGTTTACATTTTGCATTTGACTTTGGTATAATTAGGTTTAGACTTACTGTATCACTTTGTTGTTCTATTTGGCCATCTTTTAAATGTGGCCAAATTTAAAATGTGGCCTTCCTTTCTTCTCTTCTTTTGAATTAGTCAAACATATTTTCTTCTATTAATTTATTAGTTTTACTTACTTTTTATATTCTTTTAGTAATTACTTTATGGGTTACACAATATAGATACTTGACTTATTACAGTCTAATACATCGTATTGCTGTAACAAAGTCTCCAATGCTGCGGAAACTGTTCTAACTACATTTATAGCCTCCCACATTTTTTGTTACTGCTGTCACGTATTTTAGTTCTATAAATATTTTTATATATATCTTAGGCTCTCTGCATGGGCCAAGCCTGACTCTTGCCTAGAATCACAAAATGCCCCTAGAGTAAAAAATGAGTTTCTTTTTGAAACTATTTTTCCCTCTTTGGTATTTCAGTTTATCTAGGTTTCACTACTTCTGCAGCTTCCTGATTCCTTTATCATTAAGAGTTTTTGGCCGGGTGCGGTGGCTCAAGCCTGTAATCCCAGCACTTTGGGAGGCTGAGGCGGGTGGATTACGAGGTCAAGAGATCGAGACCATCCTGGTTAACATGGTGAAACCCCGTCTCTACTAAAATACAAAAAATTAGCTGGGCACGGTGGTGTGTGCCTGTAATCCCAGCTACTCAGGAGGCTGAGGCAGGAGAATTGCCTGAACCCAGGAGGCGGAGGTTGTGGTGAGCCGAGATGGCGCCATTGCACTCCAGCCTGGGTAACAAGAGCAAAACTCTGTCTCAAAAAAAAAAAAAAAGAGTTTTTATATTATAATTTATCTAGATTTTTCTAGTTTTCCAGTGGGCATAGTACCTTACCATATCCTATATGGAAGTTCCTGAAGCCATATATTTTATCAACATGTTTTGGCATAAATTCCTGAGTTACTCTTTGTTTGGAAAAATCAGTTTATTTTGGTTTAGCTTTCCTAGTGTTATATGCCAAAAATCTCTATTCTTTTATTCCATCAAATAAATTAAATATCTATAAAACTACTAAAATAAATGCTCACTTTGGATAAAGTTGAGATATCAATTAGTACTGTTTACTTTTGTTCTTTGTTTTGGGGGGATAGGAGTCTTACTCTGTTGCCCAGGCTGGAATGCAGTTGTGTGATCTTGGCTCACTGGAGCCTTGACCTCCCTGGGCTCAGGTGATCTTCCTACCTCAGCCTCTTGAGTAGCTGGGACTGCAGGCATGTGACAGTGCGCCTGACTGATTTTTGTATTATTTTTGGGGATGGAGTTTTGCCATGTTGCCCAGGATGGTTTTGAATTCCTAGGCTCAGGTAATCTGTGAACCTCAGCCTCCCAAAGGGCTAGGATTACAGGTGTAAGCCACCACTCTTAGCCTCCTAACTTTGATCTAATAGATAGTGTTGGTTTTTCCTGGTCAAACATAATATCTAGGATAAGTTTGGGTGAGGCAAAAAGGAGCTTTGAAATAAAAGTTGCTCTGATTTATAAGGTCTTTTTAATTGATGTTCTTTTTGCTGTAAGTCCTTTGGGTCTTGTTCAAGATTATTATTCCTAACGATGGTTTTGTATATTAATGCCAACCTGGTTTCTATTTACCATTATATCTTCAGGGACATTTAAGCTCTCTGGAAACATCTGTGGCACCAGATTTTAAACTTTCCTGTCTGATATTAATGTTAACAGAGTTAGACAATGAGTAGATTTCAAGCTGTATTTTTCTTGGGTCATGGGAGGATCATCCTGACTCTACACTTTCCTTTCTGGAACCTCCACTGGGGTGGGATTAACATGAGTGAACATTAAATATGGCTTCTGATGGAGATTCTAGAGGGCACAGCACTTCACTCATTTCTCACAAGGTTTTAAGTGGGAAATTTCTTCTTCATTTTATATAAGTAGAAAATGAGACTCACAGTCTGTAAGTCGCTTTCACAGTTACACAGCCAGACAATGCATACAGGTGTATGCTGAATGTTGAGAAAACATAGGTGAGACTCAATGAGTCTCATAGATGAGAAACAGCTGTAAGGTATCATTAGGTCCTGACTACATTGTAAATTATTTCTTCAAAATCAGACAGCTAGTAAGTGGCAAGACAGAAGTTTATACCAGATTGCTGCTTCCACACAGAAATTTTAAAGAATGTTAAAAATGCCAGAAACTGAAGGTAGAAAAATGCTATCTAATGATACAGCTTTTAGAAAGTCAACTAAATTCGATGTCTGTTTCCTAATCTGCAAATGTTGGTTTCGTTCTTCTTAATATTTGTGGGCAAGGTACATACACACACAGTGCCACTTAACTGATTACTGCATACCTGTAAAGAAGGCTCTTGTTTCTGGTAAAAATTAAAGTATACTGCATTTTTAGTTTCTTGGATTTATAATTGCACAAAAAATTTCACAAAGAAATGCCAACCATGCTACATATTTGAACTTTCCTTCATGATATTCTTTGCTGAGAAATTTCTTTAGAAGTACAGATGCTTCTACGTAGTACACAACCCTGCCATTGTTACTTTAGCTGATCGATACTTGGTACTTTTCATTCTACACAGTATTTTAAACATTCTTGGCTTACTTTCATCTCTGATTATGTACTTAATACTCTGTCTAGCCCTCTTCCTTCTGGAAAGCTTTTCTGTTCTGAGAAGTCCCGTCTCTTTTGCATGGGCAACTCCCTAAGCAAAATCTCTCCTCATTCCATTTCTATCTTGCCAGCTTCTTCTGGGACATAATCTCAACACTCATCCTCCAAAAAGAGGAAGGACCAGTCCTCTGAAACTCACCCCTATTTATGTTGATGAAATAATCATTCCCGATTTCTGGACCAGAAACCTGAATACTGCACTTCTCTAGCTCATGTTCAGTAGATGCTCTTGACAAAGATTTGTTTCTTCCTTTCAGATGTTATCTAGGTTCATCCTCTCTGGTCCATCTCTGTTATGCTTGTGCAGACTCTGACGTCATTAACTAAGACACCTGCTAAGGTTTCCAACACATTTCCCCACTGCAGGCTGACTTCTCCTGAATGAACCTCATTACCTTGGCTTGGTCCTCTCTCTTCTCTTACCTGTATTTCTGTAGCATCTGCCTAATGCCTCCCTGCTCACAACTTGTCATCACCACATCCATTTTCTACACTGCAACATGATGTATCTTCTGTTCTTGTGGGGAAGAGGTATATGTATATTTTTATTTTTATTTATTTTCATTTTTTTTTGAGATGGAGTCTCCCTCTGTTGCCAGGGTGGAGTACAGGGATGCGATCTCGGCTCACTGCAACCTCCCTTTCCTGGGTTCAAGCAATTCCCCTGCCTCAGCCTCCCGAGTAGCTGGGACTACAGGTACATGCCACCATGCCCAGCTATTTTTTTTTTTTTTGTATTTTAGTAGAGATGGGGTTTCACCATGTTGGCCAGATGGTCTTGATCTCCTGACCTTGTGATCTGCTCCCCTTGGCTCCCAAAGTGCTGGGATTACAGGTGTCAGCTGTCATACCTGGCTGAGACTTTTTTTTTTTTTTTTTTTTTTTTGTAGAGATGGGGATTTACCATGTTGGCCAGGCCTGTCTTGAACTCCTGGACTCAAGTGATCTGCCAAACTCAGCCTCCCAAAATGTTGAGATTACAGGCATGAGCCACTGTGCCTGGCTGGGATGTATCTTTGTAGAGCACAATGTTTATTCTGGGGGCAAGTGAGTGATGTTGTCAAGGCCAAAGTCCTTGGCATAGCATGTAGAGCATTTCATGATTGATTTCATAATTTATTACACAGGTACGTGAGTGCCTGCTGCAAATCAGGCACCATGGTAGGTGTCGGGAATTCAGCACAAGACCCATTTCCAACCTTAGAACAGTCTGGTATCCACACACTTCTCTGCCCTTATCTTTGTACACACAGAACCTGCCATGCTAACTTCCACTAATGCGGATCAACTTTCCAATTTCTCACATATTCATTCTACTAGAACGCCTTACCTTAAAAAAAAAATAATAGCTAAGTTGTATTGAGCACTTGCTACATGCAAACTACTATTCCAAACGCTTTACAGGTAATGACTCCTTTAAATCTTGCATTACTTTTCTAGAGTTGCCATAATAAAGTACCACAAATGAGTGGCTTACACAACAGAATCGACTGTCTTACAGTTCTGGAGGCCTAAAGTCCAAGACTGGGCATCTGCAGGTTTGGTTCCTGCTGAGGGATCTGAGGAAGGCTCTGCTCCCGGCCTCTCCCCAAGCTGCTGGAGGTTTGCTGGGAATCTTTGGAGTTCCTTGACTTGCAGAAGCATCACCCTGATCTCCATCTTCATTTTACGTGGTGTTCTCCCTGTGTGCATACCTGTCTTCAAATTCCCCCTTTGATGAAGAACATCAATCATACTGGATCTGAGCCCACCTTACTCTGGCATGACCTCATCTTAATTAACCACATCTGCAACAACCTGCTTCCAAATAAGGTGCACGTTGTGGAACCAGGGATTAGGACCCCAATACATCAACACTGAGTGGACACAGTTCAATCATAACCATTGTTAAAGCAAATTAAAATGGAAATTAGACCTGAAGAACCCCTGGGCAGAAAAAGCCAGTTAGGTTTCATAAGTCACCTTAAACTTGCTTGATTGCAAACACAAGCAAAACTGAACATGAGCTATTTCTTACAAATATCTATATTAAAGAAAAATGAAGCCTTAAGGCTAACCAGTCAGAAACTGCCAGCTAACTCCTAACACCAGGGACTAACATGCCCTACCATTAATCAACATATCCTTCCTCATGCAGGTTAGATGCCCTCTCTTGGGCAGCTCTCCATGACTACCCCCGAGGCTGGACAGGGGCTTTTCTGGCTAAGCTCCATCAGAACAGTTAGGACACTCTACTGTGATCTTCTGTGTACTTGACTAACCTTCCAAATAACTCATGAGCCCTCTGCACACAAGGGCCATGTATTTGTGGTACTTTGTAACGGCAACTCTAGCAAAGTAATGCAAGATTTAAAGGAGTAAAGCATTTGGAACAGTATCTTGCATGTAGCAAGTTTCATCCATGAGTCTCCAGGACCAAGCACAGGATCTTGTCCAGCTCTGTTACTGAACACTGTCTACCTGATATTTCATCATGTCAATTCCTCCTCAAGAAGTTGCAGGGTCTTCTGGCTACCTGTTCTATCGAATGAATCATCTGGCTTTGAAGATGTGACTTTTCCATATACATCCAAAGAGATTCCTCCATGTGCAGTTGCAGCAGACACGACAGATATATTTTTCTTTTTTACCTCCCATGCTGTATCCCCTTCTACTTTTGATTCCTCTGCCTTAGATTCCTGGGTAACGCCACTCATCCAAATCCCACTTGTCTTTCAAGGGTAAGCTCAAGGCTTGCCTTTATTGTGAAGCTCTCTCTGTCTATTGTATGCCACATGGATTGCTCACTTCTGGTATTTTTTTAAAATTTTTATTGCATTTTAGGTTTTGGGGTACATGTGCAGAACATGCAAGATATTTGCATAGGTACACACGTGGCAGTGTGTTTTGCTGCCTTCTGCCCCTTCACCCATATTTGGCATTTCTCCCCATGCCATCCCTCCCCTGCTCCCCACCTGCTGTCCCTCCCCTATTTCCCCCAATAGACCTCAGTGTGTGGTACTCCCTTCCCTGTGTCCATGTGTTCTCATTGTTCATCACCCGCCTATGAGTGAGTATATACGGTGTTTCCTTTTCTGTTCTTGTGTCAATTTGCTGAGAATGATGTTCTCCAGATTCATCCATGTCCCTACAAAGGACACGAACTCATCATTTTT
>CM052654.1:5754536-5775727 GCA_028533165.1 Leontopithecus rosalia
ACATATACATATGTATACATATACATATATACATATACATATATACATATACATATATACATATACATATATATACATATACATATATACATATACATATATATACATATATACATATACATATATATACATATACATATATACATATACATATATATACATATACATATATACATATACATATATACATATACATATATATACATATACATATATACATATACATATATACATATACATATATATATATATACATACACACACACACACACACACACACACACACGGATAGGAAAGACTATGAGAAACCTAGGAAATAAAATCCAGGAAAGGAGAGATACAAGGTAGTTTTATATTCCTACTGAACGATGCAAATGACCCCGTAAACCAACAGGAAAGAAAGGAAACAGTGGGAGGATGCTTCACCCCTACTTAATTACGGTCCAGTGGATCCCGTATTATTAAAAGCAGAACCAGAAATACACAGAATTTCCAACTGAAGGAAATCCACTGTTTTAAAATAGCGTATGTAGCTATGGCCTTGAGCCTAAAGTAAAGGGTATATTTCAAATCTTCTGACAAAATGTACAGATAAAACTGAAGGGCCACTGAATTCCAGAAGCCTAGATCAGTCAGACAGCCACAGCCCATCACAGTCCAAGGTAGTGTTCTTTTCCTCTCCCGGGGAACCGGACCCAGAGAAAGCAGTCTCAGCAAACAGAAAGGACTTCCACGGTCTCAAGGGCCCTAGACGATCCATCTGGACCTGGCTGACTTTCTACCTGCATTTCCCACCTCTTTCCTCAGCCTCCCTAAGTTACAGACTCACTGGCCTTGCTTTTATTCCTTGAAATTAGCAAATTTCCAAGGGATGCAGATGTTACAACCAGCAGATGTGGACAAGAAGAGTTGCCCACTGAGGGGCCTAGGCAGGGCCTCTTGGGGTTGGGAGGGTGGGATACTTCTTGCCTTGCCTCTCATGGAGCTATGACCTGTTACCTATGACCTCCGTAACAGCTGAGAACAGGGCAGGAGCTCTCGACACCTCCAGTCCCTTCCCTGGATCTCCCTCCCAGGCATCCTAGAGCCCCTGGTGAAATCCTGTGGACATCTGCATGAGGCTCTAGCACAGGACAATGCTGATCAGTACATGGCAGCTGGCATCTTCTGATGGCACATGGACCAAAACTTCGCCTTTTACAGACGTTGTGACCCCTACTATGACATCATACCCAAGAGAATCATCACCTTCTACACCCGCAGTGGACTAAGGTAGCTGTGGTGTGAATCCACTTTCTCTGGATCATTGTAGGAGGTAGGCGGTAAGACCACTAGGGATTGTCTTTTGTGTAGACCACTGTAGTGCACCTGATTCTTTGCTTCTCTTCTGCTTGCTACAATCCATTCTCCAAAGAGCAGTCAGTGTTACATCACAGTGTGTGAATCCCCTGCTGAAAATCCTCCACTGACTTCCCGTAGAGTATAGAGTAAGATCCAAACTCTTAACCATGGTCTCTGACGTCCTAGAGGACCCACCTGGCCCTGCCTGGCTTTCTATCCTCATTTTCTACCTCTTTCCGCAACCTCCCCAAGTTATAGACTCACTGGCCTTCCTTTCATTTCTTGAAATTAGCAAATTATTTCTGGTCTCAAAAAATTCTACTTATCTTTAGATATCACTAAATTCCTGTTCTCCTAAAACCCTTTCCACTTTGCTCATGGGATAAGTCTTAGATTTTCTCATGTGTGTCTTTTTTTTTTTTTTTTTTGAAATGGAAGAGTTTTGCTCTTGCTGCCCAGGCTGGAGTGCAATGGTGCAATTTCAGTTCACCTCAACCTCCGCCTCCTGGGTTCAAGCAATTCTCCCGCCTTAGCCTCCCAAATAGCTACCACTCCCGGCTAGTTTTGTATTTTTATAGAGATGGGGTATTTCCATGTGGGTCAGGCTGGTCTTGAACTCCCAACCTCAGGTGATCTGCCCGCCTCGGCCTCCCAAAGTGCTGGGATTACAGGTGTGAGCCACCACGCCTGGCCCTCATGTGTGTTTTACACTTTGTAGGATCTCAGCTCCAACACTGAGGCTTCTGTGATCCCCAGAGAAGCCATTCTGGATGGCCGGTCTAAAGTTTGTCTCCTTCCCTGGCCAGCTCCACAACTTAGAATGTGAGTTCCTAGGGGCAACGACTCATTTATCTTACTCCACCCTTCATACCTAGAACCTAGAAGAGTGGCCAGCACACAGTGAGTAGGTAGGCACTCAGTTGTTGAATGCATGCATGAGTGAATGAATGAATGAGAGTACAAACTTTCTTTAACATGCATTGGTTGACCCATGTGCTGGGTGACTGAGAATTCTAAAGGCTCTTTCATCCTAAAGTGCCCATCCATCCTTCCCATATAGGCAGGTCTCTTAAAAGAGCCATTGGACCATCCATCTCTCTTGATCCAGCCAAACTCCTACTTCTATGCTGCTACAGACACTTCCATCCCTTTAGTTGCCTTGGATCTGATGCATGCTGTCCACTGGGGCTTATTTAGGTTGGTCTGTGTTCTGGAAGACCACTCCCAGGTTCAGTGATTTGCCAGGAAGGCCCGCAGAACACAGCAGATTGTCATATTCAATGGTTAAAACTTATCACAGTGAAAATATGCACAGCAAACAGCACAGAGAAAAGGCACATGGGGCAACAACCTACAGAAACCAGGTACCAGCCTGCAGGAGACCATTCCCAGGGGAATCACACAGGATGTGCTTATTTCCATCGGCAAGTTGTGACACCAGGAGTGAAATGTTCTCCCTCAGGGAAGCTCACCAAAGACTCAGCGCCCAGGGTTTTTTATTGGGGGCTGGTCACATAGGCACCCTCTGCCTGGCATTAGCAAAATCCTTGACTCCCAGAGGGAAAGCACATATTCAGCATAAACCACATTTGTTTGCACAAGCAGTTTAGGTGCAGTGAGCCACGCTTATGAGTTAGGAGAGTGGCACCCCTCCCCACATCCAAGATTCTACACACCAGCTGAGGCCAACCTTGCAAGCAGGTGTTTGTAGGGACAGCAGTCTCAGGCCTGCTGTGTGAACTATTTTCTGCATCGTCCATAATCAGGACAAGGAAATGTCGAATCAGAGGAAATTCAACTTATCTTTGGAAACCACTGAATTCCTGTTTCTCCTAAAACCCTTTTAATTCTAGAAACTATGTATTGAAACTCCCAAGGAAGCTGGAATCACAAGAAAACAAGCTCTTGTTGGTACAGTGGTAGCTGGTAGCTTCAACTCCATTCACAGTTAGCCAAGGACACACTGATTTGGTACTCTGTGTTAACTGCAGAAAATTCAGACAATATAGAGGAGAAAAACAGAAAAAAAATTAAAATCACCCTAATCCACTTCCAGAGATAAGCACTATTAACATTTTGGTCTAGAGGCTTCCAGCCTATGTTCAGATATATACCTAGACTTACACACATTTTTAATGTGACTGTATCATTCACTCACTCATTTGGAATAAATATTTGCTGGGTGTCTGTTACATGCCAGGCACTGAGCTTGGTGTTGGGAAGACGGCAGTGTATTCCCCCATTTTTTGGAACTTACACTCCAGCAGGGAGACAGGATATAAATTAGTAATTACACAAATGGTTATTTAATTACCCTTGTGACAAGGGCCATGCCAGCAGCCTCCCTCACATCATAAATCATGTGTTGTAACTGTTTTCCTATTTTTCAGCATTTACTTTCTGCTGTTGTATCTACAACTGGAAGCGCACATTCATGGATGACTGAGGAGGTGCCACACAATGTATGTATTCATACACATTACTGTCTGCCATTGCCCTGTCTACCTGGGAGGCAGGTATTACCACCCTCACTTTACAGACAAGGAAGCAAAGGCTCAGAGTGGTCTAGGGGCTTGCCTGAGTTATGCAGCTTTCAAACAGCAGAAGTGTAATTCCGATGTGGATCTCTGCCTCCCAAGCATAGCTTGATTTTTATTTGCCTTGTGAGTGCCCACTAGGGTTGGGTATTCGTCTGTGCCACTAGTTTTCCAATTTGGGTGTGTATCAGAATGATCGGGGCTGTTGATGATGGGACCTTTCCATTTTTAACATATTTTCCAGGTGGTTCTGATTCACCAGAGTTTGAGACCCACTATTCTATGAATAATGATTAAACTCTGAGCTGGAACCCAGGGCTATGTTCCACAGCTGGGCTTTCCTTAGTGGGGAATAATAACTCAGGAACATAGGACTGGAATTTACAGGATGGCAATATTTCCTTAAAACAACAACAACAACAACAACAACAACAACAACAACAACAACGCCAGCCAGGCGTGGTGGCTCATGCCTGTAATCCCAGCACTTTGGGAGGCGAGGTGGGAGGATCGTGAGGTCAGGAGATCGAGACCATCCTGGCCAACATGGTGAAACCTCATCTCTACTAAAAATACAAAAATGAGCTGGGCACGGCATATGCCTGAAAACTCAGCTACATGGGAGGCTGAGGCAAAAGAATTGCTTGAACCTGGGAGGCGGAGACTGCAGTGAGCCAAGATTATGCCACTGCACTCTAGCCTGGTGACAGAGTAAGACTCTGTCTCGGAATAAAAAAAAAAGAACTCTTACATTGGTGTAAAACTTTCTTAAAATTGTATTTCTGTTTATAAAAATTATACGCATTTGGGAAAGGGTTAAAATTATACAGCACATGTATGTAGGTGGATTTAATATCTTCATCACTATAAATGCTGAAACAATATTGGCTTAAATAGTTCTTTCACTGGAAGGCTCTTAGTAACTTCAAAGTCAAACTTCGAGACTCAGCACTGAGATAAACTACTCAGCTGTGACGTAGATATCAAGGAACTCGTGTCTAACAGTGCTCAGTAATAACTGAAGTCTAAGAATGATTTAGTCCAGGAAATAGTCACTCTTTGCCACTTTCACTAGTAGGCAAGAACAGGATGGGGCCACAGCTAGGTGCCACTGAATGTGGGCATGGTCAGCGTGAATTAGGGGCATGCCTGCAGACAAACACCTGAGAACCACCGTTCTGAGCTCCCACCCTTTCCTGTGGACTCTCTGACCTTTTCCTTCTTGTGTGAGTCCCATGTGCACTGAGCCTTCCCTGGAAAACAATAAAATGACATTTCCTGGGCACCAACTACTTGTCAGGGACTGCACACATCCTCTCTAAAAACCTTCTCACCACCTGTTCCAGGCAAGTAAGTCTGCTCCTAGTTTCTCCTGGCAAAGTTCAGACCTGGCCTCTTGTTTGAGGCTGTTAATTCTTTGTTAGAATTTACCGAAGGTCTCTGAACTGCTGCAATAGGACCATTTTGTGCCTGCAGTAGGATTTTGCTGTGACCAGGCTCTTCCTAGTCAGGGCTTTCTAGTCCATTCTGCAGATTTATTTCCAGGGGTGATTTACATAGTCTCCCCTATGCCCTCACTGCCACTGCCCTCCCCAACCCCAGTGTTGAAACCTACATAAATGCAGCAGTTATTAGAGCAAGGAAACGGCATCTTCACAGCTTTATAAGTGTCTTTGCAAAGATATTTATGTCCCATATAAAGGGTCATCTGCCCCTTCATAAGGATCATTTCATTGTTGCTTTCTACCAAATTGATTGCAAAATGTTACAGAGAAATCCAGACAAAGTGATTCAAGGTGTAAAGCCACATATCTAACAGTATCATACAAATTAAATAAATTAGGAAATAAACAATTACATAGTAATTAAAAATTGAGAGGCTAGGACCTTAACATATTTAGTTACTATATTAACATGCTGAGACTTCAGAAGCTATCTGATTTCTGAAATCCAGAAACACACTTATCAATCCTAGAGGAAAACAGGGATTGTACATTCTTAGTGTGGGTGAAAGCATTACACAGATACTTGAAGGTGCAGCCACAGGATTGCTTTCATTATTCATTATCATTATCATTATTAACAACTAATCAAGCCTGTTCCTAAATGTACTGTCAGCTCTAGGGTTAAATTTGCTACATCCATGTATTCAGGTTGGGTGACTTTTTCTAAGCAGTATACACTGTGCTCAGAAAAGAACAGGAAGACTTGGAGTTTGGAACCAGTTGGTAGCAACGTAAGCTTTCCTTGGTGTGAGGCTCTTCATCCATTTGTTCACACTCTTTTCATTCAGTATGTTTTATCCCTTTTTCCCTGCACTCCTAGGCCTGAGAATACAAATATGAACAAGACCCACAAACACCGCTCATCATCCCAGTATTCCATTTGCAATGTCATGAATGAACTCCTGACAAGGCCCATAATTCTTGCAGCTAAATATCCTGGTATTATCTGGTCATCAGACTTCGTGAGTTGTCTCCTCCCAGTGACAAAACCATCCCAAAGAAGCACCAATCCAGCACAAAGTATGACTGTCAATCTCACAAAAGATGCAGGGTTCTAAGAGGATGCTCAGAGTATAAGAATAATGCTAAGTGAAATAAGCCAAGCACAGAAAGACACATCATACTTTATTATTTCATGTATCTGTGGAATCTGAAAGAGTCAAATTCATAGTAGCAGTGAGAGGACTGAGGAAGGGGGAGATGTTGATCAAAATTTCTATGTACACATAGGCCACACCATCACATTACACCCCATAAATATATACAATTAGTATTTACCAATTACAAGTAAAGCAATAAAAGAAGAATAAGAAAAAAAAGAATCATAAGTAAATCCCTGACAAGTGAAAGTGCTATGGCGAGAACAGAATCAATGATTGAAGAAGAGAAAGGAGAGTGTATTTATAGCTGCTTCAAAAGAACGATTTGAGTGGCAAAGGACCGGGGAGAGGTCCTCTGGGAAATGGACAAAGCCCTTGAGTGGGTAGGAAAGACAACCTCTTTATAAATGCATGGCATAAGCTGAGCATAAGGTGACATATGGCATGTACTGTCATGGAATATTGTAAAAATTATGTCAAAAGCAAAACAATTCTTGGTTCATCTGTGTTCACTCTGAGAATAGCCTATGATTGCGGTTAAACTTATAAACAAACTTATGTTCATCGTTTTTTTCTCCAAAATAGAGTGACCCAATTGTCCCACAGAACTGATGCCTATGTTTTTTTTTTTTTTTAAATAACCATAGAAATTGACCCTTCCAGTCTTAAAACTTGAGAAAGTTGCAACTGTCTTATCTGAGTTCCTTTCTCAAGAAGCCAACCATCAGGTCTTCCAGATAAAACCAAGGAGCTGAAACTTACCAGATCACTGCCGCTGGGCAATGAGGAGCCAGACACCCCCACCCCTCAGGACTGCCTACAGGACCACCTGTTTCCTACTGACCCACTTTTCTTCCTCCCCCCTCCTTAATTCCTGTTTTCCCAAACATGGTTACATTTCTTCTCTGCTGCATTAACCCCTCATTTTAGTCAGTCAGGGAGACGGATTTGAGATTGAGTTCCCACTTCCTTGGCTGTAGCAGCACCTGATAAAGCCTTCTTCCCTGGCTTTTGTCCTGTTGTCTCAGTGATAGGCTTTCTATGTGGTGAACAGCAGGATTCAGATCAAACCCTTGGTATTTTGGTAACAATCATATCTTAACAATATATATATATATATTTTAAGTTTTGAGTCACACTTTGATCCTCACTTTAAATTGATTCATGGTAAGTTTTTTTTTTTTTGCTTCCAATCTTCTTTTGGTAAGGGCTGTTGCTGGTCCCTGTTCATGATTTGGAGTACATGGATGGTCACAGGAGGGACGGTAGAGCTTTGGGGGTTTATCTGTTTACTAAACACTAATAACACTTTATTACAAGAGCAAAAAGCAGAATAAAATAGTCTGGGCTTTGCTTCAGATTTTCTGTAAGGCCCTCTGCAGTGTGCAACCAGGGGCAGGGGCTCTCTCTGCCCAGGTCTCAGGCTGCACTGCTTGCAGGTCATATTCTGTTTTTGTTCACTTATGCCAAGGAATGGTGGTGTCTGGCCAGGCGCTCAGTTTCTCAGGGTGGTTTATCTCAAAGAAACACGCTCACTGGGAGAGCAAACCAGGATGTCAGAAGACCATAATGGGAAAGTTAATCACCCTTCTGCATTTGCTCTCAGAGTTATTTTTATTGGGTGATTAATTGACACACTGTGGCCTTTGCTCTGGCACCTGGGTCTCTGAGTCCAGCTCAGACCAAGCTGAGCAGGGATACTGGCACTTTCAAGAAGTCAATAAATGAAGCCAGCTGCCAGGACCACAGTGAGATAGATGGCTGAGCCTCGCATTATGCCTTGAAGGTCAGTGAATGTGGTCTGGCCGGCTGCCAAGCAAGGAGGTTCTTACAGGCAGCTGCACTTTGCGAAGGTGATGACTGGACCTCCCTTTTCAGAGGCATCCCAGTAGAGCGCCATCTACAGACTGCATTTGTGATAGAGGCCAGGCAACTGGGAGAGCTGCAGGGTCCCTGGAGACAGGAGCATCTGGGTTTCACATGGAGCGAGCTCACCAGGAAGCCCAAGTCCATTCTGCTCTCACAGATCATTGTCTGGAGGCACCATTGCCAAAACAGGTGATGCTGCTGCCTGTTCTGTGAAGGAGCTGGAGAGTTATTTCTACCACGTAGCGCTCAGAACCAATGATTCCCAGCCCTGTGTGCTGCTTTCCAGTGTTCATTCATTACATGTGCTTTGACCACCTTCTATCTGCCCAGTACTCTGGTAGGGACTGGGGAGTTTGCAGTGATCATGGTGGGAGCCGCCTGCCCTCAGGATGCTTACCTTCACCAAGGCCATTTACTATCTGATGTTGTAATTCTCACACAAGGTGGTTATCTCCCAGGTATGGAATTTGTCTTTCTCTCTTAGACTGACTGGCCACGTGTCTGGCCATGCAGGCCTCGGTTAAAGATGGGGGAGTGAATGGGCAGAAAATTCAATGTGTCAGAAGCCAGTGGAAGAGCAAGCTATGGAATTCCGAGGAATTGATATCCCTAGGAATTTCAAGGCTACATGACGACAAGCATGTCTCAATCCCTGCGGGAAGCAGTTGGGTTTGGTGCCCTTGGTGTAGTCAGTGGTGTCAAGCACTGAGATTAGCAAGGGGGATGAGATGCATCCTGGGCCTACAAGCCTCCCTCTGTACAAGGGTGTCAGCTGTTTCCACATGTGGGAACATCAGTTGCCAGGAGGAATGTAGCTCGGCTGTGTCATCTTTCTAGATGTAGGAGGTTCTACACTAGCACTACTGTAGAAATACAATCCTACTGCAGTTTCCAGGTCCTCCATTCTTTTGCCCACAGAGCAGGAGATTGCCATTTAAAAAATGTACATCAGGTCCCTTTCAGGCTTCAAACCCTTTGGGGCTTCGCAGGCTGATCCCTGCTCATCTCCTGCCATCAACTCATCCTGTTCTGCAGCGCAAAGCCAGCCAGGCTCTCCCGTCCTCCCAGCCTTTGCATTAGCTATTGGTGTCTCCTCTCTCTGCTCCCCTTGGCTGGTTCATTATCACCCTTCAGATCACACGTCACCTCCCTCCTAACCAGCCCATCTAAGGTGGCCTCCTCCAGTTACTCTCCATCCCATTATGCTGTTGACTCTCCCATGGGCAAGAGCTGTAAGCTGTAATCACACCAGTTGTGTGGTCAGACATTCACTCCTTTTACATTTTCCTGTCTGAAATCTAGAAAAGAAAAATGGATACTTTCTGAATAAATCAACCTCTTCTAAACTGACTTGCCAGAAGACCAGAAAAGAATCCAGATGAAGAAAAACCTAGGAAATACCATTCTGGACACTGACCTTGGCAAAGAATTTATGACAAATCCCCAAAAGCAATTGCACTCAAACCAAAAATTGGCAAAGAAACTATGAACAGAATAAACAGACAACCTACAGAATGAAAAGAAATATTCACAAACTATGCATCTGATAAAGGTCTAATGTCCAGAATCTATAAGGAACTTTAACAATTCAACAAGCAAACAATAAGCCCATTAAAAATGGTAAAAGACATGAACAGACACTTCTCAAAAGAACACATTCATGTGGCCAAGAAACATATGAAGAAATGCTCCACATCGCTAATCCTCAGAGAAATGCAAATCAAAATCACAATGAGATACCATCTCACACAAGTCAGGATGGGTATTATGAAAAAGTCAAAAAATGACAGAAACTAGCCAGGTTGCAGAGAAAAGGGAGCTCTTATATACTGTTGGTGGGAATGCAAATCGGTTCAGCCCCTGTCGGAAGCAGTTTGGAGATTTCTCAAAGAACTTCGAACAGAACTGCCATTTGACTCAGCAATCCTATTACTGGGTACATATCCAAAAGAAAATAAATTGTTCTGACAAAAAGACACATGCACTTGTATGTTTATGGCAGCACTATGCACAATAGCAAACACAGGGAGCCAATCCAGTGCCCATTAATGGTATTATGGATAAAGAAAATGTGGTATGTGTATACCATGGAATACTATGCAGCCATAAAAAATAATGCAATTGTGTTTTTTGCAGCAACATGGATGCAGCTGGAGGCCATTGATCCTAAGCAAATTAGCACAGGAACAGAAAACCAAATACTGCATGTTCTCAGTTATAAGTGGGAGCTAAACACTCAGTACACACAGACACAAAGATGGGAGCAATAAACACGGGGACTGCTAGAAGGGGGAGCATGGAAGGGATGTAATGGTTGAAAACTATCGGGTACTATGCACAGTCTAGGTGATGGGATCATTTGTACCCCAAACTTTGGCATCATGCGATTCACCCAGGTAACAAATCTGCCCATGCATCCCCTGAATCTAAAATAAAAGTGAAAAAAACCAAAACAAAACCTTGTGATTCTTTGTATTTGATTCAATTATTTGATTTTTTAAAAGAATATCTCCATATATTTTAGTGTCTTGAACTTTTCATCAAATTGTGATTTTAAAAAGTCATAGTTTAGCCTAGAAGGAGGTATCTCTAAGTTTGTCAGTTCCTAAAACAACATTCTAGAGAATAATAAAAGAAAATCTCTGTGAACTGTACATCGTCTTAGATCCAGAAATGCTTCCTCTAATAATTTAGCTTAAAGAAATAGCTAAAGGGAGCACATTCCAAAATTGGGGAATGCAAGAATTCTCAAAGCCTTTTAATAAGAGGCAAGAACTCTCAGAGCCTTTAATACTCATATTTGCATTGTGAAGATCTGAGAGAAGGCCTTAGCATAAAGTGTAACTCAAACTTACTTGGAAGAAATATTTAGCAACATTTATATTTTCTCCATCAATGTTTACTACAGAAAAATAAAAAAAATGGTTGGGCACTGTGTCTCACACCTGTAATCCCAACATTTTAGGATGCTGAGGAGGGCGGATCACCTGAGGTTGGGAGTTTCAGATCAGCCTGACCAATATGGAGAAATCCCATCTCTACCAAAAATAGAAAATTAGCTGGGTGTGGTGGCACATGCCTGTAATCCCAGCTACTCGGGAAGCTGAGACAGGAGAATCACTTGAACTCGGGAGGTGGAGGTTGTGGTGAGCCGAGATCATGGTATTTACACTCCAGCCTGGGCAACAAGAACAAAACTCTGTCTCAGAAAAAAGAAAAGAAAAGAAAAAGAAAAAAGCAATCAGGTAACTGTTGATCAAAAGTGAAAATGGAATGTAGACATTAAAAGCTGTGAGGAACACAGCTTGACAAGATGAAAACATACATGAAGTAAAGACGGCAGATCTAATCTTCATAGTGTGTCGGTATGTGCGTAGCACAGTGAGGGTCCACATGCAAATACGTGGCAGGCTTGCTGCCCCCTTCTCATAAACACAGTAATGACCTGGCAATGACCAGATCAAGCCCTGTGTGCCAAGCCCTTCTTATTCACAGGGCTTGACATATAATCCCAAACCTATTTGTTGCTACTGGCCGAGAAAATACCTCGAAGGGAATGCTGGTGGCAGCTGCAGTAACAATTATGACCGAGACTATGATAATGACAGAGCCGAAGATAATATTTATTGAGCACTTGCTTTGTGCCGGGGACTTTCTAAGGACTTCATGTGGGTCGGCTAATTTAACTCCCACAATAACTTCATGCTGGTGGGATTATTGACCCATTATATAGATGAGGAAACAGAGGTGGTGAGGGACTAAGTAGCTGGCTCCAGGACACACAGCTAGTACGTGGAGTAGTCCAACCCCGGCACCCAAGCTCTTAAGACAGGGATGACTCGCTCTCTGGCCTAGGTCTCAGGAGCAGTGGTATCTGCGTAGTGGGATTTACGTCTTTCTTATTTTTGTTTATCTCAGTTTCTAAAATTTTTACCATGAGCCCATATTTCTTTTGCAATAAGAATTTTTTTTGGCAATTAAAAAAACTAGTACTACAAAGATGATTTCCTTTATGTCTCCACATTTCCATTCTCTCTTCTTTGTGAAACCTTATTGTTATAGATGGTATATTTATATATATAATGCATGTATAATATGTATGTAATATATGATATATGACAGTATGTGATATATATACACAGAAACACTATATCCATTTTATACTTGTGAACTACATGCTTGTGTTCCCCCAAAATCTGTATGTTGATAAAACCCTATCCCCCGGTGTGTCTGTATTTGGAGATGGGCCTCCTTATGAAGCAGTTAAGGTTACATGAGGTCATGAGGATGGAGCTCTCATCTGATAGGATGAGCCTCCTTACAAAAGGAAACCCCTTACGCTCCCTACCCTCTACCCTCCAGGCACATGCCCCAAGGAAATGAAGCTACGTGAGGACACAGCAAGAATGTAGCTGTCTGCAATCCAGAAGGAGAGCCCTCCCCAAAGACTGAACCGGCTAGAACCATGATCTTGGACTTGCAGCCTCCAGAACTGTGAGAAATACCTGTCTCTATTTAAGCTGCCCAGTCTATGGTATTTGGTTTTGGCAGCCTGAGCTAAGACAATGCTATCTAAATGTTTGGTCGAACCATACAGTTGCCATCTCTCTGGTCACGACAGCAATTGCACAAGGCCCAACCTGAAATGTAAACATATATACAATAAAAACAGCATGTTGTAATTGTGTTTTCCTTCCTGTTGGGCACGGTGCTTTGAAGGCTGAGAGATGCACTTATTTATCTTTGCTTTTTCTTCTCCCCAGGCATCTGCTGGCACTTGGTAAACACTGGTGACCGAACGGGTAAATTACAAAGAGGAGGATTTTGAATTCCTGTTCCAATAGAAGCTTTAACGTAGTTCCTATCAAGCCTAATTCACTCACTAAAAAGAATCGCATTGCACATATTGGCAGGAGCTATTGAACTGTTGTTCATCAAGACCTTTTCTCCTCACTTCACAGGAACTCCAGTTAAATGTGTCTTCACAACGCACACATACACGCACATGCACATAGCTAGTGCCATTCAACCCTAGCTAATCACACCACTCATGGCTCACAGGCTTGTGGAGTCAGCGGGTGAGAGCAGGCAGCTTCTCTCCAGGGCCCTGTGTGCACATCAAGGACTTACACCCTGTGGTCAAGGATAGACTCTGAGGCAGAGAGACGTGGTGTGTGGCTCTGAGACCTGCCCACAGTGCCGTTCCCCTTCTCCAGGCAGCACGTTCACTGCTACCCACGTCTGAGTACGTGTCTCTGCATAACGGGCTCCTCAGAGGAGCTACGGCTCTTTGTACCAGCTGCGCTGTGGCTCTTTGTACCATCACCGTTTTCAAAAGCTTCTGCCTCACAAAAGAAAAAGCAAAGCACCTTCCCTCAGGCAGTTTTCAATTATTCCCTCCAAATGCATCAGTCAAACTTGATACTTAAACCCTGGAATCCCAAAACTCCTTGGAGAAGAGAGCCCATTAGCAGAGGGCGGGAATGACTGCCCTCCGTGCCAACCACCTGGTTCACCCCCTGGGCCGCCCTGCTCTGACTGGAGAGCAAAGTTGTCAACCGGTCCCATCAAGGGATGTGTCATTCCCAAACCTGTTTGACCCTCACTGCTTCTGTCCTGAAGACACAGGCCTTTCCTGGAGAGCTATCCTATACCTTTTGTGTCCTTTGAATGCCATTTTATCTTTCAGGGCTTCTAATGTTGATGTTCTACTCACATTCTCGGCTTATAAAATCTCCAACATTGATATTTTATTTAGTAAAACTAAACGTTTTTCTTTCTCACTGCGGAAGGTTGGAAGGTTCTTCTTTGAGAACCTGCTGCCGTGGTGTGATCTCTGGAACAGATGGATAGGCGTGCACTAAGTGAAGCCAGCAGAGGAAAATGTCATGGGAGAATCTGGGGGATGGCGCAAAGGGTATTTACTGTAAAATTCTTTCAACGTTTCCACCTGTTGGAAAACATTTATCCAGTTGACAAACAGAAAATAAAATGATGAATGTATGTTTTCTCCAAACACTAAGTGGCGTCCCTTCCCACGCTGATGTCTTCCTGCTACGAAACCTTCAGGGATCTCACGTGCTAGATGATTTCATTCCAATGAAATGTCCGTTCTAGGCAAACCCACAGAGACAGAAAGCTGACTAGTAGTCACCAGGGCTGTGGGGAGAAGGAGAGACGGAATGGCCAAGGGGGGGCGGGGCTTCTTTTTAGGGTGTTGAAAATGTTGTAAAATTGATGGTGGTGTTGGCTGCTCAACTCTCTGACTACACTAAAAACCGCTGAACTGTATATTTTAAATGGCTGAATTGTACCGTATGTGAATTATATCTCATCAATAAATATCACTGTTATACATAAGAAAGTTAACTTCAAGGAAGGGAGTTCTCCATGATTTCCAGAGCTGCTAAAACAGAACAAAACAAGGCACAAAGCAAACACCCTTCCCTCGACAGGCTTCAGACTACTCTTGAATTATAGAGGGTCAAAAGAGGACAGGGATGTTTTGATTTTTCTTTCATTTTTGCCCGCTTGGCAAATGCTGAACAAACAAAAGACCTCCAGAGTCTCCTCTGTGGGCTCTGCCTTTTTAGTTCCAACGGCTACAGCAGAATGGGCCAAGATAGTGATTTGCCTGGAGAATGAATCAATAAATGAATGAATGAATAGACCCTATGTAGGGTCCTTGTTTGCCCCAAACCTGAACAGAAACCCTAATCTTGTCACAAACTTGGCCTGTGACCTGCAGCACATGACCGTCACTCCTGGGCCTCAGTTTCCACACCTATAAAACCAAGGTCATCCAAAATGATGGTCTCTAAGGCGTCTTCTGACTAATAAATTATAACAGTCTTTCCCAAAGCAATTGTTATTCATGGCTGAGCACAAAAGTTACAAAATTATCCCCGTGGTAAGTTTCAGACCAAGTCCAGTTTTCTCTACAGGACAATGCAACATTTTACAATGTTGTCTAAGTACAGAAAGTCATTCAAAAGCTGAGAAAAATAAACAGTCAGGAAAGAATACCTACATAAATTGCTCACTCTGACTTCAAAGGGATTTTTTTTTCTAAAGTAAGATCATGAGAATTAGATTTATGTTCTCAGCACCAATGCAAATGCAGGATTTGTACAATATCCATTTATCAGTTCCCAAGGAGCTGATTTATGGCCCAGCTCCCCTACTTTGTATTCCATCCTGCTCAGAAAGTTAACTGACAACACAGAGAGAAATATCCTCCATCTCATTGCAGATGACGGGTTATAAATGAGCACAACTTGATTTTCTGCTCTGGAAAATTAGTGTTTTGAAACTCTCATTAGAAATTAGTCGTTAAAGCTGTTTCCAAACTTGACTGCTTGGCCCATCCCTTTGTTGCTGTTTTAGTTGTTTAATGTTCTGACAGTGTTGGCCAGAGAAACAACTGCCTTTATAGGCTCTTCCAGGCTGCCTTCCATGTCTGGATGTAACACAGATCACCAGCCACACCATGACCAGGACGCATCATACCGCTTGCCTCCTACAGAGATTCTGTGCTCGTGTGTGATAGGGTGAGTGACACAGATCTGGTGTTCAGTATGTCAGCAAAACTATGTGCGCCTGGAGGGGGTTTCACAGGGTGCCCATGTGAAAGCCTGGGCAAGGGAGAGCATTCCAGGCAGAGGGAGCCACGGTGAGCTGATGTCACGGAGGAGCTTCCGGCCAAGCAGCAGCTTGGAGACAGTGGGCAAAGCAGAGGCAGATCAGACAGACCCACGCTCAAGTCCTGGCTCAGCCCTTTAATATCTGTGGGGCATGGAGTGAGGTGCTAACCTTCCAAGCTTTTACTTCCCTATATGCAAAATGGAGACACTAAAACCTCACTTGGCCCTCTTCCCCAGGTTAGTGGAGAAGACTGAACTTGTGTTTCCCAGACTGATGCCTAATAGCAGTGGATCCCAGAATCACCTGTGGGACTCAAAGATACAGATTCCCAGGCCCAGGCATGGGAGATCTCGATTTGGTGGGTCTGAGGTGGGGCACAGGACTCTGGTTTTAACACCTCTCAAGGTTTTTGATGCCACTGGATCAGAGACAGGCACCTGGGACTTGCTGAGAAGCCTCTAAGCAGCCATGTGACTGAGGCAGTTGGGCAAAGGATGGGGTCAAGTGTGCTAGATCTCAGGGAGATCAGTGAGGAGGTCAGGAACCTGCTTCCCAACCAGTGAAATGGCTAAGACCCTTCCTTTTCACCCTCTGCATCAACTTACTCACCAAGGCATTTCCATTCTGCCTTTCTGGGCTTTCTGAGCTCTTGGACGCCTTTGAGTTTCTTACTTACTCCCTTGGTCCAGGCTGGCTTCATCTCTTACATGGCCTCTCAGCCTCTTCTCTCTTCCTTTCCAGTCTGGTCTTGCGTCTGAATGAGCTTCTTCTAAAATTCAGATCCAATCAGGCCATCTTTCTGCATTCAGGCCTTTAGGCATCTCCACTGGCTACAGTCCCAGGCTCAGATTCCACAGTAGGATACACAAGACCCATCGCAGTCTTGTTCATGTGTTGAGTGAACAGATCTAGCTCTCAGGCCACTGTGCCTTTGCTTACGCTGTTTCCTCTGCCTGGACATCCCTGCTCTGCTCTACCTGCAAGTCTGCCTAGCTGTCCCTTCCTTCCTTCCTTAAATTTGACCGATGTGCCTTTCTCTCTGCTGCTGTCATACTGTCGTGTTTTCACCTCAAATATCACTTTTGTGTTATCTTTTATACTAAAAGGGTCTGTTTATTATCTCTCTCTTTCTCTAGACTGGGTGAAAATGGATGACAGAAGTCATATGTGTTGTGGTAACTCTATATCCCCATTATCTGTGAGTCAGGTTAATTCGCATTTGTTGGTCTAATGAGGACACCAATAAGGGAGTCCCAGGGGTGTGATATCCTGGGGAGCTGGAAGGAAGGCTGGGAAGTCACATAGGGTTATACCCAAAGGCCATCTCAAGGGAGTAGCTCCTGGTTGCTGGTTACAACAAAGCCTCTGCTCACCCAGCTCTCTGTGTCCTTACTGATACTTTATCACTCATCTTGCTCCTGAGGCTGACACTGCTCAGGTTGGGAAGAGAGGATAAAGTAGGGATACAGGTCTCTAGGAGAGAGATTAGGAGATAGACTCCTTCAGGGAGATGGCAGGGGACAGGCTGCAACACAGTCACAGGGGCTTCAACTAAGAAGGGGCTTCCTCCAATGTGAGCTGGTTTGAGCTTGTACAACCTCAACCATCCATGCCTGCATTCATCCACCCACCCAAGCATTCATCATTCATTCATGTGTCTATCCATGTATCCATCCATCCACATATCCCTCCATCCATCCATTCTTCCATGGAACTATGCATCTGTCCATCCATTTATCCATTCTTTTAATATTTATTGTGTAGCTATTATATGCCACACATTATTCTGTACTCCGCAATTATGAAAGAGAACAAGATGTAAGTTCCTGTTCTCATGGAGCTTCCATTCTAGAAGAGGAAGGACGATCATAAGCAAACAGGTAACCTACAATACGGTAACTTCAGAGAGTGGTACGTGCTCTGAAAGCCGTCCCATCGTACAGGACGTGACCAATGACAGGTGGGCAGGGTTGTGGAGGGCTTCTTTAGTGAAGGTGATCAGGAAAAGCCTTGCAGAGGAGAAGAGAGTGAGAATAAAGTGAAAAGGAGACAGTCAGATGAAAGCCTGGGCAAGGGAGAACATTCTAGGCAGAGGGAGCCATGGTGAGCTGATGTCACGGAGGAGCCTCCAGCTGAGCAGCAGCTTGGAGACAATGGGTCAAGCAGAGGCAAATGAGATGGACCCATGCTCAAATCCTGGCTCAGCCCTTTAATATCTGTGGGGGACAGAGAGAGGTGCTAACCTTCCAAGTTTATTCGCTTCCCTGTATATAAAATGGAGACACTAAAACCTCACTCACAGAGTAGGTGAAAAGATGAAATCATATACAGAGCACGGTCCTTGGCATGAAGGAGGTTATCAAGCTCAGATACTTCCAAATCCTTTTGCCAAGTGAAAGTCATTGTGGTTGTCACATCGCATCATAAGACAGGCAGGAGGACTGATCACCTGGCTTATGGTAACCAGTTTCAGACGGACACATCTGTATGGTTCCAGTTTCATTCAATATTTAAAAAATGCTCCATGTACTCCCTTTATTATGCATGCCACCCGGCTCTAGTTACTGTGAAACCAGAAGGCCACAGCTTGGCTCTGTGCTCAGAAATATGGCACCTGTCAGGCGCATGATTTAGGAACTCGGCCTTCCTCAGTGGGACTTCAGTGTAGTAAAATCAAGTCAACGATTCTATCCGTGGCTGCTGTATAAAGGCTGGGAGAAACACGAAGTTCTGTCTTAACAATACACTTTTCATCAGTGAATCTTTTTTTTTTTTTTGAGACGGAGTTTCGCTCTTGTTACCCAGGCTGGAGTGCAATGGCACGATCTAGGCTCACCACAACCTCCACCTCCTGGATTCAGGCAATTCTGCCTCAGCCTCCCGAGTAGTTGAGGTTACAGGCACGTGCCACCATGCCCAGCTAATTTTTTGTATTTTTAGTCGAGATGGGGTTTCACCATGTTGACCAGGATGGTCTCGATCTCTTGACCTGGTGATCCACCCGCCTCGGCCTCCCAAAATGCTGGGATTACAGGCGTGAGCCACTGTGCTCAGCCCTAGTGAACTTTTGAAACCCCGTCTCTACTAAAAATACAAAAAATTAGCTGGGCATGGTGGCACATGCCCTGTAATCCCAGCTACTCAGGAGGCTGAGGCAGGAGAATTGCCTGAACCCAGGAGGCGGAGGTTGTGGTGAGCTGAGATCGCGCCATTGCACTCCAGCTTGGGTAACAAGAGCGAAACTCCGTCTCAAAAACAAACAAACAAACAAACAAACAAACAAACAAAGATGACACTGAAGTCCACCCCCCATCCTGGTTTCCAAATAGCTCAGCACTGGAACCTGAATAAGATGTGGCGATCCTGTTGGACAAACCAAGACAAAACGCCTCGTGAGGGTGTGGGACAGATGACAGGACACATCAGCGCAGGTGGCTCGGGTTTGCAAGGTTAGTCTTCTCTCATCTGATGTCACCACCTCTGGCTCTTTTCCTTTTCTTTGCCAGAAGTACACTGGTACGAGTTTAACATCTGATTCTCTGGAGGTGGGGAAAGCCTGAATTAATAGTGTTTGCCGAATTCCATCGATAGAACTACTTCCACTGTGGCCAATTTCAAGTTACTCTCACGATGTCACTGAACGCAGAGCTGGGAAGAAATGGTTACAACTGGCTCCTGCAAACTGCTATGAACTGGCTGTAGGACAACACTGCTATGCCACCTCCCTACAAAGAACAGGGACCCCCTACGTGGGGTTGGACACTATGTATGTAGCTGGCACTACATACATATTTCATACAATTTTGACTATCATTGTTTGAGGCTGGGATCATTATTACCATTTCGGGGATGAGAAAAGCGAGGCTCAGAGAGATTGTATAGCCAGCACTGGTTCACTTAATCAGCCCGCGGCAAAGTTGGAATTTGAATACCGTGCGTACCTCTCACGGCGGCACACTCCTCCTCCCCACTCTGAGTCCTTCTCATTCTTCCCTGGATGGGAACCTGGCTTCCTAACAGCCTCCAGAGCTCCACTCTCCCCTGGATCCACCCACAGTGCTCTTCTGCCCATGCAACCCCTCCACTCCCAGTTCAGAATGAAGTCCAGTTTATTTAGCTTGGCTCCAGAGTGCAGCCTGCACTTCCTCATCCAATCTCTCAAATCTAGCAAAATGAGTTTCCCCACAGTGCCTAGATACGTCCGACATCATTGACCTTCTTGCACTATCAGCTTTTCCTTATTCCGCTTAGCTGCAATGGTCCCATTCAAACTCTGTCTTGTCCTGCTAGCCCTGCTAAACCTCTTGAGCCCCTGGAGTCTCTTCCTCCCTTGAGCTTCTACAGCATTCCTATCTGGACACTCATCATGTGGTTAACGCCAGACGCTTTTGTAAAAACTACGTTGTTTGCTGGTTTGGATTTCTTAACAGCTCCCGGGAGGACACAAGCTACTCAGGGGCAGGACCATGTGGCATACATAATGACCAGACAGCCACGAAGAGTCCCTTGCTCAGACAGGTGGTGTTCAGCAACTCTCCCCAGAGCAAGACATACCCGTGTTGCCCTCTGTGGAGTAACTGCAAGGCAGTGTACCGCTCCTCTGGGGTCTCAGACCCAGGGGCAGCCTTACAAGAACAAACTCAAGCTATTATTAAAAAATATTTTTTAAACAACAAATCTCTTCCCTCTAAAAGACATTTAATTGCTACAGAGATCAAGAGAAGGCAACTTCTCTGAGGCTGGGAACGCAAACAACGTGAGTTCTTGAGGGCTCTGGGTATGGGTAATAAGATTCATTGTGACTCAGTTCCCCAATCCACTGAGTTTTGGAGGACACAGACAGGTGTCACCGCAGACGGGCTGCCAATGGATGGCCACTGGTGGTGACTTTCAGGTAACTTTGGTCATGCTGTGCTGATGGCCACTGGTGGTGACTTCTTTTAGGTAACTTTGGTCATGCTGTGCTGATGGCCACTGGTGGTGACTTTCAGGTAACTTTGGACATGCTGTGCTGATGGCCACTGGTGGTGACTTATTTTAGGTAACTTTGGTCATGCTGTGCTGATGGCCATTGGTGGTGACTTCTTTTAGGTAACTTTGGTCATGCTGTGCTGCTGGCCATTGGTGGTGACTTTCAGGTAACTTTGGTCATGCTGTGCTGATGGCCACTGGTGGTGACTTTCAGGTAACTTTGG
>CM052654.1:5776227-5816175 GCA_028533165.1 Leontopithecus rosalia
TGCTGTGCTGATGGCCACTGGTGGTGACTTATTTTAGGTAACTTTGGTCATGCTGTGCTGATGGCCATTGGTGGTGACTTCTTTTAGGTAACTTTGGTCATGCTGTGCTGCTGGCCATTGGTGGTGACTTTCAGGTAACTTTGGTCATGCTGTGCTGATGGCCACTGGTGGTGACTTTCAGGTAACTTTGGTCAAGCCTCGAAGGAGGGCAGCTACCCGACCCTAGCAGAGTTTGAGTGTGCCAGGAGCTCATCACTGACCCCCCCCTTATCAGTCTACATCAAACAACAATGCTGGCCAGAAACAGTGCGCTGAGTTCTGATGATATGGAAACACTATATTATTGACGATACAGGTATATACATAAAACCTGCCAGTGGCAGGAGTGCCTGATGCCTTCCACACCTAGGAATGCTCTGCTGGAACCCAGTTTATCTCAGGCACAGTTAGAACCCACTTCATAAAGCCTGTGGCAGAGAGAAAATTATGCCAGGACCTTGCTAGAAAGAAGAGGCAGTAGTCACAAGGCCCCATGCGGTTTATCTTCCAGGATGGACTGGTCCTGGGTTTGGGATGGCACCGAGTTCATTTCCGGCTCTCATGAGTCAGACTGCCACTTTTCTCAGAGGGCGGAAGCCAGTGGAGTGTGGCAAAGGTGTCTGTCAGCCTGTCTTTGCTGCTTCCTGTGAAAATGAGGTGGTATGCCTCCACTGGCTGTTTCATTTCTGGGCTCCCCTTGTGTCTTGTTGTTGTTGTTTTTATATAGAGGTGGGATCTCATTATGTTGCTTAGGCTCCCCTCAAACTCCTAGGCTAAGGAATCTTCCTGCCTTGGCCTCCCAAAGTGCTGGATCATGGACGTGAGCCATCACACTCAACCTCCCCTCGTCTCTGGCGCTTGGCATAATGCTGGTGTGCAATAGGTGCTCAATAAATACTGACTTGAGTGTAATATTGATGAACTCTACAAAGTTTAATGGAGTGTGTGTGCCTGTGTGACTGCACATGTGTGAATGTGTGTGCGTGGTGTGTGCATGTGTGTATACACATGTATGTGCATGGTGAGTGTGTGAACATGTGTGTCTGTACATGAACGTATGTACTGGATCAGGGTGAGGCAGAGCTGGCACTCAGATGACCACCAGCACTCCTGCCCCAAACTCAGCAGCAGCAACCATTTGGCGCCTACCCTGGTCCCTTCTCATTTAGTGCCATCTTCACCAACCATCTTCACCAACCAGCCAGAAAGACAAGCTTGGTTCTATTTTGAATATGAGGAAACAGAGGCTCAGTGACGTGCAGTAGGCCATGCAAGGCCTCACCGTGTGCAAGGAGATGTAGATTCCAGTAGATTCTGACCTCCCTGTCCCCTGTGCTGCAGTGCCTCCTGGGCAGATGCCAGGCACTGGTCCAGGGAAATTCTCCCCCACAGTGAGTGGAACCAACTGAAGCTGACGTCAGTGTATTCCACAGCGGCTGTGTGTTATGAAGACGGAACAGGACTGGTACTCAGGGGCTTCAGGACTTGTGTCTGGTATACTCGGCGTCTGAGGACAAGGCACTGAACTTCACCATATGCCTCAGCCTCCTCACCTTATGGTGGAAATAGCAGTGCACGCCTCCTAGCATCGTCATGGGGGTTTAAATTCTTGCATGTGAGTCGTGTATAACCGCATGTGTATGCAGGAAGCACTCAGTAGATATGCTCCTAGCACACCCTCGCAAGTAAGCACTTACCTAATCCAGCTGTTGTGCTTGAACATGTGGTGCTGGAAAAGACCTGGAGCTTGACCATGACAGACACATTCAGGGTATGGATCCTTTGTCCACCAAAGGATGGACAGCTGACTCACTCACTCATGTGGTGAGTCAGCTGTAGGTGAGTGACAGGGAGTATGGCATAACCTCCGCATATCTCCCTCTCCTAGTCCAGAAACTTGAGATAGTGGCGGCTACTTCTCAGGGCTGCTGGGATGGCTGAATAAGGTAATGGACTTAACATACCTCGCATAGGGTCTTGTGGTCCCTCAACAGGGGACAGACATTGTGGGGATCTGGTCATATTCTGAGAACAAAGCTTGACACATTCTGGAATCAAAATGTCATTGTCAAATGTGCCCGCTCAGTGCAATTCCACGTGGCTACTTGACTCCCTGCAATAACTTGTATGAAAGAGAGCCAGAAGCCCCGGGAGATGAATGAGCTGGTTTTAAGGAGTGAATGGTTTTTAGAGGCATTGAGGGTGCCCTGGAGGCCATCCCCCTCCAGTGCACCTCATGCCAAATGCACCTGTCAGCACCTGCATTCCTTTGCTGGATAACTTGCACCAACAGCTGAAGCCTTTGCTCATCTGTGCAGCAGGCTGGACGTGATGAGGAATTAGTTCCTCTTTCAGGTGCAGCCCTCACCCAGTGACTGGGTATTTATACCCCAGCTCGCTTGTTCGCCATGAGACAGGAAAAATACAAGGTGGTCCCAGAAGAATAGAGAGTCTAGTCAGTAGTTTCACATGAGGAGGAAGAGGAAAATGTTGAAATAGCTGCAGAAGCTAGGGGCTAAGACCCTGAAAAACCAGGGTGTGGGCCAAGCTGGCTAAGACCAACTGGACCCAATGTGGGGCTGGATTTGACCTAGGTTTTCCCTAGGACCTTTAGTAAGTTACATACTCATTAACATACTAAATCATACACCCACCGGAACCACAAATGTTCCAGGAGCACCTATATTTGGTGCAAAAATGAATGACACCTCAGTTCTGAGAAATCTCCACCTTTTTTTCAGGAATGTTCGTGAATATTCCACTCCTTGGTTCAAGAAATGCATAAAGGTAGCAACCCCAATCCCCCTTGAGAGGGGTTCCTTCTCTCTTGAAAATGCTCACAGACCCATTTCTTGGATGTGTCCTTTTCATTTTGCAATATATCACCGTACTTTTACTATTTTCTGACTCATTCTTGAATTTCTTCTTACACTCAGGAGTCTGGACACTGAATGGAGGCAAGGTCTCACCGGCTTCTGGGGACCTCCCCCAGAAGTGATACCTACAGGTACCACTCGGATGTATACACCACTGTAATACCGAAAGAACAGTTTGAACCTTAAATATCCTTACATATCCTATGTGCTCCACCCGTATCCCCAGAAGGGATACCCTACAGGTATCACTCCGACGGAGAAAGGCCAGGAGCGTATTCTTCTGGGATTCAGCTCCTGCACACATAATGGTGTCTGGTTGGACAATGCAGGGTGTGTGGGCTGTGTTCCCCTCCTGTCCCACTTTCCACTTCCCTGCTGGTATTTTATGGGATTTTCTCCAATATTTGTCCCAATCCAATGTAAGACAGTTATGTTAACAGAATTCCCAGCAGACAGTGGTTGATTGTTCTAGAGGCCAGTGCCCAGGCCAGCAGGAAGTGACTTCATCAAGCGAGAGTGGCGAATTAGTTCCATGGGTTTTCCTGAGCCTCTCAACAACAGGAGAGGCATGCAGAGCACAGTAGGAACTGAAAGGGGTTTGCGTGAATGAAAAATCCAGAGAAAGGTGTCCTGCGGAATGTGCAGGGTAAGATTTTAAAGAGCTGCCTCTGTCACGGAGAAATAACAAGCTTTGCATGCAGGGGAGCTGATTAATTGGCCTACTTTCCTCCAAACTAGCTCTCAAACTCTCACAATGGTCCTGGAGGAAGGAATTATTGTTGCCACTTACAGGTAAGGAAATTGAGGCACTGAGAGGTGAAAGGAGCTCACAGTGTCCCCATGATCATTAAAGGAGAATATAGGCACCAAGACTCAGCCCTTGGCTCATAATAGGTGCCCATTTCATGTCATTGCCTGGTTCTTCCTGATGTGATGGAGTAGTGGCAGAGTGGCCTGGGTCTGTTTCTCAGCTGCCCTGAGTCTATTTCGCAAGACAGAAGAAAGCGCAGACAGGGGCTTTCATGTGTGGTGAACCAGGCAGTTCAGACTGGTCCTCCCACCAAACCCAATGGGAGAAGATGAAAAATATATATACATACAAAAAGTGAGGAAGAAGTCAGGGTAGCTTAGGGTATTATAGTAAAGCAATCACTACAAGCCTTCATTTGGCTCTACTTTTTTTTGTTTGTTTGTTTGGAGATAGTATTTTGCTCTGTTGCCCAGGCTGGAGTGCAGTGGCGCCAGCTCAGCCCACTACAACCTCTGTCTCCTGAGTTCAAGCAACTCTCCTGCCTCAGCCTCCCAAGTAGCTGGGACTACAGGTGTATGCCACTACCCCGGTTAATTTTTATAGTTTTAGTAGAGACGGGGTTTCATCATGTTGGCCAGGCTGATCTTGAACTTCTGACTTCAAGTGATCTACCTGCCTTGGCCTCCCAAAGTGTTGGGATTACAGGCGTGAGGCATGGGGTCCAGCCTTCTCATTTTTTTTAATGGCTGGTACCCCATTTCAAGGAGGGCCTTAGAGAGTTTTATAGGCAATGATGTTGATGTGAAAAATTCAGAGATTTCCAAAGAGTTTTTGATTTTGGAGAGAATGAGCAGGACTGAAAGACTGCATTTACCCAAGTAAACGATCAAAAGAGGCCGGACCGGGTGTGGTGGCTCACACCTATAAACCCAGCACTTTGGGAGGCTGAGGCGGGCAGATTATGCGGTCAGGAGTTTGAGACCAGCCTGGCCAACATAGTGAAACCCTGTCTCTACTAAAAATACAAAAATTAGGCAGGTGGTAGCATGCACCTGTAGTCCCAGCTACTCTGGAGGCTGAGGCAGGAGAATTGCTTGAGCTCAGAAGGCAGAGGCTGCAGTAAGCTGAGATCACACCACTGCACTCCAGATTGGGTAACAGAGTGAGACTCCATCTCAAGACACACACACACACACACACACACACACACACACACACGAGTCCAGTGAGGGGTGCAGCAGAATGGGGATTAATGATTGCCAAGGGTTGGAGGGAAGGATGGATGTACGGGTGGAGCACATAAGATATTTAAGGGTATTTAAGGTTCAAACTATTCTTTCGGTATTACAGTGGTAGATGCATGCTGTTATACATTTGCCCAAACCTACAGAATGTCCAACACCAAAAGGGAACCCTAATTTGCACTGTGGTCTCCGGGTGATCATGACATGTCAATGTAGGTTCACTGGTTGTAATAAATGTACCCGTTTGGTGGGGAATATTGATTATGGGAGAGGCTGTGAATGCGTGGGGGCAGGAGACATGTGGAAACTCTCTCTACCTTCTGCTCAATTTTGCTGTGAACCCACAACTGCTCTGAAAAACAAAGTCTAAAAAAAATAAACAAATAAAACTGAGCAAGTCTAAGTTTTCCTAGCTTTAAGGAAAACAACATGAACTCAGCAAAATGGAAGACCGTATCAAGAAGATGATATTAAAGGTAAATTGCATATCCTGGGGAAAGATTTCAACAATATCTGATAGAACAGTCATTAAACGTGGAGAGAAAATTACTGCAAAAGGGGAGGGTAGTGGACAGCTGTTGTTTCCCCATCCTCCCCAGGAAGGCATTTCTTCTTCCTTCATTTTGGTGAAAACACCCTAATTGTTACAACCCCACGCCCGTCACAGCCTGTTGTCAAGGTTGACTATCCCCTGGCTAGAAAGTGGGCCCTGACCCACACCAAGGCATCATAATCACTCCCCAGTCTGACTCCTAGCCTGGGCTGACAGTTGGCATTAAGCATCAAACTGCCACCCAGGTTTCCCCTGAGGGACCTGCCTGCCTGTCAGCCATACACTGCCCTCCAAGACACTGTTTTTTACATTCATTCTTCAGAGTTAATTTCTGTTGCTTGCACCCGACTCTAATGGATAAAAACATCATTTCAGACACAGGGCAGTATTCAGAAATGCATTTTAGTAATGCTGCTGCTGCTGCCACCCAGAAGGAGACTTACCGAGACCTGGTACTTACAAGCCCCAGGCTCCTGGCTCCCTTACAGCAGCCAGTATAAATACTCCAAAATGCTAAAACAAACAACTGCCTGCAGGAAATCCCGGCACCACCTGTCAGGGGAAGGTCAGCAAGGATAAAGTAGATGGGTTTTTGCAAGAGAAAAACAGCTGCGAATGAAGCATTATCCAAACCCCGATCAAATAAAGGGGAAAGTTAGCCTCTGATGGGAAAATAGACTTTGCGTTGGCCATAAGTAACTGCACTATGTATGGGAATAGTCCAAGTGATTATTACACAGAGCTTCATATTTATGCCAGCGTGAATTCATAGCAATAAAGCTCTATTTCATATCTTTTGTGGAATGAGGTGGGGGTATTTACGAGCAAAGGCATGCATGAATGAATGAAGAAATACTCTAAATGATAGCAATAAAACTCTCACTCTCAAACCTAGCTACAGCTTTATTCAATCCTAGCTGGAAAGTCCTTGCTCAGCAAATAGCAACTACCTGAGATCACAAATGATGTAAAGAAACAGATGGGCAGAAGCAACACACTCAAGGCTTTTCCTTTTTCTTAAAATCACAAGGGAAATAGATAAAGGTAGTTGGCAAAAACTTTAATTAGGAATTAAAGATAAAGACCTATTCTCATTGAAGATAGATGGGTATCATCAGAACTCTCTCCTCCTAGCAGATTAAGAAGGCATTTCCCATTTCTGTCTTCTATAGAAAAGCTACTAAATGTAAAACAAACACATCCACAGATGCTAGGATGTCAGACATTTTGCCTATTTAACTCATGAATATGCAACAGTTCCTGAGTCAATCTTGTGACAGTCACACATTGCAGTCTCTATGGACAGTGTTTTGAATGTTCTGAAACTGTACCTCCTACTGATAGCTGAGAGTCCAAGTCAATAGGTCAAAGTCCCCAGCGTTAGTTACAGAGGAAGAAAGCATCACATGGTTAGTTACCAAATGTTTGCAGAACAGTCTGTGGTGGGGCACTGGGAAACAGTTTCCCCCATGCTTACCAAATATCCTCATGAAAACATATAAAACATACTCCAGCTCACTGGGGCAGCATAGCTAGGTACGCAGTCACTTTGGAAGTATGCTTCACAGTGTTTTATTTAATTTTTATGCCAGCTATCTATGACTGAGAGTATAGATTTCACTTCGGTTAAGCATTTCTACCAATAATAAAAATCAATCTTTTAGGGACAGGGATATTAACAGCATTTGGGGCAAGACACTAAAGCAATGTGATCCTCTCTGCATTTCTAGAAACGATAGAAAGGGTTCAAAGTGCCATTTACTATTGTGTGATTTGCAATGGATGGGACTGTTGTGGCTTCTGTGGCACTGGTTTTCTCTTCTTCCTGTAAGACCACCTGACTTGGCTTAGGGCAGACACCCCTCCCCTCACTGCTCCAGGGTTTTGGATGGGACCAGTGGCCAGCGATGGGTGTAGTCTGGGCTAGAGATCCACTCTGAACCAGTGAGTGTGAGCCTAGGAGTTCTGGAGAATACTGGACAGGCATCTCTCCAGGATGCAGAGTTGGTGAGCTGTTAGACCCAGAGCTACTGCTGACCTTTTGCAATCAGAGCAAAGCCTCTTTGAGAGTAACGCTGACAATGAGGAAGGCAGTCAAGAGGGAGAGAGATTCCTGATAGCCCCATCCTGATGGCACATGCAGGGCTGTCACTGGCATGGACTGTTCTGATTGACTGGTATGCACTGTTAACTGTTCGTATTTGAATATTTCCCACAAACACTCAGATCCAGTTCTGGTTAAAAACCGCATCCACCCTTGGATCTCCCAGTTATGTGAGATACATCAATTCACTTTTCCCAGCTCACTGTAGATTGAGTTAGGTTTCCTTTGTAACTAAAAGAGTCCCAGCTGATAGGTAAACATACCATTTGTAAGGGGTAAAGTTAAAGTATATGTCTTTTTACCTACATATTTGAAGAGGAAACCATTTGTTTATTTATTTAGAGACGGAGTCTTGCTCTGTTGCACAGGCTTGAGTACAGTGGTGCGATCTTGGCTCACTGCAACCTCTGCCTCCTGGATTCAAACGATTCTCCTGCCTCAGCCTCCTGGGTAGCTGGGACTACAGGCACGTGCCACCAAGCCAGGCTAATTTTTTATATTTTTAGTAGAGATGGGATTTCGCCATGTTAGCCAGGATAGTCTAGATGTCCTGAACCTGTGATCCGCTCGCCTTGGCCTCCCAAAGTGCTGGGATTACAGGTGTGAACCACCACACCCGGCCTTTTTTTTTTTTTTGTGATGGGAAAAGTTGACAGATGCAAATATCGATCTACTTGCTTGGTGTTTCCCTCCTTCAAAATTTCCCATCCCCTCCAACTCTGTCTAAAAGAATGTAATGCTCACTGCAAACCAGTGTGGCTTTATCAAAAATAGGTCGGACCCAAAGAACCTCATTTCTCACGAAAATGAGTTACCTTCTATGTGGACACAGGTGAGGCATGTCACAAGGTCCTGTGGAAAAGATGGAAGAAGGTAGGGTGGAAGGCCAATGGCAGAAGATGAGATGAGCTCCCTGGTGAAGTACCCATTTCTGGTGGTGCTGGACTGGCACACTGTCATCTATCAGTGCGTCCATGAAGGACCCCAGCCCATTAGATGGAGAGAGGGTTGGAAGAATCCTCAGTGAATTCTTCAAGGAGCAGCTGCTCCTTTCCCAGGTTGATCTGTTTGCTGCTGGATGGTAGAGATGGAGGCTGAAAAGTTCCCTTGCTACTGGCTTGAACTATAATCCGCACATTAGGTAAAAGGCCTAAAGTGCTCAGATCATTTTAAACAGGGATATTTGGCCAGAATTATACTAGTGTTTGAAAGCAACAGAGCTCTCCACCTGAACATTTCTTTAACGTGGCTCAGGAGCACACTGTCACTTCAAAGTCACTTTGTGGAACGTTTTTACAACTTTAATAAAAATCCAGGTGATGTACCGACAAACTTAATAAGGCTGAATTTTTAGAGAAGCAATACTGTTTTACACACCTCTCTATGCTTTTATTAGTGTGTGACAGCACATGGCAGATATGATGTGTGGTGAGCTGAACAGAGAGTCTAGTTACTTAGAGGAAAACAATGTCTGTAATACTGAGACTCAAGTGGCAATATGGTCTTTTCCCAAAAAAGGATAGACGTGTAGACTAATTAGATAATGCAAGTAAAATATAAAATGTTGCCTGCAATCCTGCAAACAGGCCTCTTTGCCTTGCCGGCGTGTACAGGCACAGAAACTGTGCTTCCCAGACCTTGAGGGGTGCTCCCGAAAACATGGAATAAGATGCAGAGCACAGAGCATGCCCTGATGATTCTTACCCTGGGATACTTCCTTCTCTAAAGACAATTAAGGCAACGTTCGGGAATTTTTATTTTGCTTGAATGTTTTTCTTAGACACATACCTCATTCTTCAACTTTCCTGTTGTGCAAAGATCCTGTTTTCAATGCTAAAGCTGGCCTGTCCTAAACCAGGTGTGCCTAGACCCGGAGTTTGGTCTCATGAGATCGTGAGAGTCCCCACTGCTCTGGTGGCTAGTGTAACTCACAGGTTCTCTACTTTCCACTCAAAGCCCCTTTAAAGGTGCCACGAAATTTTAGTGGCACGTGTTTTGGTCTGAATTATGTTTCCCCAAATACTTACGTGGATGTCCTAACCTCCAGCACCTCAGAATGTGATTGTATGAAAGAGGTAAGTTTAAAAGGAGATCATGATGGAGCGGGCCCTAATCAAATGTGACTGGTGTCCTTATGAGAAGAATAAGAGCACAGACAGGCCCAGAGGAAAGACTCTGTGAGGACACAGAAAGAAGATAGCCATCTATAAGCCAAGGAGCGAGGGCTCAGAAGGAACACACTCTGCCAACACCTTGATCTCAGACTCCTAGCCTACAGAATTGTGACAAATTAAACATCTGCTGTTTAAGCTGCTCAGTCTACGTTACTTGGTTATGGCAGCCCTGGAGAAAGAATGCAATGTCTACTAAGCACCTAAAAACATGCCAGATTACAGGCTCACGCCTGTAATCCCAGCACTTTGGGAGGCTGAGGTGGGTGGATCATTTGAGATTCAGGAATTTCAGACCAGCCTGGCCAACATGGAGAAATCCCATCTCTACTAAAAATACAGAAATTAGTTGGGGGGTAGTGGCATGCACCTGTAATCTCAGCTAATTGGGAGGCTGAGGGAGGAGAATCGCTTGAGCCTGGGAGGTGGAGGTTGTGGTGAGCCAAGATCACACCATTGTAGCCCAGACTGGGTGAGAGCGTGAGACCCTGTCTCAAACAAACAAAAAACAAAACCCAAACCACTGACAAACAAACAAACAAACAAACAAAAAAGAACACATGCTAGCCAGTGTGCCTCTTAGCCATTAGGAAAGTTTGCTAATCGACTACATTATAATAAAGCCGCCCCCACCAACATGCACCAATTCCTACTCTGTCATCTGTTATGCCAACCACAGCCATTCGGCATTTGCTTCCTGCCATTGTTTGCTCATGGAATGCAATGCACACAGGATGCTTTTATTCCTTCAGCCCACTTGATTAATTACGGGGCATCCCTGCTAAAGAATGAGGTAGGCAGACTATTGACTTTCTAATGGGAGAGCTTCAAAATCTCCCTGGGCCTGAACTTACAGACACTTCTAATTGGGGAGAGTGGAGAAGGGGCAACTTCAGTTCTCCACCCAGGCTACTGTCAAGTGGCCACTGCCTCAAGGTGGTGGCATGTACCTAGGTGCCTCTGCTGGTTGCCAAAATGAGGATCACTGATCCATGTTCAGAAGCATGAGGGACTTCCCCAGGTTGAGTCCCAGTGTGCCTGTGGAATTTTCCTTTCATCCTAGCTCTGCTCACAGGAGCCAGCCTCCTTCAAATGCTGCACAATGATGACTGAACCTGTCCCTCACTCATTCGTTTTCCAGTCTTAGCTCCACCTATTGTGCCTCAGGTGTGTGAGTTGGAGCCCTCTCCTGTTTTGAGTAATAAGCATCAATAGCCCTGTTTATTAAGTGCTTAGAGAAGGCAGTCACTGTTCTAAGTGCTTCACACTTGAATTTTAACTCATTACATGCTTCCGGCTAATTCCCCCTAAGATGAAGAAACTCTGGTTCAAGAACAGTTCAAGAGTGAGTCAGTTTCCCAAGGTCCCACGGCTACTAAGTGGCAGTACCAGTGCTGGAGGAATCTGGTTTTCTGTGCTGCCACAGTCCTTCTTCTTAAGCTCCCCCAACTCTTTTTTCCCCCCCAGGTTGCTTCCCTTGCACACATCTGAATTTGCCAACATCCCTCTTGAAAAGAGGCACCAAGAGGAACATGGAAGGCCAGCATGCAGGGCGCGGGTCCAAGTTCCACGTTCCACGCCAGCCATTGGACTTTGAGATGCTCTTAGCTTTTCCAGCAGTCATAAGACATTTTTGCCCAAGACCAAACTTGCAGTCAGTGAAAGCTTCCAGGTTTTTAGAAATGGCCTTGAACAGGTTTTAAGTCAGCTCTCTGGCTTTGAATCACAGGTCATTTGACCGCGTTGCCACCTGTTGTTCCAGCCCAGGGTTTCTCCACCTCAGCAGATACTTCTGATTGGGGAGAATGGAGAAGGGGCAACTTCAGCTGTCCACGCCGACACCTGGGGCTGGATAATTCTTATTACAGAGGGGCTGTCCAATACACTGTGGGAAGTTTACCAGCAACCCCGGCCTCTGCCCCCTAGATGCCAGTGGCATTCCCCTCACACCCCCTGAAATGTCCTAGACACTGACAAATTTCATCTGGGGGCAAGATCACCCCTGATTAAGAACCACGCTTCTAGTATAATTCAGTCATCTAAAAATAGGCCATTTGTTTGTACTATTTGGAGAACTCCAAGACTCTGAAGGAATGAATAATGCTTCTTAAACATCTCTGTTCTTTCCACAAATCCAGATGACTAGAGAGAGGTGGAAAAAATGAACTGAGAAAGACATAAGGTCAGGAACCGAGAACTACACGTCAAATAGATTTTCCATATGTCTGATGTTCTAAAATGCAGAGTGAATCCTCAGACTCTATTACACAGGATGACAAAGTCCATCAATAAAATGTTTACTTCCTCATGGCAAAAATAAAATTATTCATTCCATTCTCCTACCATCATGCATGACTAGCTCTGGACAAATATAAATGGGTCTGGTGATGAATGTATTTTAAGAGGCTCATTGTGGATAGCAATGAAATACTGGTTTTCTAAGCAATTAAATGCATGTTTACTGGGTGTTTGCTATGTATAAATCCCATGTGGGCACCGTGGCGGATGCAAGAATGATTACGATGCAATTCCTGTGCAAAGGCAGTGTTTCTCAAATGGTGCACACACAGTACCCCTGGGGTGGGAAACCTGGGATGTGAATGGATGAGCGCCGAATGGACAGTATTGAATATAGAGGGAGCCCACTGGGGGAACTCTCATGGATTGGAAGAGGAAACAGATGACAGTTAGTATCTCAGATTCCTGTGCCTGCTATACAAAAGACCATAGACCTACTGGATTAAAACAACTCAGATGTATTCTTACAGTTTACAAGTCAGAGTCTAAAACTAAGGTGTTGGTAGAGATGTGTTCATTTTAGAATCTTCAGGGCAGGATTTGTTTCTTTGACCTTTCCAAATTCTAGAGATGCCTAATTCCTTGATCTGTGGACCCTTCCTTGTGTGGTTCCAACCTCTTGCCCTTGTCATTGCATCTCCTTCTCCGACTCTGACCCTCCTGCCTCCCTCTATGTTAACTTTTAAATGTAATTTTAATTTACTTTTTATTGTTTAACTTTTTGAGACAGCATCTCGCTCTATTGCCCAGGCTGGAGTGCTGTGGCACAATCTCTGCCCACTAAACCTCCGCCTCCTGCATTCAAATGATTTTCCTTCCTCCACCTCCTGAGTAGCAGACTAAAGGCACCCGCCAACATGCCCAGCTAATTCTTATATTTCTGGTAGAGATGGGGAGGTCACTATGTTGGCAGGCTGGTAACTCCTGGCCTCAAGTGATCTATCCACCTCAGCCTCCCAAAGTACCGGGATTACAGGCATAAGCCACTGTGCCCAGCCCTGCCTCCCTCTTATTAGGACTTCTATAATGAAATGGGCCTATCCTGATAATCTAAGGTCATCACTGCATCTCAAGACCTTTCATTTAATCACAGCTGCACAGTCATTTTTACAGTATAAGGTCACATATTCATGGGTTCCAGGGACTAGGATGTGGACATCTTTGGGAAGTGGGGGGCGGGCGTTATTTAGCCTAGCATGGTTAGTATGAGGAGAAGGCGCAAAGGCTATAAATTCAGAGAAGAGGACACTCATGATAGAGAACTCAGACAAAAAAAGACAGAAGGAGAAGAAAACATGCTGAGGGATGAGTGAGCCAAGGGCACTGGGGAATTTCAGCAAGGAAGGTGAGGGAACTGCCTCAACCCCACTTCCAGAAACCTGAACCACCATGCTACCTTCTCATGTGAATGCCATTATAATGAGGTTGAACTGAGGCAAATGAAACACATTTGAAGAAGACGTGGAAGCACATGTCTGGTTGACTGTCCCTTGGGGTGAGGTTCTGGGAAGCATTTGAGAGGAGCTTGTGCTGCAAGGGATGTGGCCATGAGCACAACACTCCTCTGCAGGGATGTGTTGGTTCTCCTGGTGGCTTGGGGTGGAGCCTCTATGTGTGGTGAGTCTTGCACTTGACAAGGCACACTGACTTGTCCGTTCTTCCCATCAGCACTGCTGGTTGGAAGAGCCTTGGCTGGGAAACATGGAACTCATGCCTTCTGCTGCCCTGGACAATTTGCTTGGGAATAATGGTCAGGGTGGCAGCTGCTGCTTAAGCTGTTCCCCATTTCCCTTCCACTCTCACAGGAGGGTGAGTCCAAAGAAAAGGTGTCATTAGGGTAGAAGAAAAATAAAGAATTCTTATCTTCTCCTAAAATTCAACTTTCCCAGCTCTCTCTCCCCTCCCTCTTTTTTTTTTGCCTTTAGGGTCTGTCACCAAAGATGTGTCCCATTTAGTTCACTTTAACTTCATTCTTTCATCTCACTCTTTCTCCTTCCCTCTTTCTCTCTTTCCATTTGTTCACTCAATGACTTTGTATTGAACAGCCACCAGATCAATAGCACAGTGCAGCATGTCAGAGATATGATTCATGGTGAATCTAAGAGCTGATGTCTGACTTATAGGAACTCAGCCAGAAGAGGGAAAAGCAGTAGAACAGGGGGTCAACAATTATTTTAAAAATTCAATAATATTTACTTTAATGTGAATGGTAAAAAATATAGCTGGCACATCACAGATATTCTAGCTAAGTTAAAAGAAAGACAAGTCAAATTAAAGTCAACTTAAAAACATTCAGCAAATAACAGTACACAGAGAGCATGTAGGTTATGGGAGATGAAGAGGCTTGGTGTTTGGAAATATTTAGATAAAGCAAAATGGAAATAGCTAAAACAAGGAAGGAGGTAACAATGGCCTAAGAAAGGTATAAAATAGAATGAAGGAATTCAAGAGAAAGAGATTACCTTCTACTCCCAAAAAGTGTTGTGGATCATGCAGTATTTGAAACTGACCCAGAAAGACCAACAGGATTGTGATGGGTGGAGGCAGGAAAGGAAATATTTTAGGAAGTATAGAAAGTGAAATAAATAAAGTTTCCTTTTCAAATTTTCTCAGCCTATTAAGAATAGATAGTAGTCTCTTTCTATGGGTTAATCTACTCAAAGGACTTTGTTACATCTGCTAGCTAAAATAAAGAAATCAGTGTATTTTGTGTTCTTATTTCTTACATTTTAGCCTAGATATCTGCTTTGACAAGCCTGGATAAGCCCAGGCAAAGCTCAGGTCATAGCTTCTTCCTCTTTCCTGATTTAGAAGTATTTCTGCCTCTCTCAGCATTCCATAAGCTACTTCCTCTTTTCCTTTGTTCTCCTCTGCCCTTCTTTTGGAAAGTTTTAAGTTGTTAGCCAATCAGGTATAGCCTAGAATATGAGGTCCAATTCCAGGCAATGAAATCAGGACACAGCAATAGGGCCAGATGCATTAGACATAAATATACCTACTCTTCCTTTGTTGAGTGCACTCTCATGGCAAGACTGTTGGTGAGCAGTGCCCTTTCTGCAGAAAGAAAGCTTTGCTGAGAAACCTTTTGTCTGAATGCTGATTCTTCCTCATGACATAGGAAGATAAGAACTTATTCCCAAGAAAAAGAGTGACTGATAGTCAAATTCTAGAGCACAAACATGTATTGCATGTTGGGGAGTGGGAACAGTATTGCCATACTATGCTTTTCTTCCCGTATTGCTCTTGGTCCTGCAAATGACCAGAGTAGATGTGTTGTTTGTTTATCTATTTCTCCTTTCTTTTCCCATGAGTTTACCCCATTTTTCATGAAATCTTGCTGAGACTTTCCAATATAGTGCCTCTCTTTCCTACAGTAAAAGGGTAAAGTGAGTCTGACTCAAGACAGTCCGCCAGGACTTAATATCATGGGGATGTACAATGTTGTCAGAGAGACATAAAATGGAAAATACTTGGAGCTGATTTGTCCCAATTGTGAGGGCCTAAAAATATCATCCATTCATCCCAGGAACCTAGATCACTGAAGCAGTTTTTTCTGGCATTCCTGAAGCTTGCTTCATCATCTTTTTCTTTGCTTCTCTATGTCTTGTGTGTTTGTAAACATGTAGGAAATAAGAATAAATAAAAGATTCCGCTTCAAAGCTGTCTTCTTAGTTCATTATGAATAAATAATAGTTTATTCGAAGTTTAATTTAATTTAAAGCTTTTTCTAATAACCTTAAAGTAGCTGTTAGTCATAATAAAGAACCTAGATATTTGCCCTGACATACCAGGACAAGCCCAGGCAAATCTTAGGACAAAGCTTATTTGCCTTCCTTATTTGAAAATGTTATCGCTTTTCTAAGCATTCCCCAAGTTACTTCCTCTTTTCCTTCCTTCTCCTCTGCCTTTACTTCTTTAGAAAATTTCCAAGTTTTTAGCCAATCAAGTCAAGCATAGAACGTGAGGTCCCATTCCAGCCAATGGAAACTGGACACAGCTGTAGGGTGACTACGTCAGGTTATGAAAGTTACAAATGTCTCTGTCCCCTTTGTTCAGGTGCACTCTCACGGCAAGACTGCCAGTGAGTTGCACCCTTCCTGCAGGAATTAAAACTAGCCTTGCTGAGTAATCCATTGTCTCAGTGTGGATTTTTTCAGACGTTATAAACCTGTATCCAACACATGCCTGCCTGAATGTGTGTTTTCTTCACTCATGAGGGTTAGTTTCTATGGCTTGCCACCAAAGAAATGAGTGTACAGCCTGACACAGTCAGTTAGCAATCACAGTCATTTTACAAATCACATAGCATTAAAGTGTTCACTGATTTCCCCATGCCACAAAGCTAATGAGCAATGAAGCTGGAATCTGAACTCAGGGACCTCTGACTCCCAATCTATCCTCTATTCATGTAGACTTTGACTTTATGGCATTTTCCAAAAATGTCCATGACAATATTTCTGATGCTCCTCCCATTCACAGATGGAGTCTAGTTTCTGTCCCCTACAATGTGGGCCAGCTTTTATGATTGCTTTCATAAATACAGTACAGTAGAAGTGACACTGCATAATTTCTGAGGCTGGATCATAAAAGGTGAAAGAGAACCCACTGAACACTGGCTTTTGGAATGCTCACCTTTGGAATCTGGCTGCCATGTTGTGAGGGAGCCCAGGCTACATGGAGAGGCCACAAGGAGATGTTCTGGCTGACAGCAAGAAACAATTTTCAGATCAACAACTGAATAAACATTATGACATCAGCTCCCACATCAGCTAGACTTCACCCATGAATGGGAAGAGCATCAGAAATATTTTCATGGCCATTTATTGAAAATGTCATAGAACCAAAATCTACAAGAACAGAGAATAGATTGGGAGTCAGAGGTACCTGAGTTCAGCCCTTGGAGATTCCAGCTAAGGCCTGAGACACTGAGGCACAGAGATAAGCTGCTTCCAGAGTGCCCCGGAAGTGCGCTGGGAAGTGACATGATCTGAACAGGTGTCAGGAAGCCCATCATCAGTAGAGGTACCAGGAATGGACTGAAGAGAGAACAGGGTTAAGAGGTCATTACCAATAAACAGTCTAGCAGGTGGATGATAGAATCAGAATGAGGAAGGTGTTTCTAGTATTGGGAAGAAAGAGCAGGTGGGAGTAGGAATGTTTAGAAACAGATGGTCCATAGCATGGAAAGTGGAGTTACTAAAAGATAATAACCAAGGTGAAGGGGGCAGAAAAAAGACTGGGAATTTTCAAAGCTGCTGAATAAATGCTGAAGTGAATGCATGATGAAGACATTTTCTTAACAGGTAGTAGCTCCCACACAAAGATAAATAGTTCCATAAACACCAAAAGCAAGGCCAGTATCTGACCACGGAGATGAGGACCTAGGGATAATCATGGCAACCTATTTAATAAAGAATTATGTACTGAACCTTAGTACATGGAGGGAACAGCAGATGCAGTAGTAGAAAACGGAAATACTTCCTTCCCTCACTGAGTGCATGGTCCAGATGGGAAAACTGACAATGAAACAAATATTTGCAAATGAGAATTAGATTATGAAGGGGTAAGTGCAAGGGGCTATGAGAGTATCATCAGTGGGGTCAGGAGAGGTTTCTCTGAGGAACCCATGTCTGAGCTGGGGCCTGCAGGAAGAGGAGGAGGAGAATTCCAGAGGTTGCCATCGTCCTCCAGCAGGTGAGACTGGAGGCAGGGACCTGGGTGGCAGCAGCAGGCTGGAGACACATGGTTGAATTTGGGAAATGTTGAGAAAGCAAAGCCCACACGATTTGGTGATGAAGCAGATGTGGGGGACAAGGGCTGAGGGGTACCCAGGCTTCTGACTGGAGCTTGGGAGATGGTCCTATCCTTCACCAGCACAAGGAACACTGGGAGAGAAGGTGAATTTTGTTCTGAGTATTTAATGTTTCATGGGCCTGTGAGCTTCCAATATGGAGACGTTCAGCAAAAGTTGTTTATATGGAACAGGGGAATAAGAGAGGGGACAGAGCTTATCAAGCACATCTGGGAGCCTAAAGTACCACACTGAAGCCTCTATTGGGATGTGGTGTGTGGACACCATGACAGATTAGGAGCAGGTCAAACTCAATGGGGACAAGAATGAGAAGGACGCTGGCCTGAGGTCATGAGGGGAACGAGCAGTCAGAAGGAATAGAAGAGATGAACTGTGAGGTGTAGTTTGAGAGCTGGTGGAGGTATGAGTGCCAGAAGGTTGAACCAGTTGAACCACTTCAGCTGGTTCAATCAGCTCATTTTCAATTCCTGTGGCCGTTTCAAGGGAGAGGTCATGGCAAATTTCCAATCAGATGCTATGCTTTCCATTCTTCCCACATCTAAGTATCTTTTTTTCTTGCCTTGTTTGGATTCACACGGTTTCAAGATTATGTTGTCTGTTTCTGAGCAAGTTTTGGGTATGTGTTTTCCAACCACAAGAGCCTGGGGTAAGATGCTGTGGCCTTGTTCTGAGGGAAGTTCAGTAATTCATGAATTCACATTTTGCTGTGCCAATTGAACAGCTGTCTGGTTTTGAGCACAGGAACTTACGGAAGTTGCATAAAGCCTTTGTTTGCTAACCCAGGAAACAGGCACAGCAGTGCTGATCTCATGGTGGTGGGTGAAAACGAAAAGAGAAAAGTGTTGAGAATGTATCTGACCTAGGGCCTGGAATATTAGAAACTGGTAAATGAGTGCTTGTTAGGTGAATGCACGAAAAAGACATTGCTTAACAGGTTGTAGCTCCTACACAAGGGTAAACAGCACCATAAACATCCAGAGCACAGACAGTGATTTCCTGACCACAGACAGAAAGCTGCAGGCTTAGCATAGGTAGGCACTTAATAAATACAGATTGACTGACCCACTGAATGGATACATAAATGAATGCTGTGCTCAGTTTTCCCTCTGCATGCAGCAGGAGAGACTCACTTAGAATACCATCCGGTCCCTTCTCGTTTTGACACATCTGGTATAGCTGAGATGCCATCAACTTGGGGCCACAAGTGCTTAAAAGGAGATATGGCCAGACGATCCCTCTGTCACTCATCTTATTCCAGGAAGACACAGCTGGTGTCTGGCTGCTGTGGTGGCAAGCAGCAGGGGGTAGCTGAGAGCCTGTGTTAACAGGAGAGACCCCCATGGCAAACTCTGCCCCAGACAGATAGAAAATATGCATGGACCCTACTGCTGTGAAGAGCCAGCATTGGTCACCTTTCTTCCTTGTGGGCACAAGCCCCAATTTGGAAGAAAAAGAAAATGTTAGCTGAGACCTCAGAGTAGGCCCATGCTCTGAGGTCTACAGCAGGAGAGCATTGGCTAACATCTGCCACTTTGTAGCTGTGTGACTTTGAACAGATGTGTGTCACCTCCAGCTTCAGCAGCCTCTTGGGTGAATAAGGGCAGCCTATTGGGTGACAATAAGGGCAGCCTTAGGGTTGTTTGATGGATGAAATGATAAAATGTACAGAAAATGCCTGGCACTTAGTAGTTGCTCGATAAAGCTTAATTCTTTCTTCCTTAGGCCTTCCTATTAATATCATTCTTTTTCTTTTTTTTAAAGTAAAAATTCTCAAAAAGCCTGGTTGTCTAGTTTGTTTTCCAGGTGGATTTCTGGAGTCAGGTTTAGTGATCACAGCATGATATTTTGTATGAAAGCACAAAAGACAGAAAAAACTCAAAATCAAGTAAAGCATGGCCTTGGTTCACTTATTAACCTTTAAGAATGATTACCTCAAATGACCTTAAATTCCTTTCCCATATTCTATTTAAGAATCGGGAAAACATATATTTTAGAAATGTAGTCAATATATAGAAAGATATAGCACTTGAAGTGGTGAGCTTCAGTTGCACAGAAAACTCATCTAAGTGAGATAACTTATTCTTGGATGTTGCCAGAAAAATCTAAAAGTTTCTAAATGATTGGAAACGAAAGTTTCCAAATGATTGTTGGCCTCTCAGAAAGTTCAACCCCAGGGAGCACTGGCCTCTGCCCTGTGTTGGAGGACAGCTTTGATGCTGCATAACAAACAGTGTGATTTTACTCACGCTGAAACTATTTTCCTGAAATCGGAGCCTTATTATCAAGTTACTGGGAAAAAATTCCAATTGAACTTTGGAAGATTTTTTTCTATTATAGTAACATTATGGAGTTCAATTTGGTGAAAAATGAGCACTGAAGGCTTTCAACAATTTTCTAACCGAGATTAAATTCAATTCTAAGGATAGAGACCATGTAATTGGCAAGGAAGGAGTACTTAATTCCTGGAACTGCACTAATTGGGAGACATAGCTTTCCCTGGCACTGGAGCCTGTGGCAGCGGGGCTGTGGACAGGCTGTCTCACGATGGCTTCCTGGCGGGATATTGGAGTGGCGCCTGCTCTGAGGTGGAGATTGGGTTAAATCCACTTACTGGGTATGCTGCAAACATCTCCCTGAACACCCTCAACTTTCTGTTCTAGGACCCAAGTTTAAGCTTGTAAGTGGTTTGGTGCATGGGAGTTGAAGAACCATCTCGGTGTTCATCTTCTGGCATCAAGATGAGAACAAGAGTGCATTTTATTGTATCTTTTAGGGTAAGATGATTATTTTTGTTTCATTATCTATCTTGTCTTAACAACCTAACCACACTGGATTAAAAATCCCACCTAAGAGAACACGCTGAAAACACCAATCTATCCCTTAACTTGCTTCGAGGCAGTTTTATCCTCTAGACCAAATTGGAAATCACAGATTCAGGTGAAAAGGGAAACCACTTTTAAAATTTCCATGAACACTTTTGAACCATAACCAAGATTAGGGATGGGTGTTAAATCTGAGTTGAAGGGTTCTTGTCATTTTCTAGATGCCAAGAAATGTCTTTATAAAACTTACAAAACAAAAAGCCTTTTTCATTTCTACATATACAAAAAGTGACATGATAGGGTTATCCGGATGAGGTTTTAGATGATACATTTTGTGCAGCTGAATGGATGTTATGGTGGATAAAAGACCCTGTACCAGGCAGTCAGTAATTGCTAGTTTGCGCCTATTATGGACTCAGAGGCCTGGTGGTCTAGGCAAGCATTTAAATTCTGAGAAAACAATAGGAAAGAAACATAGTATCTCTGAGTGGGTCCGCCAAGAAAGGATGGCTTTCTTATGGTTTCCTTGTCCCTTGTTTCTTAAATTTTCTTTTCTGTTTATAAAAGTAATGTATGTGTTCAACATTAACAGCTTGATAATACAAGACAGTGTGAAGAAAAAAAAGTCAGCCAATAATTCCAGGAGCCTGAAAGCCCACTCATTTCCTCAGGCATTTTATTCAAAGTCTTCTCCACATGTGATTTATGTAATTGGAATCACACAGTTTACCAACTTGGACGTATCACTTTTCCCACTTCAGTTTATATCAGAAACTATTTCCCCTGGCTTCAAAATTTTAATCACTGCATATTATTACATCGTATGGCAGCTCTGTAATACATTTATCTAGCCTCCTGTTGTTGGACATTGGGGCCATTTTGTAACTTTTTGCTATCCTAAATAAGGCTGCAGTGTAGAACTCTGCACATAAACCTCTGTTTCCTGAGTGTATACATTTTGACATCATTTCTGATTATTTCTTTGAGATATATTCCTAGGAGTGAAATTATGGGTATGGAAGAGTGTGACTGTTTCGAAAAAGTTAATACATACTGCAGCACATCTTTTAGAATGTTGATGGCAATTTAAATTCCTTGCCTGTTCTTCAAAGCACTACTCAATGCAATGTATTTCCTTGGCTTAGGGATGCGGCTCTATTCAAATAAATACGTGACCCAAGGAGGAACACTCTCATTAGCCTTGCCATTGGAACCAAGGAAATGTAGGCTCCATAGCAGAGGCAGACCGGTTCAGAAATGCTGGCCTCTACTCAGAGGATTGTGAGCTCTGCTCTCCTGAGCTGCCCTGGCTCATCCCTGCCCTGGCTCCACATGCATCCTATGTTAGTGTGGTAATGAGCTATTTTTATGCAGTAACATGTGTGCAGCCCAAGCAAATGCTGCTGTGACTTGCAGTTCCCTGAAGGGGCTAGGTTTCTCCCAGTCCCTCTGTACCACTGCATGTTCCATCCTCTGTGCTTGGAAAGCCCTTCCCCATGGTGCCACCTGCTCTGCTCTGGAGGTATCCAGGGAAGGCTGAAGGGAGCAAACACTGGGTAAGAGACCCAAGGCACATGGCCACCGACCTCGAACATCTCCTGGCCTAGTGGGGAGACAAGAAGCACTCCTGCAGTCAGAGACAATTTCATCTTCTTTTTGCACATACAGGGAGGCTGCATTTCTCAGCTTCTCAAGCAGCTAGATTGGGGTGGAGGAAAGTGGGCAGAAGTGATAATGTCACTTCTGAGTCTGGCCACAAAACCCCTGCTAGACCCTCTTTGCTCTCTCTTTCCTTTCCACAGCAACCCTGGAGGCCACACCCTGAAGAGGCAGCCTCACGAAATGGAAGGAGTCAAGATCTCTGAATGTTCTGAAGCACAGCCATCCCTACCCCACTATCTGCAATTGGACTGTAGTAGGAGTAAGCAATGCACTTTTGTGTTAAGCCACTGAGATTTGAGGTGCTACCTGTCACAGAAGCTAATATTACTTATCCTAACTAGCACACTCATGAGCAATTGTGATGTGAGCTATGCTAAGTGAGTACCAAGGAGGTTATCCAAGCCCCACCTGGGGTTGGGAGTAGGTGATGAGGAAAGACTCTTAGTACAAGGTATATTTGGGATGATTCTTGACAGATTACAAAACTAGCTAATATGTATTGTGTTCTTCCTATGTTCCAGACACTGTGCTAAGAGCTTTGCTAGGTTAGCCTATTTAATCCCCTAGGCATTATCTCCCTTTACACCTGGAGAGAATGAAGTCTGGAGAGATTAAGTAACTTACCCAAAGTCCCACAACCTTTAATGGCAGAGTTGGACATCAACCTTGGTGTGACTCTGTTGCCAGCAGGTATGCAGACATTAGCCAGGCAGCTGTTATTTGGAGGGAGAATGGGCAGAGGAAGCAAAGTGGGCAGAAGTATAGAGAAGGGTTGATGTGGGAAATAACTAGTGTCCCAGCAGCAGGAGGGCTGGGCAATTGGTGGGTGCTGGCCATGGTGCTGAAATAAGGCTGGCTTGTGGTAATGTGCTGAGGAAGAAGCAAGGGTGGGGGCACAGGGGTTGTGGGGTGGCAGTCAGGGTAGAAACCCTAGCACAGGGGCAGAGGAGAACTTGACACATTTGGAGAACCACCAGATATTCGCAAATGCCTGCGAGACTCCAGGGTTTTATTTGTAGTTCAAACAGATATAGCTTCAGTCTTCCACAGGGCAAAGGTCTGTTCAGTCGACTGTGCCGAGAGAACAGCTTTGCACGGGATGTGGCCTCTATGGCTGGCACACAGGGTCACTGCATGGATACGTGTGGACCGAATGAACTGATGAAGGAAACATGCAAATATGTCATTTAGAAAAGGAATGAATTGGGAGCACTGCATCCATCATTGGACTTCTTTATGCAGCCACCCAATGGCCCCTTTTGGCTGCCCTCTTGCTTTCTCTGTTCCTAAACATCCTGACACTGAGTCTCTCATCTTTTCAGGGACTGAGAGTTTTTATCCTGGCTCAGTAGTTGCAGGCATCACAGAATTAAGTAATGACAAAGTGAGTTATTATCCAGCCCTGGCTTTGGTGGGGAATGTAACCTGCAGCCGAGATCCCTCACTGCTGGAGCACTCACACGACTGTCTAGGTAGTGACATGAAAAATGTCCCCTATAATCCCCCAGCTCAGGGCCATACATCCTCAGAGTCTTGACTCCACACTTGGTGGGGAATAACGTTGTTTTACTGAGGAGGGGAAGAGGGTGTAATTAGATTCCTTTTAAATGCTACATTCATCCTTGTTAATCAAAAACTAGTAGCTCTTAAAAAAATAAACACAACTCAGCTCCCCAGGAAGCTGATAGCAGCTCCCATGTCCCATTTAATTACACAAAATGAAACAAAACTATTCCTCCAGTCGCCTGTGGAATTAACAAAATGAAATATAATGGTGACCATATCTGAGCAGTGGGATTAAAGGTGATGTTTAATTTACTTCTTTATGCTGCTTCGTGTTTGTTAATTTTTTTGCAATGAGCACGTATTGCTCATAACAAGTACTTAAATGAGTAAATAAAGGAAATATGGGATTATATTCCTAAAACCTGTAAGCAAAAGAAATATATGCACACCTACTGTATCTGTTTAACAGTTCACCTACTCATTCTCTGACCATCCCCCAAGAGGAGGGCTATGTTTTTCTGATTCCCACCCTGACTCTAACAACAATGCCTGGCACATAGTAGGTGCTTATTAAGCAGCCACTGAGTCAACTGAAAAATGGCTATTTTTAATAGGGAGAAAAACGGCTATTTAACAAAAAACAGGTTTCTAAAGAGAGAGCCCTTCTGATCTTCTGGCATGTCTCTGTCTGTTAAAAGGGAATCTGAAGTTCTTTCAAGGCAGGGGCTGCACAAAATTGAATCTTTCTGCAGAAGATCTTTGTTTCTGTGTAACTGGTGACACAGGCGACAATATGGATAAAGCCCAAAATTATCGTGCTGAGTGAAAGGAGCCAGACAAAAAAGAGGACATACTTTATGATTCAATTTATATAAAGCTCTAGAAAATGTACACTACTCTATAGTGACAGAAGGCAGATCAATGGTTGCCTGGGGCTGGGCATGGAAAAGGAGGGGCAGAAGGGAGGATGACAAAGGAGCCCAAGATATTTCTGAGGATGCTAGACACATACACAGTCTAGATCATGGTGATAGCATCATGGATGTGCACGTAAGTCAGAACTCATCAACTTGTGCACTTTTGCATGTCAATCACGTCTCTCTAGAGCTGTTTAAGAAGAGAAGATGCAGAGAAGAGGGGGAAACTGGAGAGAGGAGAGGAGTCCTAATATGCACTGAGGCTGGGTACATTCTGGGGTGATGTGTCTTGTGAGAAATACAGAGGGATGGGATGCTGAGAAGGATGGAAAGTTGAGGGCTATTCAGGGTTCAGATTGAAGTTGTTTGATGTCACTGCCCTTTCCATGGCTGTAAACATCCTCAGTGAGTTAGATCACATGCACCCAATTCTGATGACAGTGTGTGTGTGTGTGTGTGTGTGTGTGTGTGTGTGTGTGTGTGTGCAGATGTGTACCAAGAGGGGACTGAGGAAAAGGGTGACATGGGATGCAACAGATTGGCATGGGCAGGATAGTGAGACATCTAAGAAATGGAACTAGCTTGCAGACATGGAAGCTTGAAGTCAGATGTGACCCGGAAACTCAGGGCCTCCTTCTTCAACCCTGTGGAATTTACATAAATCTTGGGAAGCCTCTGGGCTGCTACAGGGCATGGAGTCAGGATTTATCACATGTGTACTTAGTTCTCAAAGGCAGGCAGAACCCAGCTGACATCTGGATGCTATCCCCACACTCAGTGACTGTTTGCTGAACAAATGTAGGAATATTATTTTGATTTGTTGACAGAAAAAAAACTGCTGCTATTTTGAATATTGGCAACAGGAGACAGGATGATGATGAATGGGCAGCCACTGGGGCTTAGGTCACCTTTCATCTGCTTAGCATGTTTCACAATGTCTGCGCTTTGGGGTCCATGTCTTACACGTCACACATTTAGCAAATATTGGCAGAGAGCTTGTCAAGGGGCAGGGACTACACCAGATGTTCAGACCTTTCCCTAAAATGCACACAGCACAGAGTAGAACACACACAAAGGAAGATACCATAATGCAAGTGGGGGTATGCCATGGGGGTTGGCAAACTATGACCCATGGGTCATATCTCACTCTCTGCCTGCCTGTGCCAATAAAGTTCTATTGGAACACAGCCATGCCTATTCTTGGATGTGGCAGCTTTTGGATTACAATGGTCAAGTTGAGTAGTTGAGACAGAGATTGCGTGGTCCATAAAACCTATGTTGCTTATCATCTGGCCCTTTATAGAAGAAGCTTGCCAACCCTTCTCTAATAGAAGACAATACATGACAAGAAGCTGGACTGAAGTAAGAAGGTCGGGAGTTACTGACCTGGCTTGTTAGCAAACCCAGTTGTAAGTATTCCAGGCTAGATCATAAGATCAGTTAGGGCTAAATGTCTTCCTCATACTGCCTGTGTGGGTTAGTAAGAAGCAGAATGGACTTCCAAGAGTAGCCCCTGTCTCCCCAAGAGGAAGCACGCAACAGATGCTCCTGGCCTCCTCAGGTTTCCAAGAAAGCAGTGTCTTGAGAGCCTCAGCCCTGGGAAAGAGGCAACACCATCTCCCCATGGCAACCTCAGGGAGGTTCATCAAAGCCAGCAGTGCCTAGCCAGTGACACTGGGAGAAAGCAGAGAAAAAGAATCAGTTTATTCTATCTTTTCAAGGCTAAAGGGGAGGCTCCAACCAGGGAAAAACATCAAATAATAATTAAGTGAAGATATTTAATTAGCCTTCATTTGTACTGTTTATATTAAAGTCAGACCCTGATGGAAAAAGTTTTTTATCCTTTACAAAGATGTATTAAATATTAACTCCTGAACAGGAAACACAACAGTCTATAGCCTGGTTAAAAATTATTATATTTGGAAATAATTTATTTGCAATTCATTCACTAGTTAAACAAACATTTATTGAGTGCCTATTATTTGCCAGGCCCAGTTGAAGACCAATATGGTCCTTGTCCTCAAGGGGCTTACAGTTTAGTACGGGAAGACAGGTAATGAATGTACAGGCAAGAAAGCATACTTGATCCTTGTTGTTCACCATAGTTATGTCCTATAAAACTGCTGCATGCTGCATGCTGGGTGCAGGGGCTGAGGCACAAAAATTGCTTGAACATGAAAGATGGAAGTTACAGTGAGGCAAGACTCTGCCACTGCACTCCAGCCTGGGTGATAAAGCAAGATTCTGTCTCAAAAACAAAAACAAACAATACAAAACAAAAAAAATGAGCAAACAGCAAACCATTGCTCTCAGGAAGAAAACACAACTAGGTTCCTGTGAGCCTCTGGTTACAACATTTTCGTCAACTCATCAATACATGACCTTGTTCTATGTGCACCTCTACTTAAAGACACTTTCCTTAACATATATTGTTGATCACTAACATTGCACTCACAGCCAGCAGAGCTGTAACTCAGGCCTAAACGAACCTTATCCTAACATGTATGTTTCTTCTGTAAGGCATGGTACAGTTTTCTGTGCCCAGAGATGCTAGACAGCACTTGAGCACTGTGCTTCCGGTCACTTCAAACGGCAAAATTGTGAACAAAAAGCACACATACACACACACACACACACACACACACACACACACACGCACACACAGTGGCACTAAATAGATCACAAATGGTCATTTATTTGTAGTATGAGAGGTGAAATAAGAAGGCAAAGTAAAGGAAGGCCTTGTTTGAGCTCAGTTGTGAATGTGCACATCAGGTGAACTCAAAGTTTTCCCTGCTCTGCACTCCTCCAAGAAGATCCATGAGAGCACCATTGTTGGGGCTGCCCCATGGTGGGTGCCACTGCTGGGGTTACTACCTGGGGAGCGGGGCGGGGTCTGTCCTGCAGACCTTGACTTAACGATGGATGAATAGATTCACTTACACCCAGAATACGGTGAATGAGTGGGCTGGGTGTTTGTGGCCACCTACAGACTCCTTGGAGAGTATTGTAAGCAGTTGCAACTGCCAGCCCTTCTTAGCCAGTAAGACTCACATTTATGTAGTAAAGTTTAATTGACAAAGGATTGAGTTGACACCACTAAAGTGTCAACTTTAGTGACACTTTAAAGGACAGGTTCTCATGTCTAAAGCAAACACTATTAGTGGGTAGTATTCTTGGTTGACCTCCCCCTGAGAGAGTTATCTGGCTTAAAGGTTAGTTTTAACACTGCATGAGTAAACAAGTTATTTAGAAAACCTCCACATACCTTAGCCATTTGCTTTTTTCTTAAATTAACTGAAGGTAAAGGGGATAAGGCTGCCTTTAGCTGAAATGGCTAGTGAAACTATGCAAACTTCATGGCTTTCCAAGAAGGTTTGTGACTTTATTCTGTAACTCTCGAATATTTTTCCTTTAACATATTTGCCACTACCTTGTGTGAATCTCACAAACCATGAATATCGATTTTGGGGTGACAAATACATCTTATTGAGTACATGAGTTCACAAATATGGAATTCATGAATAATAAGGATCAACTGTAATTCAAAGCAGAGAGAATGATGTTTGCATAGTTCCTGAATGGGAAAGAAGCTTGAGGAAGAAAGGCCATGTAGTTGGAGGAGAGACTGCCAGAGGAGTGAAAAAAGAGGAAGCTCAGTGGCAAGACCAGCCAGGGGCCTTCCTGGGCCAGGGCAGGTGGTCTGGGTTTTGCTTAGTGTGAAATCGGAGGCACTAAAGGGCTTCATCAGGGGAGAGATGGGATCTGAGCTTCAGTTTAAGAGGATTACTCCAATGTGTATGGTGCATTGTAAAAATGGGAGACAAGTTAGGGCAATTAACTTGTCCAGATGGATCCATCCATCCATCTGGGTGGATGACGGCAGTGGCTTAGACAAAGTTTGTGCAGTACAATTACAAGAACTGCAGAGATTCTAGATACATCTCGGAGATGAAAGCCAGTTGCTGTGTTTTACCAGTGTAAAAGTATTTGGGAAATATTTACTTTCTGAGCTATAAGATGTTTCATCTTTATAACTTTAGGATGAAACCCCAAGATGAGGGCCTGGCTTGCCTCAACCTAGTTCAGCCCAGGAGAAGTTATGCAAGCAGAGTTATGCAAGCAGGCCTTCCCTTGCCCTGATATTCTGCCCAGAGCCACCCCTGCCCTCTGCAAGCCACAGCCCTGTTCTGTAGCATTCTTGGCTCTTTGTACCCTGCAGAGATTTACCTGGCTCCTGCTCCATGCCACCTGTTCCTGCTTTGTGACAGAGACACTCTTTAGTGTGGGAACTGAATATGCAAATGTTTACCTCTCACCTCATAAGCACCCATCCTCATAGAGGACAGCTGGGGACAGTCATGATGGCAAGCCTGCTGTGGAGGCCGTCATGGGCACTGCAGAAGACTCAGATTTGCGGAAGGGATTTGGAGTGCATGTTTCTCATTCCTGGCTATTCCCTGTCTTTTATCATCCCTCATAGCATCCCAACCCCTCTTTTGGAGAAAACCCTGTTTTGTGAGTGTTGGTGGGAGGTAGTAACCCACTCCCACTCTCTCCCAATGCAGCAGGACTCGATCTGGGGCATGAGACAACTCCAGCAAACTGGATGCTCTTTCATGAGTGATGTCAGGGTGAGTAGAAGTCATATTCATTGCATGGGAAGCACAACATGAGAACATGGCTGTTCTCTTTGTGGTGGTGGCTAGTCCCTCCCTCCCCTTGAGTTCTACTTCGTGGCTACTCATTTTTCCAGTCTATCCTCTAGCTTTCTGGCTATTCTGTGATGCCTAATGTCAACCTGGTAAGTTCCTGTTTATTCCACTTAACATAGTCCATGCTGGTTTCTGTGGCTTGTGACCATGAATCCTGATGGATAGTGGGCTAGGAATGATTAGAGGTTCTGTATTGTCATGACCTATTTTGCTCACAGGTGATGGTCTCCTCTGATTCATTTCACTTCAAACATTTAACTGGATCCTAAGCTTGTTCGGGTTATTTGCACAGCATGATATACTTTGTAGAACGTCTTAAAATACTGATAAATTTAACCCCAATGTCCAAACTAGGAACAGTTTAACTAGCAGAAAATATGACTATGTTACATGTGCGCTCTAGAAAAATGGCAAAATCAAGCATAACTCCACCAAAGGGCCAAGCTGCAAACCTTCATAAATCAGTTGTTCGAACCTTTAACAGCAGTTCACCATCCATTCATCGGCACTGTCATCTCTGAGTGCTTGCTTACAGGTAAGCAAAGAGCAGATGGCAAAACTTAATATTTACAAACTCCTATCTGCTTCCTAGAATTTTCTCAGGAAAGAGGAAGAGACTGTTATCAAGAGATTTAAGCAGGGAGGCACCTGGGGCTGGCTTGTGAAAAGTAATAAGTAATAAACTAAGTCCATAAGGCATGAAAACCAAAAGTTTTAGAAGAATACCCCTATCAGTCTCAAAGACACACCTTTAGCGAATGATGACACATCACGCTCTTTCTGCTAAAAATGCTAATCAGTTAACTTTTTTTTTTTTTTGAGACAGAGTCTAGCTCTGTCACCAGGCTGTGGTGCAGTGGCATAATCTCAGCTCATTGCAACCTCTGCCTCCCAGGTTCAAGCAATTCTCTTGCCTCAGCCTCTCAAGTAGCTAGGACTACAGGTGCATGCCACCACACCTGGCTAGTTTTTTGTATTTTTAGTAGAGATAGGATTTCACCGTGTTAGACAGGATGGTCTCAATCTCCCGACCTTGTGATCCGTCCACCTCAGCCTCCCAAAGTGCTGGGTTACAGGGGTGAGCCACTGTGCCTGGCCACTAATCAGTTAATTTAATGTCAATGATGTGCCATGCACTGCATTCTAAACACTTTCTCTGAATTCTTTTCTTCTTTATCCATCACAGTGACTCCACAACCTAGATATTATTTCTCCCCATTTTTTATGTGGAGAAACTAAGGCGCAGAGAAATTAAAAACCTGCCTAAGGTTACACAACTGGAAGATGGACAAGTGAGGATTTGTGCCCAGGAAGCCTAGCTCTAGTTTGGCAATTGTGGCCACTGGGCTATGTAGTTTTTTAAAAAATTGAGACGGAGTCTCCCTCTGTCACTCAGGCTGGAAAGTAGTGGCACAATCTCAGCTCACTGTAACCTCTGCCTCCTGGGTTCAAGCGATTCTCCAGCCTCAGACTCTTGAGTAGTTGGGACTACAACCGCACACCACCAGGCCTAGCTAATTTTTATATTTTTTATTAGAAACGGGGTTTCACCATATTGGACAGGCTGATCTCAAACTCCTGACCTTGTGATCCACTTGCCTCGGCCTTCCAAATTGCTGGGTTTACAGCAGTGAGCCAATGCATCTGGCTGACTATGTACTTCTCTTTGCAAGGCTGTAAGAGACCAGGGGTCTGTCCTTTCCTGTGCAGCCCCTCTGGGGTAGTTTTCAAAGACAGCCTTGATCTCGAATGGAATAAAAAGAGTCAAGGTCAGTTTCCTTTGCTTCCATAAGAAAAACACATCTTTCAAGTCTAAAGGTTTCTTTTTCCCACAATAAGTGTGAGAAAATTAGTAAGTTTATGATAGAGCTTTGTTCTCTCTAAGGGAATCATAGGAATAGAAGGCACAGGGAAGTGGGCATGAAAGACTTAAACTGAAAGAAATCGTGACAGAGTCTGTAAAAACATTTACCATCATCAACCCATGCAACAGGTGGATGTCCAGCAGGTAAAGCCATCCCTGCCAACAGATGATGGCAGGAAGAGCTTCTGTGCTATGAAAAGAGCAAGCCCGGAAGAATGCATCCCTAGGGACCTCCTGCAACCTAGAGTCTAGGGAGGTCTGGCCAGACTCCCTCCCCGTGCTCTTACAGGTATCTGGCAGCAGTGATTTTTACGGTGGCTGTTAGCAGTGAAAGCTGTCATAAATCCATCAACCAAAATCAGAAACAGAACACACAATTTTATTCTGAAAAACAGAAGTCAGAGAGAACAAGCTATTGAGTCTGGCTGTAATTGCACACAGAGGGCACGCTTCTCCAGCTTCACTTTGGTTTGGGAGGCAGAAGAGCAGAGAGGTGAGGATGGCTGTCTTAAAGTCAGATATCCTGAGTGTGAATCTGAGTGTGAATTTCTTTGGGTAACTTCCTGAATCTTCCTAAGCCTTATTATCTTCCCCTGTATAGGGGGGTAAATCAGAGACCCATAGGGTTGTTGTGAAATGAGGGGTAATCTAATGCAGAAGGCTTGGGGACAGGGCCTGGGACAAAGTAAATGGCAGCTACTATACTGTAACCTTGGGCAATTTGGTGTGGCTGTAACAGAAAGCAGCCGAACTAGCCTGGCTGTGTTAGGGAAGTGGATCAGACATGCTAGTGAAAGAAGACAGGAGATGCACGGAGCCAGGACAGCCCAGGTCTGATTGACTCCTGGGGAGAGTGTGCACTCTACCCCAGGGTCTGCGTAGATTCAGGATATGGGGATTTGGGGTCTGGCTGCCAAGTTAACAGCATGTATGGTGTGGAACTGTGCGGGCTCAGGGATTCTCAGGAAGCAGTGCCTCATGGCGAACAGTGCCAGGCAGGACCACTCCTCCCAACGGGAGCTTCCCAGGGCGTGGCCACAGGCCTCCTTTCTTTTCTACCTTCGCTTCCCTCTTCGGGGACCATAGTCTTAAGGATTTAAATTCCATCTGGATGTTGATGACACCCAGGCTTTTATCTCTAGCACAGATGCTCCCTGATACCCAGCTCACCTCCTCTCTATGTCTACCTGAAACTCAAGAGCAAGACCGAGTTCCTTTACTTCCCTCCCCCAAGTTACTTCACCACTTCTCCAGGGAACTTGCAAAGCTCATAGATGTGCCCTCTGTGCTTCCAGTTGTTTGGGACAAAAACATTGGAATCAATCTTTACTCTTCTCTCTCTCTCTCTCTCTCTCTCTCTCTCTCTCTATATATATATATATATATATATATATATATATATATCACACACACACACACGTACACATACACACACACACACACACACACAAACACACACACAGTTGGTTAGCAAATCCCTGCCACCAGTACCTTCAAAACATTCAGGTCCTGGCCCAGTGGCTCATGCCTGTGATTCCAGCACTTTGGGAGGTTGAAGCAGGCAGATCACTTGAGGTCAGGAAGTGAGACCAGCCTGGCAAACACAGTAAAAACCCATCTCCACTAAAAATACAAAAATCAGATGGGTGTGGTAGTGCATGCCTGTAATCCCAGCGACTCCGGAGCCTGAGGCATGAGAATTGCTTGAAACCAGGCAGTGGAGGTTGCATTGAGCCAAAATTGTGCCACTGCACTCCAGCCAGAAAGACAGAGCCAGACTATGTCTAAAAAATAAAACAACAACAACAAAAACAAACAAATTGAGTGTCTGCTGCTTCTCACTGCCTGCGCTGTAACCATCCCCACCCAGACCCACGTGGCCTCTTACCTGGATACTATGGCACCCTCCACTCCAGTCCTCTGCTCTGCCTCTCTCTGTTTCCCTTAACAGCCTCCCTCTCCTAATCCCACCAGCATGCTTATCACTTTCCCCATCTTCTCCAGAGCATCGGACTCATATCCCATCACCCCCGACTCGCTGTGCGGTGGGCACACTCCTGCACACTCTGCCTGGGCGCCTTCGCACCTGCGTCCTCTACCTGGACCTCTCCACTCCAGATAACTGTGTGGCTCACCTCCACTTCCTCCAGTTCTTTACTGCAGCGTCACAGCATCCATGGGGCTTGTACTGACCCCCAATCTAGAGTGATGGTTCCCTTCCTTTCTTCTCTGCTTTCTTTCTTTGCATGAATCACCAGCTACTATGCTACTTATTGAATTTATTAATTCTCTCATTCTTTTTCTCTTCCACAGGAATATTATCTCCATGATAACAGATTTGTTTTATTTTTTTAAGATGGATTTTTGCTCTTGTTGCCAAGGCTAGAGTGCAGTGGTGTGATCTTGGCTCACCACAACCTCTACCTCCTGGGTTCAAGTGATTCTTCTGCCTCAGCTTCCTGAGTAGCTGGAATTACAGGCATGTGCCATCACACCTGGCTAATTTTGTATTTTTAGTAGAGATGGGGTTTCACCATGTTGGTCAGGCTGGTCTCAAACTCCTTACCTCAGCTGATCCACCTGCCTTAGCCTCCCGAAGTGCTGGGATTGCAGGTGTGAGCCCCACTCCCAGCAGACAGATATTTTTATTTGTTTCTGGGGCTGCTGTATCCCCCAATGCCTAGAAAAGCACCCAGTATGTTGTAGGTGTGGGATGAACGAAGGAGGGATAGGTTCTCCCGTCATAGCCCTAGTCTAAATCCTGAGGTCCCCCTTCCACGCGTGTAGCCTGCACTCAGGGACCTGAGAGTACTTAGAGGCAGCCATCTAAGGTCGGATCTTCTAGTGAGATTCCTGCCAACGCTATTGGAATGCATGAGGAAATCCCCAAATTAAGCATTTGTAGGAGGACTGTAGTTTAGAGCCTCATCACTTGAAAATACAAGCTTCGAGATTCATTTGGAAAGCAAACTGGGAGCAGATGATGAAATGCATTTCTTGAATTAGTTACATGACTCACTGCCTGTGGTTTCATTATCCGTGTTAGGGTTAATGCCATGATAAGCTCCTCGTGCTTGCTGGCTGACTGGTGTTAGTGATTGACAGACAAACTCAGATAATAAATCAGCTATTTTCCCTATGCAACTGACTTCTGTTGCAATCCTGAAATGTGTGGCTTTCTGAATCAGTGCTATGCTAGTAGCTCATGTAGCAACCCTCATCTATTTCAAATGGGTTTATTAAAAATGATTTTAAAAAAGCTAAGTAGATTTAACAGCTTAGAAATCATAGGGCAAGGAACAATATTAACATTTGTCAATATTTTTTATATGGGTTCTGAGAATGCATTTCTCAGGCTGAGAAGAAGGACCCTGATAATTATTTCAAATATAGCCAATATGAAACCATGTTTTCAGCAATAAAAGTCTGGCCTATGGCAAATTTATAACAACATATGTAGATGGATGTTAAAAAGGTGGTTAATTTGTAAAATAGCTTTTCAACTGTTTACCCAAATGGCCAGATGTTTAATATTAACCAAATCAAGCACCTTTAATTGACATTAATAACGAAAATCTTCAGTCTCTGGATCATTATAAAAGCCAGGAATATATTTTTAGCCAGTGAAGCTCTTAAAACTTTAAAAATCATGTAGTTTAATTTGTGAGGCTTTGTTTCTCTCAGCAGCTTCATAACAGAAAATCTGACCACTAAAACTAAGAGTCATCTGTGCTAATATATTTGCATAAATAATTAAAATTCCACAGCAGAGTAGGAAACAAAATGTATTACTACCATAAACTTACAATGGAAGGACATCACTTTAATTAAAAACCACAAAGGCACCACTATAAACAATCCATTTATGTTTCAAGCTCTGTGTTTGTTGACTTAAGAAAGAAAAAAAATCTTAACTCATTAAAAACAACAACCAAACAAAATGACCTCACCCTAAATCCTGTTATTGAGGTCAGGAACCACATTTAATTAAGATAAAGTGTTAATAATATAGTTTAGTAGATGAAGGCCTTCTCTTAATTTCCCCAGGTAGAAATGTTATTATTTGGCCTTTAACTTCTGATTAAAATTTAAAAGCCGGGAGTCAACCCAACTTGAATTCTGAAATCTGGTTTTGAAACTTGGTTTTGGAATTAGAAATCCTCCTTCCTCCCAAACAATGGTAGGCTAAGGCTATGACATATTTTTGAACCTCTATGTTTCTGAGAATGCCAGTGATGACAAGATTCGCATTTTCAAGAGAGCTGATTTTTGCCTTTACTTCCCAAGGTCTTAGAAGATACAGAATGAAATGTCCCATAGCCAGTCAATGATGGTTTTTGCTTAATTTCCCATCATCTTTCATGATTTTCTGTGAATGTGCTCCAGTATTAGAATAAACAAGGTGTTAAAGAAAAGGACTTGATGAATCAGGGGGAGACCAGCAAAAATGGAAATTGGGCATTTTAACATATCTTTTGGGGCTGAATTGTCAGTATCCTATGTTGTATTCTTTACCAGTTTGAATGCACGAATGAGTTGTACTGTAGAGTTAAAAAGGATCCAGGTCCACAAGAGGAGGAGGAAGGAAATGACTTAAAAAAGACAGAGCCCCAAAGAAATCAGGACAAAGCAGTTGTAGTTTTCAAAGAGATGAGTATCTAATTTGGACCTGATTCAGATATTCTTTATTCAAAGAATAGGCTCAATTTGGATCAAGGTTTTGGAAGAAGGGTTGACTGATGGATATGGCTCTTTAATGTAACTTTCATGGACTTGGAAAGTTCTGTGAGAGACCTGTACACCCTTCTCAGGTCTCCCTGCTAGGATTAGTTTCCCTTCCTGGGATTGGTTTAAAATAAGACCAAACGCAAATGTTTTCATGGTTGGTGGACATTAGTCAATGTTTGAAGATTAAAAGGAAACAAAACCTATGACATGGTTTGGATCTGTGTCCTCACCCGAATCTCCTATTGAAATATAATGTCCACTGTGGGAGGTGCAGCCTGGTGGGAGGTGACTGGATCTTGGGAGTTAACAATATCCCTCCTTGGTGGTGTCTTTGGAATTGTGAGTTCTTGTGAGATCTTGTTGTTTAAAAGTGTGCAGCACCTCTCCACCTGCTCTGGACATGTCAGGTGCTGGCTCCCTGTATGCCTTCTGCCATGATTGTAACTTTCCTGAGGTCTCCCCAAAAGCTGAGTGGATGCTGCCATACTTCCTGTACAGCCTGCAGAACCATGAGACAATTAAATACTTTTCTTTATAAATTATTCAGTCTCAGGCATTGCTGTTCATCAATTTGAGAATGAACTAATACAAGCTATGCCTACATTTTTTTTTTGTTTTCCTAGACAGAGACTCACTCTATCACCCAGGTTGGAGGGAAGTGGCATGTTCTCAGCTCACTTCAATCTCCACCTCCCGGGTTCAAGTGATTCTCCTGCCTTAGCCCCACAAGTAGCTGGGACTACAGGTAAGCACCATTATGCCTGGCTGGCTATTTTTTTTTGTATTTTTAGTAGTAGAGATGGGGTTTCACCCTGTTGGTCAGGCTGGTCTTAAACTCCTGACCTCAAATGATCCGCCCATCTTGGCCTCCTGAAGTGCCGAGATTACAGGCACGAGCCACCACATTTGGTCAACGTATGTCTACTTAACGCACAAAAATGTTTACATGCAGTCACCCCCAAGCCAGCCACCATTCACGCACTCTATCTGGTTCCTGAGCACTGGTCAGACACCAATTCTACTGCTTGGATTGGGCTATTTTCAGCATTTGAGCCCTTAAGAGTTTCTGTGTCTTGGTCTCATCCCAAATTGTATCAAATGTACTAAAATGTACCCACACTAAAAATACATTTTTCCCTGTAAAATGTTTAAAATTATTTTTATACTTTTGCTTTTGGAATTGTTGTGCTATAAAAAATAGTCTGTTAGGGGGAAGAGGGAAGATGGCGCTGTAGGACCAACTCAGGATTGCAGCTCCCAGAGAATCCACAGAGGGTGAGTGGATGCTGCATTTCCATATGGATCTTTATTGTCCACAGACTAGGAGATTCCCACAGGCCCCAGCATGGCAGTTTGGGCTGGCATGGCAGTTTGGGCCAGTGTGGCTGTTTGGGCCAAGGCTGCAGCGCAGCGACACTCTGTACAAAATACACTGGCTTGGTTGCCCTGTTAAACCAGCAATTGGAGATTTTGGAAGGCAGATTAGCACATTCATCTGATTAAATGGGACTAAACAGAAAGCCAGGCCAGGAGATTCCCGGGCAGCAACGTGGTTTGAGCCGGCACAGTGGGGGGGTCACTGCACAGGAAATCACACAGATCCTGGTGCCCTTGCAGCAGGTGACTGGAACACCTGGGAGAGAGTTAACCATTCAACTTAAAAAAAAAAGTGCTCTAAGGCAGGGAGCCAGGTGATCAGGCTCAGCGGGTCCTACCCCCACAAAAACAAACAAAACAGCAATTGGAAACATTTGGGGTTGAGAGTATCACGGCAAGAACACCTGAGCCAAGGATGGTGCAGCTCGGGAGGGGAGGGGTGTCTGCCACTACCGAGGCATGTGACCCCTACGGAGGTACTCAGCCATTGCTGATGCAGCCTGCCATTGCTGAGGCAGCCCGCCATAACAGAGAGAGTCTGCCACTACAGAGGCAGGCCACCATCACCACTGCAGTTCTAACCACACCATATAAACAGGACTACAGGAAATTGCACAGAGCAGCAGGGTGGAGCCCACAGCAGCAGGGCAGAGCCCATGGCAACAGGGCGGAGCCCATGGCAACTCAGCATAGCCACTACAGGCAGGCAGTGACTAGACTGCCTCCTCGCTGGGCAGGAAAGTGCAACAGGTACTCATAAATAAAGCCCTAACTCCCTGGGACAGAGCACCTGAGGAAAAAAAGGGGGCTTTACGAGTTCTGCTGCAGCAGACTTAAACGTACCTGCCTTGCAGCCCTGAATGAACAATGGAGCTCACAGCTCAGCACTAGAGCTCCTATAAAGTACAGACTGTCTCCTCAAGCAGCTCCCTGACCCCCGTATATCCAAATAGTCACCTCACAAAGGACTGATTAGACTGATATTTGGCGGGCATCATTCAGGGACAAAGATAGCAGAAGAAGAATCTGGTAGCAACCCTCATGGTTCTGCAGCTGCTACAGGAGTTCCCCAGGCAAGCAGGGCCTGGAGTGCACCTCAGCAGTCCTACAGCAGTGGGGCCAGATTGTTAGAAGGAAAACTAAGAAACAGAAATACTTCATCATCAACAATCTGGACGTCCACTCAGAGACCCAATCAGAAAATCAGCAACCACTCAGAAGACAGGTGGATAAATCCACAAAGGTGGGAAGAAACCAGCGCAAAAAGGAGGAAAATACCTGAAACCAGAACACCTCGCCTCCTACAAAAGACCAAAACTCCTCACCAGTGAGGGAACAAAGCTGGATGGAGAATGAGTGTGATGAAATGACAGATTCAGACTTCAGAAGGTGGGTAATGAGAAACTTCCGTGAGCTAAAAGAACATGTTCTAAATCAATGCAAAGAAACTAAGAACCTTGAAAAAAGATTTGAAAAAAGATTTGAGGAAATGATAACAAGAATGGACAACTTAGAGAGGAATATGAGTGAATTGAAGGAGGTGAAAAACACAACACGAGAACTTCGTGAAGCATGCACAAGTTTCAACAGCCGAATTGACCAAACAGAAGAAAGGATATCAGAAGTTGAAGATCAACTCAATGAAATAAAATGAGAAGCCAAGAGTAGAGAAAAAAGCACAAAAAGGAATGAACAAAGTCTCCAAGAAATGTGGGACTATGTGAAGAGACCTAACCTACCTTTGATACATGTACCAGAATGTGACAAAGAGAATGAATTCAAGCTGGAAAATACTCTTCAGGAAATTATCCAGGAAAATTTCCCGAACCTAGCAAGGCAGGCCAATATTCAAGCCCAGGAAATACAGAGAACACCACGAAGATATTCCGCAAGAAGAGCAACCCCAATGCACATAATCATCAGATTCACCAGGGTTGAAGTGAAGGAGAAAATGCTAAGGGCAGCCAGAGAGAAAGGTCGGGTCACCCACAAAGGGAAGCCCATCAGATTCACAGCAGATCTCTAGGCAGAAACCCTGCAAGCCAGAAGAGAGTGGGGGCTAATATTCAACATCCTTAAAGAAAAGAATGTTCAACCCAGAATTTCATATCCAGCCAAACTGAACTTCATAAGTGAAGGAAAAATAAAATCCTTTGTGAACAAGCAAGTACTCAGAGATTTTGTCACTACCAGGCCTGCCTTACAAGAGCTCCTGAAAGAGGCACTACACATAGAAAGGAAAAACCAGTACCAGCCATTCCAAAAACATACCAAATGCTAAAGAGCATAAACAAAATGACGAATCTGCATCAACTAATGGGCAAAACAGCCAGCTAGCATCAAAATGGCAGTATCAAATTCACACATAATAACATTAACCCTAAATGTAAATGGGCTAAATGTACCAATCAAAAGACACAGACTGGCAAATTGGATAAAAAGCCAAAACCCATCGGTGTGCTGTATCCAGGAAACCCGTCTCACATGCAAGGATACACAAAGGCTCAAA
>CM052654.1:5816675-5868325 GCA_028533165.1 Leontopithecus rosalia
AGACCTGGAACCAACCCAAATGCCCATCGATGATAGACTGGACTGGGAAAATGTGGCACATATACACCATGAAATATTATGTAGCAATCAAAAACGATGAGTTTGTGTCCTTTGTAGGGATATGGATGAATCTGGAGAACATCATTCTCAGCAAATTGACACAAGAACAGAAAATGAAACACCATATATATTCAATCATAGGCAGGTGATGAACAATGAGAACACATGGACACAGGGAAGGGAGCACTACACACTGGGGTCTATTGGGGGAATAGGGGAGGGACAGCAGTTGGGGGGGAGCTGGGGAGGGAGAGCATGGGGAGAAATGCCAAATGTGGATAAAGAGGAGGAAGGCAGCAAAACACACTGCCACGTGTGTACCTATGCAACTATCTTGCATGTTCTGCACATGTACCCCAAAACCTAAAATGCAATAAAAAAAAAGAAATAGTCTGTTAATAATCACTTGCAATGTATCTGTCATTCTTGCAAGGTGAGTTACAAATACTTTGCAAACATAAAGACACTTTTGCAAATATTACATTTGACCTGCTAAAGTTGTCACAATGCTGTGGGCAGTTGCTATTTATTAATTTCAATTTTTCTGTTTTCTTTTTAAATTTTGGAGGCAATAGATTATATATTCAGGTACCTGACATTTTGCAGGCACTTGGAAAATCTGAAGGTCTTAGTCCTGTGCCTAAAGTGCTAAATGATACTGAGAACACTCTGGTGGCTCATCAGGGAAGGAGATAAAGATGATTGTTACTCTCCCTGAGCACGAAGTCTAGTGGCAAGATGAACAATTATGTCAGGGATTGAGGAGGGTGAGGATTGGTGAAGTTATACTAAGAGATGCTCAGAAAGCCTTAAGCCAACATCAGAAGTAGGTGCAGTGGTGAGCATGAAGCTCCAGCATTCTCATTCACTCAGTAAGTCAGCCTCAGTATACCCTACTTATGTGCTTTCCTCCTTTAACCACGGCTCAGGGAGGTTTTGCTCTCCTCATCAGTAAAAAGGGATACCGAGATGTTCTCATTTACAGGGTGGTTGTGAAAATACATGAAGACTGGTAACAATGCTGTTGGTAAAGTTCTATATAAAAATATTAGGTATTTTAATCATCCTAGCAGCAATATTATTACCATCATTCTCAAAATCCATGTCTCCAGGGGGTTGTGAAAATCTTGGCCTGGTTTGGTCTGGCACCCAATTCCCTAGAGGCAGAGACCTGTGCAAGGCAGGTGGAGAGTGGGGTTTCTTGAGAATCCAGCCGTCTGCTGAAAGTGAGCCAGGGATGGTGCTGGGGAAGAAGCACTTTGTGCCACTCAGCTCCTTCTCTTTGGCTGGGGATCATTGGTTCTTAGTTCCCAAGGAAGCAATTTATTTCATTCCTTCTTCCCTTCCTCCCTCCCTGTCTTTCTTTCTTTGTAGGGACACCATCATTTGAGGCAAAAGTTCTTGGTCCTATGACTATAAGTTCCCTGGGAGGCTGCAGACAGACTATTTCTTTCACCAGTGAAAACACAGAACCTAGCACAGTGTCAGCCCCACAGTGGGCTCTACATAAATACCATTCCATGAATGAATAACTATAATCGATAAGCTCTTTGCTAGCACTAGTCTTCAGCAACATCATCATCTATTATTTTGATTATGCAAATATCTAATATCATGGAATATTGTTTCCCTTTTAAAATTTACCCTGTAGTTAGTTATTAAGTAGAAAGGTTCCATTTAAACACGTGCTCATGTCAGAAGCTGCTATTTACCTTACAATATCCATTCATCCTTAGCAAAGAACCTTGGTTTTAAAAACAGGGCATTTGCTACACAGTCAAATGACCATATTTCCCATAATCCCTTGCAGCTAGATGTGGCCACATGATCAATTCTGGCCAATAAGATTTAAATAAAAATGCGGTAGACTTCCAGAAAGTCTCCTTAAAAGATAGGGAGCATCCTTCTTCTTTCCCCGTTTCCCATCCTGCTGTCTGGAACACAGATATGAAGGTTGTAGCACTAGCAACCATGACAGACCATGAGGAAGAGGTGCCAGCCTAGACATGGTAAAATGGTGAGCAAGAAGGATGCTGTGTGGGGCCATGTGGATCTGCCACTGTTCCTGGACTGCAGTGCCTGCTCTAGACCTACTTTATGTGAGGAAAAAAAAATCAACTTCTGTCTGCTCTGAGCCATTGTCATTTTGAATTTTCCTGTTATATTCAGCCAGACTTAATCCCCGCAGATAAAATGCTTGACACATACTTGCAGGGCTCCCTAGATGAATGACCCTTTCCAAAAAAAGTGTTGAGCAGTGATATGAGATTCTACATGGGTAGGAACAATATTTTTCCTCAACACGTGTCTCCTATATTCAATGTGTAGGCAGAAGTCTCTGCTGCAGAATTGTTTACTATAGATCCTGGGCAAGATGAGTTCTGTCTGAAAAATGTTTGGAATATGAATTCTTCTTGGTTGCCCTTAATCATAGAGAGAATAAAGTGAGTTCTCCCAGGCCATTCAGAAGGATTTAGCTGCCAGCTGCCTCCCTAAGGTAACCAAATAGGGGATCTGATAGAAGGGTTAGTTCCCGTGTTTCATTTCACTGTTGGATAAGGTTTAGCAAATGTAGTTATTTCCATTTTGCATAATTATCTTTGGACTACTCTATTTAAAATTTTATTTTTATTTGTGTGTGATGGAGTCACACTTTATTGCCCAGGCTGGAGTACAGTGGCATGATCTCTGCTCACTGCAACCTCTGCCTCCCAGGTTTAACAGGTTCAAGCAATTCTTCTGCCTTAGCCTCTGAAGTACCTGGGATTACAGGCATACACCACCACATCCAGCTAATTTTTGTATTTTCAGTAGGGATGGCATTTTGTCACATCGGCCAGGCTGGTCTGAAACTCCTGATCTCAAGTGATCCACTCACCTTGGCCTCCCAAAGTTTTAGGATTACAGGTGTGAGCCACCATGCCCAGCCTGAGCTACTCTTTCTAACAAGTTCAGTTACATGAGTTCACTCCTCATTAGAGATACTCAAACGTCATCAGGAAATTTTACCTGGTGCACCTGAAGGATGGTTGCTACCCTGAAAAAGATTTCTTTTTTTTTTTTTGAGACGGAGTTTTGCTCTTGTTGCCTAGGCTGGAGTGCAATGGAACTCTCTAGGCTCACCGCAACCTCTGCCTCACAGGTTCAAGTGATTCTCCAGCCTCAGCCTCCTGAGTAGCTGGGATTATAGGCATGTGCCACCATGCCTCACTAATTTTTGTATTTTTAGTAATTACAAATAACTAAATTTAGGAATTACAAATTTGTAATGTAATCGCCAACGTGCAGATGGGGTTTCTCCATGTTGGTCAGGCTGGTTTCGAACTCCTAATCTCAGATGATCTGCCCACCTCGGCCTCCCAAAATATTCGGATTACAGGCATGAGCCACTGTGCCTGGCCAGAAGCCAGTCTGACTGTCATCATACGTGTAGAGGACAGAGAGTGGGAACCTGCTCTGTTGTAGGACCTGCCTACATGTACAAGATCTTGGAGCAGAGAAGGACTTCCTAAACTGTGACATCAATTTAGAAATAATGGAAAGTATGAATTTGACTGCCTAGATATAAAAACAAAGAATTCTGTGTATGGCAAAAATCATTAATACACAGTCATACTTTTGCTCAAGCCAAGTATTTTGAGGAATTTGTCTTCAGAATATCAATGACGCATTAAACAATTTCACTACAAGCATGCCCGCTAATGTTTTAAAAAACCTGCAAACAAGTGTAAAAAATGTAAATAGTCAACAAGGGAATAAACAGGTGTGTGTATCCCTGCAATGGAATAACAGCACACTATTCAGCAACGAAAAACAATGGCCATTTCTTGAGATAGAAAGCTGTTCCGCATATACTGAGAAATAAAAATGGTGAGTTTTGAGGGTAGGTAATGCAAGCCAATTTTGATAATGAAAAACAGAATACTCACACGTGATTGAGGGAGACAGAGAAAAGCTATGAAAAAGGGATTTTCTTGTTGGACATGATGACAGATACTTTATTATCTGCCCTATTCTTACCTGTCTTTTCAAAAATTTCTTCCAGAAACGATCTTAGCTTTATAATAAGGGTGAGAAGATAAAAGTCATTAAAAAGAAGAATTTCTTCTGTCCCTAGACCGCTGCTATTCGTTTTGATTTGGCTAACAGCACAATGTGAAGGGTTTTTTAAATGAGTCTTAATAACCCAGGATTTTTAGTGAGAAGATTCCCTCTGATGCCTGGACACTGCCTGTCTTTAGAGTCATAGGCTCCTTGGAGATCAAGGTTCCCTTTGCTGATCTGAGCATTCCCTGGGAAGACGAGGGGGTGTCCAGCTGTGGTCAGCAGAGGAGCAGTCGAGCCTGAGATGTGCATTTACTCATATGAGACAGGACACAGTGCAGGACCTGGACTTAGCTGGAAGTGTGTTCCTACGTTTCGGTGGGGTTGGGGGTGGGGAGAAGGCTTCCTATTCTGAACACAGAAGGAGCCTCCCAGGGAGGAGGCAAAAGTGGTTATTAGGGTGGGCAGGCCTTGCCGCAGGCTCTCAGCATCCTGGTCTCTCATGGCAGCTTTTAGTTTTGAGGATCTGGTGAATAATGTGACATGAGTGGGGATGTGGCAGGTGAATCACAGGGAATGTCAGAAAAGACAGAGATGGTGGGGTGGAGAGAGAGAGGCTGAGAGACAGAGCAAGGAGGAAGAGTGAGGCTGGCTAGGTAGTGACCATGTTCTCTGGATGCAGCAGCAACCATGGTGACTGTACAGCCAACACAGTAAAGCTCAGCATTTGCATGGCAACTGAGCTCATTCAAACAAAGCTGACTGCAGTAGGGACTCTCCCCTCTAGAGAACATGCACATTTAATTTTACCTGTCCTCATACTTGTTGGAATTCACTTGAGGTGGCTGGCAAAATAATAGGGCAATAATAAGGAAAGTTATAGATTATACTCTCAAACCTTTTGGAAGGACGAAAGGTTTTATTTGGGCAGGCTGAAGATGGCTGGTCCATTATGTTAGGGAAAAGATAGGGATGATAAGAGGTTTCTTATCTGTTTATCCCACATCCCTTTGTCTCTATTCTGTTTTCTCATGTAAACCTTGTGCTGGATGGTCCTCTCATGGGGAGGTCAAGGGGAATTACCCATTAATGGGGTTTACCCTGGGCCTCCAGAACCTAAAGCTTTTGTCATTCCTAAAACCACACTTTTAACCATGTTAATTATCCACAGGCATGTTGACTTAGAACCTCTGTTATAAAACCTTTACTGAATAAATGTGTGGATGTACAGGGTGTCTTAGTCAGCTGGCAAGATTTCACCCTCTGAAAGCAACCAACGACTATCCCTAGCCCACTTGAACCACGGAAATAGGTGTGAGAGTGCATTCACTCATCCATCATTGAGTCAGGGTCTGCAAGACAGACCTCAGCAGGTGATGACTGACGTTTCACAAACTGATGCTTTGCTCATAATACTTGTGAACAACACAGCCCTGGGTGGAGGTTTAAGATGTTAAAGAGACATGCAACATAAGAATGAGCATGTACAGCTACTGCACATGTGCACCCAGAAGACCACCCAGAGCATGCTTCCTAGTAATGCCTCTTCCCACATACTTATGAATAATCACAGAAGACTCCCATGAAGGGAGCCTCCCTGGTGTGGGTCTTTGCTCTGTGCCACCTTATCCTATGAGCAGCCCACCGTGAATCCTCTCTCTCAGAGTGTACTGGCTACTCGGCACCTAACTTTCAACATATCCCTTTCTTTGCAATAAATTACTCTGTGCTGCACTTTTTTTGCTGTGTGTCTCTTGCTTAAATTCTTTTAAACTAAGAAGACAAGAACAGAGGTATCACATCCGCAGTCAACAGAAGGAAGAAGAGAAAGATATTAGAGATACTAAAACGTTATCAGGAGAAACCTGATTCCTGTTTTGTGGAGGAGGAGGAGAAGGAAGAGTTCTCTCTGAGAAGTTTCTTCTTCCAGTGCCTGCTCCCTGAAGAATCATTACAATGTAACATCACAACTCGCAAGGCCTTTGCATCTGTCTGAGAAGCCTGGGATCCCAGCATAGATGATTAGATGAGAAAACCATCTCCCACTCTGGCCCCTCTGTGCATCCCCATTCCTCCTCTGCACACACAGCCCCCCAGGGACAGCACTTCTCAGTGTGCAGGTTCAAAGCCTGCAAATAATTAATGAGCCTCTTTTTTCCAAAGAGCTCCTGTGACAATAGCTCAACTTGCAGGTGTTGTCATCTCGGCTTTACTCCAGGAGAGCAGAGGGGTGGAGGGGAAGAGAGGGAAAGGAAGAAAGCATGGGTGGGAGGAGGGAGGGAGGGAAGAGGAAAAGAAAGGAAGAAGGGAGGAAAGAAAAGGGGTGGGGGGGTCCTGCCAGTGCCAGGCTAAGAAAGGATCACTTGCAGGATATGTCTGAGGAGTCAGGCCAGAGAGAGAAACGTGTGCCATATACACACATGCACATGTACACACACATTTACTTTGCTCCAAGGCTGGGAAAGGGATTAGTCCAGACATCTCTCAGCCAGGCCAATTTGTAAATGCTAGAACTCTTAGGCATACCAGCTGCAGAGACACAGTGCAGCTCTATTTTCTGTGGGGTTCACAATGTTGACCTTGGTGCCAGTGGCTCTCTGTTGTTCCTGATTACTCAGCATTTGTTCCCACCTTCTGGGATGAGCCTCCTGCACTTCCTTGGGTAGCCACCCCTGCAGGCCCTCAGAGCTGGGTGCTGGGGTCTGTGGCAGGCTTGGGCACCAGGACTCATCAGCACAATCCACCCTGCAGCTCTATTGCTCGGTTCAGAGAGGAATGCTCGTAGCCCAACTGGGGCCTTGGGCTGGGCTGCTGATTAGGAAGGAAGATATTGCTTTCTGTTGGTAGGATCAAGGACAGATGTTGCTGTTGCCTCTTCTCTTTACAGATGTGCAAATAGAGCTGAGGATGGAACCAACCCAGAGGAGAGCAGAGCCAGACACGGAGAAGGAATATGGTCTGAGCACCTGAATTCCATCATGCTAGAGGTCTTCATTCCCATGGACTTTTCCATTAGGTGTGCTGACCCATGTAAATAACAAGGAACCCCTTTGGCATAAGTCACTGGGAGTTGGGTCCTGGTTACTTGTGATGGAAGGCCACACCTGTGATGATCGCACTTGCTAGAGAAACAGGAAGGTCCTCAGAACTCTGTGAATTCCAGCTTCTCCCCACGAGTCTCACCTGGAGTCACTTCTAGGTTGTTTCTCTGACCTCCTCCTTCTCTTGCACAGGGGTGGGATTAAGACCCTTGTCTCCCAGGGCTATTTAATAGTTACCCAACCTTTGCTCTCCACAGCTCAAATCCTGGCCTGGATGCTCCTGAATGTCTTGGCTCTCCCAGGTACCTCTCCTTCCCCAAGCTGGAATCCTGTTCCTAACTCCATTTGCTGGGACGGACTGCACCTGTGGCCTGCCTCCACACGCCCAGCAGCACGCTCCATTTGCTAGACAGGATTTTCTTCCCTCCTTCTCAGTCAGCAGCCCTTTGTGCTGTGTGTACGGAAGCAGCTCCCAGCTGATCACTAATCCAGGTGCCCCGAGCAGGGAGGTGCATGACCCCAGCTCTAGCAAGGCAGAGCCACCCCGGGAATGTGAACACAAGCTGAGCGACACTAGAACGGAAAATGGCTGGAGCTGGCTTATTCTCCCTGTGAGATCCTGAACTGCAAGCCTGTCTGTTCCTGTGACCTAGAGCCTGAAGGATGCCCTAGCTCCTGTGCCATCTCAAGCAGGTTCTTGATATTCCTCCATCATATGTAATATCCATAGGGTCTTCCAGCACATTCATTCTCCCTTTGCCCAACTCAGCAGAGCTGGTCTTCGTCAAACAACCCAGTCTGACCTTCCTCTCCCACTGCCTGTCCTATCTTAGTGGGGATGTCTAACCCTAGGTCTCAGACACCCCTCCCATTGCATTAACCATTTCATGACTGGCAGCATCCCAAGTTGTACCAGCAACGTGACCCAGGATCCACAAAATCAACCTGCTTTAACTCATTTTATTGCCCCCAGGATCCCTGCCTTCACCTCCAATTGTAGAAATACAAGATGACAGTTAAGCTCACCTGGAAACATCCTACCTTTGTCCCACTACCCTGCTGTCTGTTAAGCTACCAGTTTTCCCATCTAAGTACTTAAGGAAGTCTTTCTCTTTGATGTTTAAATTGCATGTTTCCATTGTCAGATAGCAACAAGAAAAAAAAAGGAAAAAAAGAATGGCTATTTCAGATTCACATTATTATAGGATTTGGTATTATTTCACACGTTTGTCTAGTTCATCTGGCATTCAGAAAGTTTAGCTGTAAAAATAAATTCACTTCTGGGGTTGGAAAATAACTTTTGCTTCTTCTCTGCCAGCTTGCTCCAAGGTAAAGTGGTTGACTCAGACTGTTGCACATCTCCAGGTGTTTCAAATCAGGCAAATCAGACACATGTTTGTGTAAGTGTGTCTAATACCTGATTATTTGTACCTCATATGAGAAGAAGATTAGATTTTGGAGGAGGAAGATTAATAACTTTCTTCTGCAGAGACGGGCATGCATTTGGATCTGCACGCTGATTTAAATTTATTGCGAAATAACGTACCAAGGAGGGTGTCTTTCATTTGTGAGCATTAGACACACCATGGGTGGATATCGGTCATTTAATTAAATCTCATGATGAAAATGCCTTCTACGTAAACACTGGGCAGAGCTTAAGAAAGACATTTCTGAAGACATTACTATTATTCTTAATTTTTGCCTGCCTCTCATCAGGCAAAACGCCAGTCTCAATGGTCTATTTCTAAGCACCAGGAAGTGACTTTGCTCCTTCCCATTCTGACAGCTCAGAGTCAGCAAGCATTTAGCAGCCGAGAGGAGGATGGACTTTTCAGAGTGTCCTGTTTCCATCCTGATTCCTCTGCTGCCAAGCTGGGTTGCTTGAGCAAGTTACTAAACCTCTATGAATCTGCAATACCTGTATCTGTAAATGGAGTTAGCCCAAACCCTTCTCTTAAAGCAGTGCGAATGACAAAGCAGGCAAGTCTCTGAGATGCACAATGCCACCCAGAGTGGCTCCCTTCTCTCTGTGCTCGGGGACAGCAGACCTGGCTGGTCATTTGGGAACACAGCACTGAAGCTACTCTCCTCCCAGGCTGGACTCAGGTGGGAGTACCGTCCTCACCAGAGAGCCCATCCCCTGCAGCCATCAGCCACAACCTCCTCTCTACGACGCTTTCCTCCCACTTGCTGGGATTGTTAACAAGCTTAATTTAATAGTATCTGGTCCTGACAACCAGCTTCTATGACTGGAAAGGAAAAGCAATTCCTGCCCACCTTCCGTCTGCGGTTCCGGAACCACTCACCCACCTGATGGTTTGGTGCTGAAGGGAGTCGGGGTCGGTGGCATTCACCGTCAGCAGCACGCTGCCCACAGAGACGTTCTCCTGCCTGGTCACCATCATGGGGTCTGGGTAGAAGACTGGGCCCTCGTTGACATCCAGGACGGTGATGTGGACGGTCGCTGTGGAGCTGGGGCCATAGGAGACGTCGGGTACAAGTGGGTCTTCATTTTCTACTTTGATCAGCAGGGTGTGAAAGGCGGAAATCTCATAGTCCAATGGCTGGAAAGCAGACAGAAGGGTCTCAGGATGCACACCAGCCACAGCAGGTAGTGGTTTGCACAAACTCCCTCTGAAATTCCATGAGCAACAGTGGGCCTTCAGGGATGGAGCTGGGCTTTGGAGGCTAAGCCTGCGTAACGGGGGGTGGTCTTTACGATGAAGAATATGAAACATGAAAATGTGCCTGAGTGCGGTGGCTCACGCCTGTAATCCCAGCACTTTCAGAGGCCGAAGCAAGTAAATCACCAGGTCAGGAGTTCAAGACCAGCCTGACCAAGATGGTGAAGCCCTATCTCTACTTAAAATACAAAAATTAGCTGGGCCTGGGGGCAGGCACCTGTAATCCCAGCTACTAGGGAGGCTGAGGCAGCAAAATCGCTTGAACCTGGGAGGCAGAGGTTGCAGTGAGCTGAGATTGCACCACTGCACTCCAGCCTGGCAACAGAGTAAGACTCCATCTCAAAAACAAACAAAAAAACCCATGAAAATGTGAGATTAGGTATGGATTTTTTTTTTTGATTGAGAAATGAATGACAACACATGACTTGAGCCTTAGTGAGCCTCCCTCTGAGATCTTTTTAGGCAATTCCCTGGCAATTCTGATGCTTAAAGGCTCCCTGCCTTGGACCTGAAACTCCACACCACTGGGCTCTGGTAAATGACACCCCAAAGCCCAAGCCTCAGTAGCTTTATAGCAAGACAATCCTACCTCTGTTATCACAGTGGATGAAATGCAACAGGAAAATTAAGCTTTCATGTTTTTTTTTTTTTTACTTTTTTTCCAAATCTTATCTTGAATTGTATAAGGTTTCATCTTTAATGTTTCTCACTCACTTGCCATGAAGTTAAAGGGTCTCCATACACCTTAAAGTATAGCCTGGGTGCATAGTCTCTAGTAGAAAGTAACGTGGGGAAAGAATTTGAGAGTCTGAGCTATGTGGGGCTAAGCCTGTGGGCCCTACCCCATCTGAGGACATTTGAAAATGTATGGGAGTATTTTCCACTGACTTGAGGGCTCCACAGCCATTGACTGGGCAGGGGACAGTAAGAGCAGACTTAAAGCCATGCCCAGGACTGTCACAGTCCCACACAACAGTGGATTGCCCTACCCCAGTGTCAATGGGCAGCCCTGATGAGGACCACTCTAGGCGATTTTGCAAAGGAGGCTGATAGTATACCCACCTCCCCCAGCCACTGTGTGGACTAAACCAGAGGATGTCAGAGAAACTCCATGACAAAATTAGTAATACAATGGTGCTGCCAATTACGTGTCTGTCACTCTCTTGCACAATCATGAGAGCACAGGATGAGGTGAGAGCAGCACTTCCCAGCATGGGGCTCTGCCAGGAGTGCATGGGGAGACATTTAGGTAAGATGAGGGCATGCTGCTTATATCAAGTTATTTTCCTAATGTTTACGGGAACAAGTAGCCAAGCCATCAGACCGAAGCCATCACGGATATTCTTGCAAGGACAAGACTAAATGAGTCAAGAGATTTGATTTACACTCAACTAAAAGTAAGCAAGGACAGTTGTAGAGGCTGCCATGGACATGGGAAAATGAAAGCAGAGAAGAGGACTGCTGCCTCTGGGAAAAGAGCTGACACCGACTTGGAAATGGAATCTGGCAGGCTGGGTCAGAGTGTCTTTAGGCAAATGAAGTCACTTTCACAATAATTACAGCTGACATGTATTCAGTGCTAAGCACTCCACGCATGGGAGAGTGCATGTGCACACACGCACACTGGAAATGCTTCCTGGTTGTAACTGGACTTCCTCTCTTCACCTAGAACAATTCCCAGCAAGGTTAGTATTAGGATTTTAAGACTTAACCAATGCACAGCTCTTAGTGCTGAGTGGCTGCATGCTGGTGTTTCAGTTCAATCCCTGTTACACAGGATTCAGTTACCATTCTGTCCTTCTTTCTATGAATCCTAATAACAGATCTCTGTCCATCCCAAGTGACGCCAGAATATGTAACCTCAGTAAAGTAAACTTCAAACCAGGGCCAGGGAGCTGCCATACTTGGAAAATACAGCTATTCATCTCAATTAGGATCCCAGAGAGGACAGAGCCTTTGGCTTGCTGGGTTGTGTCAACACTGAGGGTGTGCCCCCTGAGCTGGAGTGAGATGCAGAGCACCCCAGTCTCCCAAGGGCCATCGCCACCCCACACCAGCACTAATCACAATCCTGGCCTAGTTTGGTCTGACATCTGATTCCCCGGGGCCACAGACCTATTCAGAAGCAGGAGGATAATGGGGTTTCTGGGAAATACAGCCAGACAAGTGAGACAGTCAAGATACTGGGAAATAAGCAATTTGTGATGCTCAGCTCCTTTTCTTTGGCTGGGGACCACTGGCTATTTTTTCCCAAGGAAACAATTCCCTCCCTCCTTCTCTCCTTCTTTCCTGGGAACATAATTATTTGCAGCAAAAGTCCTTGCTTTTATAACTATAAGCTCCCTGGGAGGCTGTAGACAGAGACCAGTTCATTCAGCAGTGAATATACAGCACCTAGCACAGTGTCAGGACCAGAGTGGGCTCTAAATAAGTATCACTGCATGAAGGAAGGAGGGAATTAACAACTGTAATTCTTGTGCTTTTCTCTAGCACTAGTCCTTTGCAACAGAATTATATATTATTGTGATTATGCAAAAATCTAACATTATTGGATATTTTTATCTTTTAAATTCCCTACTTTTTTATTAAATAGAAAGATAGGTGGGGGCCAAGTCCTGGCCCTGACGTATCATGACTCTGGGACCACCAGCAAGTCACTGCCTCTCCTGAAGTCTCAGCTTTCTCTTCAATAAAATCCTAGTACAGAGGATTGTTGTAAAGATCAGGGGACAGGGTGACTGTTGAATGCTTCCCATGGAGCTAGGCCTAGTGTTGATATCGGCAACAAGAAGCTGTCAAAATGGCGAGAAAGAAGAGTGCAGGACTGCAAGAGCTGGAAGTCATCGCCCCAGCCGTCAACACGCTGAACAACTAGTTGGAGTCTCGGGATGCTGCTGGTTTCCAGCAAGTCCCTGCGTCTCAAAAGGACCAAATCCAAGCTGTTCTGGCAAAAGAGTGCCTGCTTTGTCTTTAAAATCTTCGGGTCAGAAACACCCTTAGTTGCTTTCTAAGCCTGTTCTAAAACCACCAAAAAGTTATTCTTTCAGCTGAATATAATCAACCAAGCCTGTTCCCAGGCTGACACTCCCTGAACAGAATGCTGGCTTCCGAGGAACTAAGCCACACAGGATGTCACAGAGGGAGGGAAGCAGAAGGGAAGAGGGGAGGCACACAACGCAAGGCTGGCCTTTGGAAGGGAGCAGAGCCGCACTAGTGTTTATTTCCATTTGTACAAGGTGAGGTCTAGTAACTCCAGCTGTACGATGCCCAGAGCCAGACTCCCTGGAGCTGGTGACACCTGGGTCTCCCTTCCTAATCCCCTTTGAAGGCTGTAATTGGATTAAGAAGCCCTCCATGATCTCACAGAGCACACAATCTTATTAATGCGCTTTGTCTGTTGCTGGGCCTCTGTGTCAGGGATGGGAGGAAATTGAAAATGCTTCTGATGGAAGCTACAGAGAGGCAATTCAATTAATATTGTTTTCAAGTGTCAAGAGAGGGTGTCAATCACTGTCCTGGAAAACTGAAAGCCTGGAAAAGCTGACCTGTGGGAAGGATGGAAGACCTGGGTTCGTTGGCTGGAAGAGGGAGGATCCAGAACCAATTGAACAGCTGTTTTTAGGCCTGTGAATAGTTTGGGGAATCAAGGATGCTTTCTGGATACTTCTTTCTTTGAGGACAGAATAGAAAATAAAATGTAGGGCTGATTATATTCAACTGAAAAAATAACTTTCTGGTGGTTTTAGAACAGGTTTAGAAAGCAACTATGGGTATTTCTGACCTGAAGGTTTTTTTTTTATTGCATTTTAGGTTTTGGGGTACATGTGCAGACCATGCAAGATAGTTGCATAGGTACACACGTGGCAGTGTGTTTTGCTGCCTTCTGCCCCTTCACCCATATTTGGCATTTCTCCCCATGCCATCCCTCCCCTACTCCCCCCCCCACTGTCCCTCCCCTATTTCCCCCAATAGACATCAGTGTGTGGTACTCCCTTCCCTGTGTCCATGTGTTCTCATTGTTCATCACCCGCCTATGAGTGAGTATATACGGTGTTTCCTTTTCTGTTTTTGTGTCAATTTGCTGAGAATGATGTTCTCCAGATTCATCCATGTCCCTACAAAGGACACGAACTCATCATTTTTGATTGCTGCATAATATTCCATGGTGTATATATGCCACATTTCCCCAGTCCAGTCTATCATTGATGGGCATTTGGGTTGGTTCCAGGTCTTTGCTATTGTAAACAGTGCTGCAATGAACATTCGTGTGCATGTGTCCTTATAGTAGAACGATTTATAGTCCTTTGGATATATACCTAGTAATGGGATTGCTGGGTCAAATGGAATTTCTATTTCTAGGTCTTTGAGGAATCGCCACATTGTCTAGCATTTGAGAGCCACTGCCTTGTGGACCAATGTGGGAATGTAGGGAGAGAAGAATGTTTTTTATTCTTCAAGTCCTATATTTTTGTTGTTGTTGTTTTGAGAGTCTCACTCTGTACCCCAGGCTGGAGTGCAGTGGCACAGTCTTGGCTCACTGCAACCTCTGACTCCCTGGTTCAAGCAATTCTACTGCCTCAACATCCAAAGTAGCTGGGAATATAGGTGCATACCACCATGCCCAGATAATTTTTGTATTTTTAATGAGATGGGGTCTCACCATGTTGGCCAGGCTGGCCTTGAACTCCTGATGTCAAGTGGTCTGCCCACCTCAGCCTCCCAAGATGCTGGATTACAGACATGAGCCACCGCACCCTATCAAATCCTGTTTTGTTCATATCTATTTTCCTTGAGCTAAGGCAAACACATTTTGGGGAGGACTGAGCTCCAGGATTTGTGATAGAGATGTCTATTTATCCAAGTTTTATCTTCAAGTTGCAGGTTTGGAAAATTGCCTGACAGCTTTTATAGACTCAGGACTAGCCACAGAGGACAGCCAGTGGCTATGTCATTCTATGACGTTTTGCAGCTTTGAAAGTGCAGCAGCCGTGGACACAGAAGGCCAGTGCCAGCGTTTCCTAATAACTCTGACATTGCCCCTGTTATTGGGGAAGAAGAATAGAGGGGGACTCAGAGGCTGAAAAGGGGCAAGGCTTGGGAGAAACTCAGACCACAGGTTTGGCTTGTTCATCCTTTAGAACAAGCCAGAAGTATCTCTGAGATCTGCCATTCTCGGTGGCCATGGGTCCGGCCCTCTGGGGTGTCATGAGCTCCGTTGGGGCAGTTGTCTGTATAGTTCTGTGGGAGGATGAATGATGGCCTCCTAGTATGTCCACATCTTAATTCCTGGAGGTTGAGAATATGTGACCATACAATAGGTCACATTGTAATTGCAGATATGATTACGTTAAAAACCTTGAGACTGGAAGTTATCCTGGATTATCCAGTGGATCCAATGGAACCAAAAGGGTTCATGTAAGAAGGAGGTGGGCAGGTCAATGGAGGAAGTAGGAGATGTGACGATGGAAGCAGAGGGTCACAGTCAGAGGGTCAGAGATTTGGAGATGCTGCACTGCTGGCTTTGACAATGGAGACGGGGCCAGGAGCCAGGGAATGCAAGTGGCCTCTAGAAGCTGGAAGAGGCAAGGAAATGAATTCCCCCATGAATCCTCCAGAAGGCAGGCAGCCCTGCCAATCGCTTGATTTTTAGCCCAGTGAGATTCATGTTAGACTTCTTACCTTCAGATGTATAAGATAATAAATTCATTAAAAAATTTTTTTTCAGGCCAGAAATTTGTGGTAATTTGTGACAGAAGCCACAGGAAACTGCTGCTGACTGCAAGTGCCCATCAGTGTTCTAAACATTTTACATATTGGCTCCTGAAATTCTCACAACAGCTGCTATAGACTAAATATGTGTGTTCTCTCAAAATTCATTTGTTGAAATAACCCCCACTGTGAAGGCGTTAGAGGATGGGGCCATTTGTAGGTGATTAGGTCACAAGGCAGAACCCTCATAAATGGGATTAATGCCCTTAAAAAGAGAGAATCCAGGCTGGGTGCAGTGGCTCACACCTGTAATCCCAGCACTTTGGGAGGCCGAGGTGGGCGGATCACGAGGTCGGGAGATTGAGATCATTTTGACCAACATGGTGAAACCCCGTCTTTACTAAAAATACAACAATTAGCTGGGTGTGGTGGCATGAGCCTGTAATTCCAGCTACTCAGGAGGCTGAGGCAGGAGAATCGCTTGACGGGAAGCAGAGGTTGCAGTGAGCCAAAATCAAGACACTGTACTCCAGCCTGCTGACAGAGTGAGACTTCATAGAGAGAGAGAGAGAGAGAGAGAGAGAGAGTGTGTGTGTGTGTGTGTGTGTGTGAGAGAGAGAGAGAGAGAGAGAGAGAGAGAGAGAGAGAGAGAGAGAGAGAGAGAGAGAGAATGAGAGAATCCAGAGAGCTGCCTCATTCTGTCTACCAAGAGAGGACAGAGAAAGGAGATGAACATATATCAAAAAGTGGTTCCTCACCAGGTACAGAATCTACTGGAAGCTTCGTCTTGGACTTTTCAATCTCCAGAACTGTGAGAAATGAGTGTCTGTGGTTTATAAGCCACTCAGCCTACAATACTTCATTATAGCAACTCACTGGATTACAACAACCTTAAAAGGCAGGTTATATTATCATTCTCATATTCATGAGGAAACGGAGGCCCAGAAAACAAGTATGTTGGTCAAGCGCACACAGGGGAATGGGGAGCCATGTCCCCGCTCTGCCCACTGCTACTGTCACTATAAATGCGATTGATTCCTGCTGCTGAGGCAAATGGCTTCATCCACTAGGAAAGAAAATGTGTCCCCATGAAGATCCTGGTCTCTGGCGGAAACTCTTCCCAGAACTTCCCAGAAAGTGTAAAACTGTGTAGAAATGCCTTCTTCTGGAATACCGAGACCACCTGCATCAAGCCTTCTGTGCCACCACCCCCACTAATATTTCTGGATTCCCAGCATGAGCATGAGGTTTTACATTTATAATTGTATTTCCTCCTTGTTCTATTTGTAGGCAGAGAGAGGATCAGCATGTGAGTTAGCAAGGCTCACAGAGGGTTTCACACCAATAATTATGTTATGTGTGTGTTTTTAAGGAAGAACTGAGCTCTGCCAAGAAAGATTAAGAAGACATGTCACAGCCTGCATTCTGAGCACAGATCTTCATAAACACCTCCACATATCTCATTTTGACGTATCTGCAAATCATTCCTTAGCAAGTGTATAAAGAATCTATTTAAAACCTAAGTTTGATCCAGGCATGGTGGCTCACATTTGTAATCTCAGCACTTTGGGAGGCCAAAGTAGGTGGATCACTTGAGGCCAGGAGTTTGAGACCAGCCTGGGAAACATGGTGAGACCCCCATCTCTACTAAAAATACACAAATTAGCCTGGCATGATGGTGGGTGCCTGTAATCCCAGCTACTCAGGAGGCTGAGGCATGAGAATCACTTGAACCTGGGAGGTAGAGATTGCAGTGAACTGAGATCACACGACTGTACTCCAGCCTAGGTGACAAGGTGAGATCATCTCAAAAACAAAACAAAAACAAAAATCCGCTTAAGTTTGGTTTTCTTAAAGTTACATGTAAGTTTGAGTTTTTTAGAGCCTATAAAACAGGTTTGTTTTATGGCTGCTTGTTTATGCTGCTGAGGATATGAGTGTACACTTAAGCCATGAGCCTTTTACTTTGCTAATTCCCATAAGGAGGACACTGGGAGAATTTATCTCTGGCCTTCTAAACGCAGTGATTCTATGATTCCCCTTGTGGGGCCCTCACTGCTCACATGAGGAGAAAGGGGCAGTTGGAAGCACCCTTACTTTGACGACAGAAAGCATCCCTTCGTTGGTTTGGGGGTTGGTGTGGATCTCGAAGCTCTGCCCGGGGTTTCCATTGATGATGGTGTAGGCGGCCCTCCATGCACCTGTGGTGGGGTCATCCTTATCTTCAACTGTCAAATTGACAATAACTCCCACAGCTCCTTCCTCGACTGTGGCTTGAAACTGCAAACAAAGCAGATGGCCATGGTCACTATTTAGAAAAACACAGTCATTTACTCTATGCCTTGCATTGGATATGTTACACACATCATCTCACGTAAAAATAAACAGTAACATAGGACGATTATGATTGGAAGATGCTATGCTCCTCTTCTCAGCTTTCCTTGAACTTAGGTGAGGCCACGAGACTAACCTCTCCTGCAGGATGTGGGCAGGAATGATACTGATCATGGCTGTGCTGTGCTACTCTGTGGAGGGAGGGTGAAGAGAACAGCTGTGCCTCCTCTCTGTGCTTTTTCACCCTCTGCCTACCTGAATGCAGAGGACCACAAAACCCCAGGGTAGCAGGGAGCCACAAGGGAGGAGGAGCTTGGGTCCCTGAGTCACCACATGGAAAGGAGCAACCTGGTGACCAAGAACACCCATCCTGAACTGTCTTTGAATGAGAAACAAATTTTGATTGACTTCATGCCATCTTTGCTTCCATTTGTTCTTGCAGCCCTGCCTCCCTTAAACAGTAACAGAAGCACATGAGTAGAGCACTAAGACTCATAAGTGAAGAGACTGGGATTTGAAGCACAGTGTTTGACCCCAGATCCTCTACTAGACTCCGCTATTTTCTCCAATGAAGAAAACCAATCCCATCCTTCCCACTCCATATCCACTCTTAATATGACCTTAGAAACCATTTTCTGAGAAATCGTCTAAATCAATTGTTTGGAGCCTTATTGTACCTGTGTTTCTGTTGTAATACATCTCAAATACTTGTTTCAAGTAGGTGTGGCAAAAATAAATCAATAAATGAAAAATCAACATTCTCATAGAGAATTTCACGAGCTATTGTTAGCACATTCCTTTGAGCGGCAAGCCTAAAGTATTGTTTTGCTGCTTACCTCTGACACACTGCAGGTGAACAGTAATCTGTTTGCAAATATTTTATAAACAAGTAATACCAATAAGCTGACAAGAAGAAGAAGAAATATCTTGGAATTTCAATTAGTAGGAAAGTTAATCTAGAGACAGTAAGATGATGTCAAAAAGTCCTTGTGTTCAAAGAGAAGCAATTTGAGAAATGAGGTTTCAAAAGCTGTGGCTGATTAATTGACTTGCAAATCATTAATCATAAACCTTAATCCTGAGTCTTCTAAGGGGACTGGGCGGGGACTGGAACTAATTTGCCTATTGCACCTCAGCAAACCTGGGTGAGTTGCCTTTCATAAAAGGAGAGCTGGAAAATTCTTTTTTTTTTTCTTTTTTGAGACAGAGTTTTGCTCTTGTTACCCAGGCTGCGGTGCAATGGTGCGATCTTGGCTCACCGCAACCTCTGCCTCCTGGGTTCAAGCAATTCTCCTGCCTCAGCCTCCTGAGTAGCTGGGACTACAGACATGTGCCATCTTGCCTGAGCTGGAAAATTCTTAGAACAAGCATGGAGGCTAGAAAAGAGTGGGAATGAGGAGGGATACTGAGGCTGCTGTCACACAGAAACAGCTCCAGGGGGGCAATTATTTTGATCTGGTTCCTATGATTCTTGTTTCCTATGATTCTTGTTCCACCTACCTTATATCTTCTCCTCTTCTCACAAAAATCATAGAATTCTTGAGCTGAAAAACTCTACTAGTAGTTCTCAGCCCTGTCTATGCATTAGAGTCTCCCAAAGGCTTTGAAAAAAATTTCCTGGGTCCTATTCCAATTCAGGACTCTCCAGGATTAAAACATATGAAAATCTATTACAGTAGGAGTGGCTGACGGGGGTGAAAGTGCCTGGGGTTCACTAGCCATGCTGGAGAGATCAGTCCATCTCTGGTCTTCTGGAACATTCAGGCAAGTGGCAGAATCAGGCATCAGTCAAGGAATCAATTCAGATTCGGATTCCCCAGATTAATTCAGATTCCCCAGGCTCGAGGGTAAAGCCTGGGACAGTGTTTTCTTCACCTGACAAGATAATTCTAATATGTAGTTGGGGTGAGAAGCAGGATAGAGTCTAAGTCTAAGGATGGCAGGCAGGTGTCAATGCCAGGACCTACCCTTGTGAATGGGAGAAGCTGCCTGAGCCTGCAATGGACAGGCTTGCAGCACAGGTGGGCTTAGCAGGAAACAGTGCTGTGATCAGTTAGTGCTATCTGCCATGTAGCCAAGAGGGGGCTTGGTGATACATGTACTACCTAATCCCTGCTTGTTACAGATGAAGATGACTGCACAGAGAAGGAAGGAAGGAAAGAAGGAAGGAAGGAAGGAAGGAAGGAAGGAAGGAGGGAGGGAGGGAGGGAGGGAGGGAGGGGGGAAGGAAGGAAGGAAGGAAGGAAGGAAGGAAAGAAGGAAGGAAGGAAGGAAGGAGGGAGGGAGGGAGGGAGGGAGGGAGGGAGGGGGGAAGGAAGGAAGGAAGGAAGGAAAGAAGGAAGGAAGGAAGGAAGGAAGGAAGGAAGGAAGGAAGGAAGGGGAGGAAGAGTCCCGCCCAAAGTAATTTAATGACCCAAGGATCAGACCTAAGTCTCCTAGTTTCCGGTAATCTTTGTTCTCAACCAATTCTGCTACTCATGCCCACCTCAGATCCCCGAAGCTTAGGCCAGTCCTTCCTTTGCCCCCTGCTGTGGTCCAGATTCAGAGGACTGGTTCTCTGTCCCTGCTGATCACAGTGGACTTCAGCTCATAACCTGTCCTGTGGCTCTTCTAACATGTGTACTTTAGGAAACCAGGTGGGCACGAGATGGGCTAAAGCTAGAGGATGTTGGAAACCACCAGTCAGGTGGAAACGCTGTCATGTCTAGTGCACAAGTGAGAAGTTGCTCTGTCAAAGCAGGAGTGTCACACTGCCAAGATGAAAACACTGTGACAAATCATGATTTGAGGAGGCTGGAAGCTCCATATGCACCTGTCTTTTCAAGGTTTCACTTCCAGCCTCTTGCATGGTGCTAGGTGTACAGAAGAAACTCAGTAGATATTTGTTGAATGAATGAATAATCTTAAGTGTAGGAAGTGGGAGCTGGCAGCAGAAGAGAGGGCTAAGGGAATGTGAAGGGACAAAGCCATAAAGGAGCAAGACTAAGAGGGAATGACTTGTTGACTGATGCCTGATTCTGCCTCTTGCCTGAGTGTTCCAGAAGACCAGGGATGGACTGATGTCTCCTGTGCTCCAGCAGAGCTGCATTGTGACTGGTGGACCCCAGGCACCTTTGCCTTCATCAACCCCTCCTATTATTATAGAGTTTCATGAACCCTAAAAAATTTATTTTGGGAGCTGGGCATCATGTTCTCACACTAATCCCAGCTCTTTGGGAGGCTGAGGTGGGAGGATTACTTGAGCCCAGGAGTTCAAGATGAGCCTGGGCAACATAACAAGATCCCATATCTACAAAAATAAATGCAAAAAATCAGCCAGGTGTGGTGACATGTGCCTGTGGTTCCAGATTGTGAGGAGGCTGAGGTGGGAGGATCTCTTGAGTGTAGGAGTTTGAGGCTGCAGTGAGCTATGACTACACCACTGCACTCCAACCTGGTTGACAGAGGAAGACCCTGTCTCAGAAAAAATTCTTTTTATGATGTGAAGAAAAGAATTAAAAATTTATTTTATCCTAAAATTTCTTTTTATTTCTTTCTGATTTTAGGGCCCTAGCACTGTGATAATGGTGCCTGATGGATGAGTCAGCCCTGATCCTTAGTAAACAACACAATACCCAAAACATGAGCAGATCTGAAGATGGAATAGATACATGTATGAGTGGATGGATAGACGGATGGAAGGATGGGTAGATGGGTGAATGGGTAGACTGATGAGTGGGTGGTGGATGGAGGGATGATTGGACAGGTGTGTGTGTGTGTGTGTGTATTGGTAGATGAATTAATAAAAAACTTAACATTTAGGCCATGTATAAGTGAGACAGACCTGGGCAGCTTCTTCTACAACACTGATATTTTTATGTCTGCAGCACCTACCAAAGGGTCTGGTATAGATTATCTTTTTAGTGTGTGAGCAAATGAATTCAAGTAGAAGGAAAGATGCTGATGTGCTAGGAATTCTCAGAGGGATGCACTGTGGCCCTCATATGTCCTTGGATGGGTCCACAATGACATTTATCTGCCATCCGTCTATCCATCCACCCATCCAACCATCCATCCATCCATCCACCCATCCATCCATCCACCCACCCATCCGTCCATCTGTCTGTCCATCCATCCATCCATCCATCCATCCAACCATCCAACCATCCAACCATCCATCCATCCATCAATCCATCCATCTATCCATCCTTCCATCTATCATTCATCCATCATCCATCCAACCATGGATTCATCCATCCACGGATACACCACTAAACAAAATAGACATGATATATTTCCTCATGGAGATTACAGGCTCAAAGGAGAGAGAAACAGAAAAGAAATGTATAACGATGTGTTAATTGCCAAGAAATAAAATCACAATTCTTGGGGAGTCTGTGTGTGTGTGTGTGTGTGTGTGTGTATGTGTATGTGTGAGGAGGTGGGTATCTGATCCAGTCTCGGGAGGATCATCAGGGAAAAATTCCCTGAGAGCTGAAAGAAGAGAAGGACTTAGAGATATCTGGAAAGAGGAAGAACGTACCTGGCATCTGGAAGAACAGGAGCAAAGGCCAGGTGGTAGGAGGAGCCAAAGGTACCCTTGCAGAACAAAAGGAAGCTGGGTGTGACTGGAATGAAGGGGAGGCCCAGATAAAACTGTTTGACATCAGACTCCAGAGATGGTAGAGTCAGCTTATGAAGGGCCCTGTGGGCCATGAAAAGGCATTTGTGATTTACTTTGAAAGCCAAGTGTAGCCTAATCAAGGAACTTGGTTATGTTTAAATATACTCCTGAGAGACTACAGAAAAAAAATCTTTAAATATGGAAAACATGCAACACAATTATTATAGTCTTTGTTAAAATCATTATCTGATTTCTGCATAAACTATGAAGCAGTTTCTTTGAGCATCCATTTAGGAGCTCATTATTGCTTAATTAAATACTCATTCTATTAATTCTATTCAATGTTTTAACCCTATTATATAATCCAAGAAAGGAAAATTAAATAGATTAAAATGAAATGGTACCATTTTACATTTCTATAGTAATGCTCACTTTGTGATTTAAAAACAATAGACAGACATTAATTTACCACACTAGAGCAGGAGGAATTATTGATTGTCCTATTACTTCCTTTAATTGGAAAAAATAGAGTTACTTTTCTGTTAAACTGTGTAGCAAATCAAATACCAGATAGAAAACGTATTTTTAAACAATCACTGTGGCTTGTTGGGACTATGTACTGGGCTTATTAGCTCTTCCCTCCAAATTCAGAACTGAGTATTTTATTTTCTTTGAGTTACATGACAGATATTTAGGATAAGCCTGCCTGGATGAGCCATAAAGGCCATCACTAGTGGGAAGAGGGACTTGAATTCTATTATATACCAAGAATGCAAGTTCTTCCTCCAAGAGCAGAAAGTTGATATTCAGATTAACTTGGAAGATGGAAAGAATGATCAGAAGGCTGGAAAGCCACAGATGGGAAAGAAGTAACAGTGGATGATTTTAAAAGACTGGACATGTGCAAGCTTGCATGCTTGACTACTTGCATGTTTGACCTGAGTACTAGTGCAAGTTCATAAATCATTCACCACTAAGTTTCACAGAGAATTAATATAAAACTTGAAAGGTTGGGATGTAGTCATCTGGGCCTTGGCTTTAAAAAAATTAAAAGACAGGGTCTCAGAAAGATCTATAAACCTAATTTATATTTGTGATGATAAAAGGGTGGGGGAGAGACCATCATAAATGTAATTTGCAAACATTTTTGAGTCTATGTTTATAGAAAAGATACAGCTTATTCAAAGACTCTTCCTGATAGTCTAATGGATAGTGACTGTGATTGATATAAATAAGATAATGTATTTAAGGAGCTTGGCAAATTGCCTGGTATATGTATAATAAGGAGATAATATTTGTTAGCAATTATAATGATGATGGATTTTGCTCTGTATCATATGAAATTCTTACTAACAAACTGGATGATTTGGTTTAAACCCCTGTGACTCCTTCTGCTCTTATCACAGTCTACCTTGGAATGTAGTTACGTATATATATATATATTTTATTTTTCTCGAGTGATGTGGAAGAAGCTCTTTTTTTTTCAGTTATGTATGCCTGGCACTCACATACTTGCTCATTCTTGTTATGTTCCAACAATAGACAACAGGTGAATGATGTCAATCCTATCATGTCCACATTTAGAAGGGAAAGCTGTGTTAGATATCTAGTTTTCTTCCATCTATGATTAGGATTTATCTCAGGGTGGAAAGATACTCAACAATTTATTTTAATAAATATTTGTTGTGTCTGTTGCATGCTGGGGACTCCACCAGCACAGATATTCATCAGGAAATGAGAGGGCTAGTATTCCTTCTGGGTGTCCCCTTTCTTTGTAAATATTGTACATCTATGACATATTTTGACAATTTGTTTTCTACTACTTCTAAAACCATTTCCTTCACTGTCATACATCCTAGGCTGTACCTATGGCCAATTATGGATGCTTCTATGTTTGAATATGATTTAGTTTCTAGTTAAAGGTCATTTCAATAAATGATGCTAGATCAATTAGATATCCATCTGGAGAAAACATGAATCCTGACCCCTACCTCACACCAAACACAAAATGTGAAAGGTAAAACAGTAAAGTTATTAGAAAAAACATATGAGAACATTTGCATTCAGCCTCCAAATCATGTTTATGTGCACTATATATATGGTATGTAATAAACTATAATATAAAAATACAAAGTATTATATAAAGTGTACATAAGATAAATAATATTTACATAAAAATTTTAAAGAGTACACAGTACAGAGTTCTAAATAGAGTTCATTCAATATCTTAAGAAAGCCCTATGTCTCAGAAGTGATTAATAACAGAATAAAACAAGGGACATGTGGTTGCTTGACTGAGAACCATTGTCTGTTTACTGCCAAGTCCTCAAGATGATTGGAACCTACTAAGTTCTTCCCTAGCTATGTCACAGTAGAATAGGTATAGCTAGGCCCTGAAGTGACTACAGGAGAAAGAAGAGCATTCAGGAACCCACAAGATCATCAGAGTCCTAGTTATTGCATCTTTTCTTTCTTCTTCTTCTTCCTCTACTTCCCCTCTCCTTTTTCTTTCTTCTCTTTCTTTCTTTCCTCTTGTTCTTATTCTTGTTCTTGTTCTTCTTCCTTCTTCCTTCTCCTCCTCCTCCTCCCCCCTCGCCCTTCTCCTCCTCCTCCTCCTCCTCCTCCTCCTCCTCCTTCTTTCAGTGGGTCTTGCACTGTTGCTCAGCCTGGAGTACAGTGTTGTGATCATGGCTCACTGTACCCTCAACTTCTTGGGCTCAAGTGATTCTCCTCTCTTAGCTGGGACCACAGGCATATACCACCATGCCTGGCTAATTTAATTTTTTTTTATTTTGTAGAGATGGGGTCCTACTATGTTGCCCAGGATGGCCTCAAACTCTTAGGCTCAAGTGATTCCCTTGCTCAGCCTCCCAAATTGCTGGCATTACAGGCATGACCCACTGTGCCCAGACTTCTCCTCTCTTTATCTGATTAAAATTCTGTGATGCTTTGTTTTCTTTGAAGATGAGGAGGGGTGTCAGAGATCTAATTTTAACACCCATTGGAGGTAGCTCACACAGTAAAGAGATCCATCAGATGCTAGAGGTGAGAATTCCAGCAACGATGAACAGAGAGAACTTGGCACAGACTTCCCTGCCTCACAAGCAGAGACAGCCTGGTACATGCCCCTCTCAATTTTGAGTTCTTGCAGAGTTGGGGTCATGTTTCTGATTCCCCTAAATGCTCAATGCCACATCTTTCATAAAGAGCACCACAAATAGACATTAACTTTGGGGATCACTTTGTCTCAAGAATAAAAACCCAAGGGGGAAGATAACAATGTACATATGTTTGAGGGCCTCCCAATGAGAAGAGTAACCAGTTCTCCATTTCTCGCAGAAAAAGGAAAGTGGACTCAATTGCAGTTCAAATGACAGAGGTGACAGAATTTCTAAATGGTAAATCAGAGTATTTCTTTCCTGAGAATCTTAGCAGTTTTGAGTAGATATATCTCAGGGTGCCTGTATAATTCATAAAACATTTGAGGGAACTAAACCTACCCCCAGTCCCTGCTGAAAAGAGTGGTACTAAGGAGCCATTTTGTATCATGTGATCCTAGCTTCTTTGGCTATAGTTGATTAGACCCAGAGCTGATCACCTGACTCAGGGGTAACCAATCCATTGGATGATTCATGAACAATGGGATGATTTCTTTTATACACTGGAACTTGGAGAAATAGAGGTTTCTCAGCATTTGTGCAAGGGGTGGACATTTTTTGTCATTTGGATATGGATAAATTATCAGAGAAATTCAGTGTGCATGGAGAAGCAAAAGAATGGAGAAATTGAGAGAAAAATCTGCAGGAGTTTTTTTGTGGGGACACAAAGACAGAAGACAGGAAGTGTCCTCAGCCACTGACGGGTTTCCCAGTCCGGTTCTCCACACCAGGAGGTTCCCTGTGTTCTTGTTTGTGGGAAGTTCTGTTCCCATCAATAACCTCATTTTCACTCCAGCTGCCTTGAGCAGATTTCTATTCCTTGCAACAATGGCGCCCTGGGGGAAACAGCTCTGAAGATGTCTGTCAGTCTCATCACGTGAGTGGTCCCTTTGGTGATGCTTTGAGTTTCATGAGTGTTTTCTCAAGTGTTTTTTCTTTTTAACATCTTGTTGTGGAAGATATTAAACACATACAAAAGCAGGTGGAATAGGATAATAACCCCCATATGCCTGTCTTCAGGCTTTAGAAATCCTCAACTCCTGCCCCTGGTGCTTATCTCCACAGCCGCCCCTCCCTGATCCTGCACTGTTTGGAGCAAATCCCAGACATGCCATTGCATCTGTAAAGATTTCAGTCTAAAAGACAGAGGTTCTTTTTAAGAAAACAATCAAAGTCCTTTCTTGATCCAACTCACATTAATTTCTTCTACAGACAATTTTGTGTTTCGCTTTTATGTCAGATGCTTTGCTAAAAGTATTTGCATGTTATCTCCATCATGCAAAGAAAGGGTACCTACTAGCTATGGTAACAGACGGTTACAGAAAAGTCTATTAAACATCCAGAGTTTTCCCAGTTAAATGTTTCAAGCCACCCACTGTTACTAAACAGGTGAGAAAATGCAAAACCCGAATGTGGAAATAGTTCAGCAATATGGAACAGCATCTCGACAAGAAAGGAAGATGCAGAGCAGAGGCAGGAAGACCTGCCAGCCTTCCCCCGTATGCCCTAAGTGAAAATTCCTCTCCAAAACTCTTTGGCATCCTAGGTAGCGAGGTTCTTGATCCTGGACTGATACTTATGTGTCTCTGCTCTGCCCCTAAAGAAACAGCCCCCAGGAAGGGTTGTGCTCCTTCCAGGGGCCTTTCTCACGGTGTGTCCAGAGCTTGGAGAAAGATGAAAGGCTAACCAGAAAGCCAGTGTCCCCCTGACCCATGAGCAACGCCTCCCAGGTCTTCGGCGGGGCTCTTGTTCTTCACTCCCCACCTCCCGCCTAAGTCCCACCCTGTCGCCCCTCACCTGCCCATCACCTGCCTGAATGAGCCACTTCCCAGCAGCCTCGCTGCTTCCTGCTGGGCCCTACAATCCTTTCCACCACATAGGAGCAGAAGTGCTTCACAGCCCGGCGCAGTGGCTCATGCCTGGTATCCCAGCACATTGGGAGGCCAAGGTGAGTGGATCACCTGAAGTCAGCAATTCGAGACCAGCCTGGCCAACTTGGCAAACCCCCATCTCAAGTAAAAATGCAAAAATTAGCTGGGTGTGGTGGCAGAGGCCTGTAATCCCAGCTACTTGGGAGGCTGAGGCAGGAGAATCACTTGAACCTGGGAGGCGGAGGTTGCAGTGAGCTGAGATCATGACACTGGGTTGAAAGGAAAATGAGGTTCCTAGACAGCAGCTATCTGTGGGTCCTGTTCCACTGGGAGAGTCTCCTGGCTCTGCAGGTACTAGGGAATGACCCACGGGCCAAGAGAAGGAAACATCTGATGCACGCCCTAGCAGGGATTGCTCCCTCTTCTCCTCAGGGCACACTTCTGTGTGATTCATTTTCTGTGAGATGTTTCCATGTGTTGGCTGCAGATATACAGGAGGGGCTGTCAATGGCTTTTGAGGAAGATACCATTGACAGTCCACCTTCCAATGACTACACTCTTTCTCTATATGACCCTACCTACACCAAATACAGACCTGCACATTTGCAAAAGTAAAAATAAGATGTGGTTTAGGGAGAAGAAGCTCACGTAACAAAGCATGTCTGCCCTACAAAACAAAATGAAAGATAGACTGGATAAGGAAAATGTGGCACATATACACCATGGAATACTATGCAGCCATAAAGAAGGATGAGTTCATATCCTTTTCAGGGACATGGATGAAGCTGGAAACCATCATTCTCAGCAAACTAACACAAGAACAGAAAACCAAACACCCCATGTTCTCACTCATAAGTGGGTGTTGAACAATGAGAACACATGGACACAGGGAGGGGAAAATCACACACCGGGGCCTGTTGTGGGGTATGGGGACTAGGGGAGGGACAGCAGGGGGTGGGGGGCTAGGAGAGGGATAACATTAGGAGAATACCTAATGTAGATGATGAGGGGGGATGCAGCAAACCACCAAGGCACATGTGTACCTATGCAACAAGCCTGCACATACTGCACATGTGCTCCAAAACTTAGAGTATAATAATAAAAATAAAAATGAAAAAAAGGATATGGCCACTGAAAGCTGACAGGAAAATGATGGAGTAGAACAGCGGCTCTCAAACTGTGTTCCTGGGAACCAAGGTTTTTTTTTTTGAGACAGCGTCTTGCTCTGTCACCCAGGGTAGAGTGCAGTGGTGTGACCATGGCTCATGGTAGGCTTCACCTCCTGAGTTCAAGTGACTCTTGTGCCTCAGCCTCCCTAGTACCTGGGTGTATGTGCCATCACCCAGCTAATCTTCTAATTTTGTGTAGTGATGGGGTCTCACTATACTACCCAGGCTGGCCTCAAACTCCTGGGCTCAAGTGGTCCTCCAAAGTGCTGCAATTATAGGTGTGAGTCGCTAAGTCCAACAAGAATGTCTGAGATGGTACAGGAGTCCTACCGAGGCATCAAGCATTTTCCTTCAAATAATAAGAATTTAAACTGCCTCAGGAATCCATTAATTACCTTTTATCTGTTTTGTATATTACAGTTCCTGCCTAGGATTTTGCTTGGGAAAAAAAAAGTTTTGCCGCTAAAGGAAGTTTAAAAATTACTGCCTTAGGGGAATGATGAAATAAATATTACATCAGATAGTGAGAGAAAAATAAAAACCAAAGAGCAAATATGCCTCCACTCTTTTTTTTTCTAAATTCCAGGCTGGATACTTTATTTCACTGGATGTTAGTAGCTCTCCTTCGCTTGAGTTTCCTTCTTTAAAAAATGCAAGAAAATGCAGACCACATTTGTTCATCTGACAAGATAATTGAACATAGTTTAATTCTGAGAAGCAAAGAGATTTTCTGTAGAGATACTCATTTGACCACAAACATCTAAATCTGGATGAAGAATGGCTTTTCAAGAAACAATAACATAGTCTGCTCTAAAGACAATGGAGTTTAGCTTATGCAATTCTGCAGACTTAAAAGAGTAGGGAATTCAATGAAGTGGGGCAAATTCTAATTTCGTGGTTCCCAGCCCCCACTACTGGCCTGTAGCCTGTTAGGGATTGGGCCACACTGAAGGAGGTGAGCTGTGGGCAAGCCAGTGAAGCTTCATCTGTATTTACAGCCGCTCCCCTTCGCTCACATTAACAACTGAGGGCCACCTCCTGTCAGATCAGTGGTGGCGTCAGATTCTCATAGGAGCACTAACTCCATTGTGAACTGCACACATGAGGGATCTAGGTTGCATGTTCCTACTGAGAATCTAATACTTGACGATCTGTCATTGTCTGCCATCATCCCCAGATGGAACCGTCTAGTTGCAGGAAAACCAGCTCAGGGATCCCACTGGTTCTACATTATGGTAGAAAAACTGTCTTCCACAAAACCAGCTCCTAGTGCCAAAAAGGTTGTGGATTACTGCTCTAACTCATGGGTATACTTCTAGTAAATTCTGTAAGTTCTCTGAGTCCCACTTCTCTTATCTGAGACATAGGTTATCAGACATAGGTTATCAGACTAAAGCTGTCATTCTTAATCCTGACTACACAGTAGAAACACCTGAAAACCTTAAAAACGAACCACTAATGAGATGGGCTTCTGCTTTCAGAGATCTTTCTTGGATGTGGCCCAGGCATTTGTATTTCTAAAAACACTCCACTGTGATTCTAACGGACAGCCAAGCGCTGAGAGCAACAGCTTCAGGTAACCACTGAGGTCCCTTTTCGCTCTAAGATCAAATGATGAAAGAATCTTGGCGACACATTCTAACTTGTGTTGGGACCTCGCTGGTGAAGACATGGTGCTGGCTATGCTGAAGGATGCCACTGGCGAGGAAAGTTGAAAATTCTAACTGTTCAATATGCTGGGAGTTCACACACTAAGCAATTGAATGCAGCACCTTTGCCAAGGAAATCACAGGTCTGTGTTTCAGAGGTCATCTCTTCCACTGACTGCTTTATTTCTGCAGATACGTCCCCCACTCATCAGTTTATCCTCCATATCATCAGCCCACAACCTCTCCAGCAAAGAAGGGGTCTGCTGCAGAGGATGGTGGGCTATTCAGGAGAGTAATTATGATTACATTGTTATATACAATGAAATAAGTATACAACTACTATAATGTAGAACCAGTGGGATTCCTGAGCTTGTTTTCCAAGACGGTTCCATCTGGGGGTGATAGGAGACAATGAAAGATCACCAAGTATTAGATTCAAGAGAAACTGATTGTCAAGAAACACCTTGGAGCTACTGCTTGGCTGTCATCCTGAGCATAGCTGAACTTTATGTCTAAAGTGCTACTTCGGGGGTGAAAGAAGAACTAGGTATCCAGTGGGCTTCTACCTATTCATGAACCTAGAAGCTATCCCAAGGGGATCAGAGTGGAGATCCCTGAAAAGCAGCAGCCTGTTTTCTTGACGGTCTATGGGGAACCCTTGTTTGACTTCATAATACCACTCACTATCCCATAGACATGGAGGCCGGGACACTTGGCTCAGGAGCAATGCAGCAGTGGAGTGGTCCTACAGATAAACGATCCTGTATTGAGGGAATGGATACCCTTGACATCACTCATATGGCTGTTTCTTTACAATGAGCCGGATCCACAGTCCATTAGTCTCTCAAAGCCTACATCTTTTATTTTGCCATTACATATGCTGGGCTGAGATCTTGTTCGGTTCATGTGACTTCAGTCTTTCCTAAGAGTAGGGAAGAATAAAGCCCAACTGAGTGCCCTGAGTTTACTGTACCTGAAGTGCAAGTTTTATTCTCTATAAACTTTGGGATTCAGCCTGTCCTTTAGTCACCTTTCCTAGATCCCAGGAGCTGAGATTCCAGAATGTATCACATCTGCAATTCATAAGCCACCAGAAGTGTGGATCCCTAGAGATTGACTTGGGGAGATGAAATGCCTCCTAATCTCAAGTAATTCCTTACAACATGCTGTCTTATTCCTATTACAGGCAGAAGATAACTGGGAATGGTTTGTGTTTGTGCCCTAAAATTAGTTCTGATACTGCTAAAACTGAAGGGGAGGGTGGCAAACACCAAGATTCTCTGTGCAATCATTCAAAGATGTCTACTTTCCCACAGGAAATGACTCAGGAAACTTGATCAAGATGCCACTAAATCACCTTTACCATTCCAGTAAGAATGCCTGGATCTGGTTGACCTTTTCTTCACATGGCTCAGGTATTCTGGTCCCAGCTTGAGCAATGGCAGCTCATCATCAGTCACCACCTGGATGAAAACTTCCAGGCACTGTCTCTCTTCTGACGAATCACACACTCACACCCCCAACCCTGGCCTCTGCTCTGTACCCAGGACTGCAAGTGCAAGTCACAGCCAGCATCTGCCTCTTGGTGTCTAACAGGCACCTTGAACTTAACATGATCGAAACAGAGGTCTTTCCACCTCTGTTTTCCCACCAAAAAACATTATGTCTTTCTCTCTTCTTCCTTTTCTTGGCAAAGAGCACATCTGTTTATTCGTATTGTGAAGGCTGAAAATCCAGTTGTCATCTTTTAATTTCTCTCTTTTCTCATTTCTCACATCCAGTCCATCAGCAACAACTCTTAAAAGCTGTATGATTCCATTTCTATGAAGTATCGCTGTAGGCAAATTCAGACAGACAGAAAACAGATTCGTGGTTGCCAGGGGCTGTGTATAAGGAGTGGGAATGGAGAATGATTACTTAATGTGTGTAAATTTTCCATTTGAGTGATGTAAAAGTCCTAGACCTAGATGGTGGTGATGGTCGCACACACACAGAATACATGCTGAATAGGCTTTTTTCTCTGCAGCTCCATTCCCACCAACCTTGGTGGAGCCATCAGAAGCTCTGCTCGGGCAATTTCATCATCTCTTACCTGGGTGTTTGACTCCTTTGTTTTCACCCCTGCCACTTTCTCTCTATAACCTGTCCTCTGCATAGCAGCAGCCAGAGTCATCTTGTTACAAATTTAAACATGATTCATTGATTCAATAAAGTCATTGAACACCTGCAACATGCCTGATTCTGGGTGTTTGGGACCCTTCACTGAACAAAGAAGACACACATTCCTGCCCTCATGGAGCTGACATTTCTCTCTGTCCACAGCCCTGCAACAGATTCTACTTTACAAAATCCAGAGTCTTTTCCATGGGTTCCCAGGCCTTCTGGGATCTGCCCATCTGTCCTCTCTCCCTCATTCACAGTGGCACCGCCATGAGTTTTCAGGCAGTCACTCAAGCTACAGGACTCTGTGTCATTCTCTGACATGCTCTTGTCTTCATGTGCTGGTGCCATCCTGCCATTCGGGCTTCTGCTCAGTACCCTTCCTCAAAGGAGCTGGCTTTGTCACTCATCAGCTGGGTGCCATGACACAAACAACTTTGCCTCTGTAAGCCTCAGTACTGCCTTATCTGTAAAATGGGGATACAGTCATTGCTCACTCCAGAGGTGATTCTGATGAATAAATAAATGAGTGCAGATCAAACTCTTAGCATGATGTCTGGCACATCAGTTATCCGAAGGCTAGGCTGAAAGGATTGGACAGACATAAAGGATGCCAAAGGGAATCATGGTGGGAGATTTGCCAACAAGATTTGCTAAGTTTCTCATCACTCAATGTGCTCAACAACATGAATCCATCCCACAAAATTCTAAATTGTACAGGATCTCAAGTTGTGGCATGTATGCCTCTGTCCTTGCCTTCAAAACTAGAAAGCATGCTGCCACTGCTGGGTTCAAGGCCACGGGCTGTGCATCCCATGTGGCAGGATGCAGGTGGCTTGATGTGAAGTGGCCCACTGGTAGGCTGAGAACTTGTGCTCCTGGGAGCAGCCCACCTGGAGAAGTAGTACCCAGGGCCACAGTTTTGAGGCACCTGGAGATGCTCTTTCACCTCTCCAGAACCCAGAGTCAGGAGTGGTGGGAAATTGTGCAGGGACCAGCTGGCAGCATCCATTAACCCATAGGCCTAATGCAGAAAGGGGATGAATGAGGGGTTTAGTGGGTCAATGGGAAACTATTTTGAGTATGTGCCTGGAGACAGAAGCACAGGCATGGTAGGTTTGTAGCAATAAAGGGCTGTTTGGAACATCTCGGTATTTTTATATTTCAATTTTCTTTTACTGCTCTCTGATGGAACAGATGAGATTCTCAGGCCTGTTTCCTCATCCCAGGGCTAGCAATCTGCATTCTGGCAGGATTCTCTGTCTGACCTCTTGTGCGCCTTCTCCACTTGACCACCGATCCCGCCATCTTGCACAGCTGCCTGGCTTGGGTCCTTTCATGCACGTCGTCCTGCATGGGACTTCTGCCCATCCTGGTCTCCTGACCTACCTTGCTTGCTTCAGGGTGTTTCTCTGTTAAATTCAGGGGCTGTTCTTAGCTATGGGCTATACCTTAATGTTCAGATAAACCCCACCATGTGAGGATGCAGGAAGGAGAGACCCTTCTCCCGGACATGGTTAGAGATCTATCAGGTTGGTGCAAAAGTAACTGCGATTTTGCCCCTTGCCTTTTTTTTTAGACAGAGTCTTGCTCTATTGCCAGGCTGGAGTGCAGTGACATGATCTCAGCTCACTGCAACCTCTGACTCGGGGGTTCAAGTGATTCTCCTGCCTCAGCCTCCCGAGTAGCTGGGACTACAAGCACATGCCACCACACCCAGCTGATTTTTGTATTTTTAGTAGAGGTGGGGTTTCACCACGTTATCTAGGATGGTCTCGATCTCTTGACCTCGGCTTGTGATCCACCTGCCTCAGCTTCCCAAAGTGCTGGGATTACAGGCATGCACCATTGCACCAGGCTGATTTTTGCAATTTATAAGTGCAAAAACTGAAATTACTTTTGCACCAACCTCATAGATAGTACCAGAACAAATTCAGTCATTCTGGCTGCCTAAATGTCTATGGTGGAATGATTCATTCATCCCCTATCCACACTTGTATCCTCCATCCGTCATCCGCTAAGCCACATGCTCATCCCTGTCTATGTATTAAGTCTCTGATTTGTGCATTCATTACCCCACCCATTTGTTCATTACCCATCCATATGTTAATTCCCCATCCATGTGTGTGCTCCCAACCACTTGTTCATTTCACTCTCCAAGGACATATCCCCCTATCCAAGCCTTCACTCACCTGTGTGTACATTCCACAAATATTCATGGCTGTTGACGCCATGCTGGGAGCTGTTCTTGATGCTGGATACAGCAGTGGACACACATAGGAGGTCCCTTCTGTTACGAGTGTTGCCCCTATGTGGGAGTGAGATGCTGTGTAGATACATAAATAATAAAATACCCAGCTTGTTGGATTATTTGAAGAAAAATGAAGCAGGGTAAGAGAATTCCTAAGTGATTTCTTCCTTTCTAAATCTCCTTCTAACAAATTAATTCTTCATTTACCTCCTGGGTTCTGTTTCCTGTCAACCCTTCAACACCTAAGCACTAAAACTGTGGTAGTCTGCCAGTGATGTTAAAAATAAGCTACAATTCCTGATTCTAGGAGCTCTACATACTTTTCTCAGCTTTTGAGAGGTGTTTTTTGTTCCCACTAGAATGAAGATTTTCCTCAATCTGGTTTGATTTCTGAGCTATGGAGAAAAAAAAAACAGCTTGTGATTTTTCAAACCTCAAGAAGATCTCAAGTTCTTCCTAAAAAGGCGACCCTTTGGATGACATTCCTTATAGTTTTAGACATGGTGCTACACATTTTTTTTTGCTAACAGTTTTATTGTACTATGATTCACATACCATAAAATTCACCCATTTAAATTGTACATAAGAATGGATGTAGCACATTCACAGAGTTGTGCAACCACCACCACGATGAATTTTAAAATTTTTGTGTCACAGTGAACAGAAACCCCATCCCCACGAGCAGCTATTCCCCATTCCTCACCCCCTCCCAACCCACTGGCAACCACTGATCTGCGTTCTGTCCCTGGAGATCTGCCTGTTCTGCATGTTTCACAGAAATGGAATCATGAAATACGTGGCCCTTTGTGTCTGACTTTTTTCACTGCACATCATGTCTTCACGGTTCACCCCCACCTCAGCATGGATCAGGACTTTATTCCTTCGTGTGGCTGAAAAGCATTCCATCACATGGACAGACCACGTTTTGTTCCTCCGTTCCTCAGCCGATGGACATGGAATTGTTTCCACTTTGTGGCTATGGGGAATAATGCAGCTGTGAAAAGTCACATACAAGCTTTGGGAGGACTCATGTCTTTATTCTCTTGGGTTTACACCTAGGAGTGGAGGTGCTGGGTCATTTGGTGACTCTAGGGTTCAGGTGCTGGGGATTCAAGTCATTTGTCAACACATACGCAGCTATTGGGCTGCTCCTTTCAAATACATGAGACTGTCTGCCAGCTTCCCAGAGCCAGTGAGTGAGGAAAGGCAGTATTTGAGAATGAGGGCTTGCTTTGTGAATGGTATGAGGGGCTGGTAAAGAGGGGGTACAATTAGACAACGAGAGCCTTGTCTATTTCTTTTTTTTTTTGAGACAGAAAGTTGCTCTGTCACCCAGAATGGAGTGCATTGGTGTGATCTTGGCTCACTGCAACCTCCAGGTTCAAGCAATTCTCCTGCCTCAGCCTCCTGAGTAGCTGAGATTACAGGCACACGCTAATTATCTTGGCTAATTTTTGTATTTTTAGTAGACATGAGGTTTCACCATGTTGATCAGGCTAATCTCAAACTCTTGATCTCGTGATCCGCCAGGCTCAGCCTCCCAAGGTGCTGGGATCACAGGTGTGAGCCACCACACCTGGCAAGCCTTGTTGGTTTCAAAACCTTTGAGTAAATCATGAGGATCCTTCTTCTTCCCAATTGCCATGGGGTGTTGCTGAGGATAATATAGAAACGAGACAGACCCCCTGGAACCCATGGAGAATCCCTCATCCCCACCCCCCACATGGCACTCACAGCTGTCTCTCACTGAAGAAAGCACATCTTTAATCTTCAGAGCTATAGGGAGATTGATACACTTGGTTAGGTTCTTGATGCTAACTCCCCAGTACAAACAAAGGCAAGAGAAATCTTCTGCTTTCATTACAAGGGATTTGTATAAGTTCATACATGGAATTGACTTACAACTTCTAATTTACATTTAAATCCCAAATGTCTTAGTCAGAAGAAACTGCTCTAAATCCATTCTCTGTGTTTGCACCACTGATTCCCGTTTCAAATAGACCCCATGGGCCCTACTATCATTCCCGTGGGTGCATCCAAACATTCCTTCCAGAGGTGGCTGAAGCAGTTTCTGATTCCCGAGGGAGAAGAAATGGATGAGAATCATTCCCTTGGAAATCAGCCTGGATGAGATAAGGAGGATTAATAAAAGCATTCTGTGTCCCTCCTGGGCTCTGATCGCCAGATGGAGTAACATAATGGAAATGTGCAAAGGGAGAGACACACTCCAGTGGTACTCCGTCACATGAAAAGACCAATGGACCAGGTGCAGTAGTTCACGTTGGTAATCTCAACACTTTGGGAGGCCAAGGAGGGCTGGTCACCTGAGGTCAGGAGTTTGAGACCAGCCTGGCCAACATGGTGAAACCCCATCTCTATTAAAAATATAAAAATTAGCTGGGCATAATGGTGGACAGCTGTAATCCCAGCTACTCAGGAGGCTGAGGCAGGAGAATTGCTTGAACCTGGGAGGCAGAAGTTGCAGTGAGCTGAGATCATGCCACTGTACTGTAGCCTGGGTGACAGAGCAAGACTCCATCTCAGAAAAGAATAGAAAAGAAAAACAAAGACCAATGAAGAAAGCGATTCATGTTTAAAGCCACAGGAGCTATATCTTGTTGTCTGTGTGACTTTTCAAAAGTCACTTACCCTCTCTGTGTCTCCATTTTCTCATCTGCAAAATGGAAATAATAATAATACCTACCCTTAAAGGACTAAGACGGATTAAATAAAAATATTCATAAAATGCTTACACGAATGCCCTGCACATAATAAGCAATAAAATGCACATTGTTGTCATAAAGTGGAACAATGAATAGAGAAATGATGCTTGTTACAGTGAACATCATTTTAAGGAACATGAACAAAGAAATAAACTTTGTTCTTTTGGGGCCTTTTTATTATAGTGCCCTAGTCTCTTACTACATAATATTCCTGCCAATGGAAAGTTGCCCTGTTATCTAAACTACTGGAACTATGAGTCACTTAGAATTAGAAGTGTTCTGATCAATATTTTTTATTTTATTATTTTTTGAGACAGGGTCTTGCTTTGTTGCCCAGGCTGGAGTACAATGGTGTGATAATGGCCCTCTGCAGCCTTGACCTCCTGGGCTCAATGAACCCTCCTGCCTTGGGCCCTGAGTAACTGGGACCTGCAGGCATGTGACACCACACATTTAAATATATATATATATATTTAAAATTTTTATGGAGACAGAGTCTCAATATATTGCCCAGGCTGGTCTCGAACTCCTGGCCTCAGGCAATCCTCCAGCCTCAGCCTCCTAAACTATTGAGATTACAGGTATCAGCCACCACATCCGGCCCACTTTTTATCTTCTAATCATTCTGGTAATGTCACTTAGAATCTTTTAACCTCACTGTTAATGACATTCTGAGCTGGATGACTATTCACTGGGTGGGGGCTGACCTGTGCAGTGGGAACAGCATCCCTAGTTCTTACCTACTAGATGCTGGTAGCACCACCCAAGCCGTGACAATCAAAAATGTGTACGGACGTTGTCGGGTGTCCCAGCAGGGGCGTAAAACCCTCCAGAGTTGAGAATCAATAATCCAGCTAAACTGAGTGCGTCAGGCTCCCTACGTGACAGCTGCCTGTGCACGGCAGCCCACGAGCTCCCCTATGACAAGACTTATCAGTTATTTGGTTCTAGACTCAAACATCATAGGAAAACGCCGGAAGAGCATAACAACATTTTTCTGAGGTAATTGAATCAGACATTGCCAGAGAAACATTCAAGGGTAAAACCAAAGACTATAATTATTATGAAAATTATTGATGTGGTTTTCATTACCCTACAATTTTTGAATTAGCAACTGATAATCCCTTTTATAAAAAGAAGAAAGGTAATTTTTTTTTTTGCTTTCTGTCCTTCCTGCCGCTTTTCAATAAATACATTTTATACTTGTGGGTGCCAAGTGGATGCAGGTGCAAGAAGTTGACTCCGGTTCCGCAGCCAGGGTCAAGACCCACCCCGCTACGGGAGAGCTGGAGACTGAAAGGAGGGAGCGGTGCCACCCTCGGAGCCATCTCAGTGGGCCTCAGAAAATTAAAACCGGGCTTTTTCCATTCTGTCCAGTTAGAACTGTATTCAGACTCCAGCTTATTTGGCAATGAAGAAAAAATGGTCTGTGGTCCATTTTCCCCTCTTGATTCTCTATACCCTCCCCTCTCAAAGTGGGAGCCTTGGGCCAGGTTAGCTGTGAGCTGGTTAGAAAGGTAGAATCTGGGCCCACCTTCCGGATCAGGTCCTCCGGTGGCTGTGCTTCAGCAAACCTGTGAAGGTGGCTCTAGACTCCTGCCTCTCAGAAGCAGACCTTGCTGCTTGACCTACAGGGGAGGAATGGGAGAAGGCAGGTACCCTCTGTGTTCAACATCCCTGACCTAGAAACTCATCAGCCGCCTCCCTTTGCCTCTTTCTTGCCTCTTTCCCCAGGCTACAGAAGGCCATCTCCCTTGCTGCTCAAAGTGAACTCCAGTCCCTGACTCCACCCTCTACCTACTCCTGAGGGCCTTACTGCTTCCTGTCCTCCTTCCCTGCACATCAACTCATCTCTCCTTGCAGGTCCATAAACATGTTCAAGACTCTCCAATTAGAAAACAACAACAGCACGTGTAACAAAGAAAAAGCAGCTCGGAACCCAACCAGCCTCTCAATCCCTTCGCAAGAGGGGTCTGTATTTCCTCACCTCCCATTGTGTGATTAAAGAGTATTAAGTATATTGAAAGATGTAATAGAGGTAGGGAGCATAAAAATAAGCATCGTACATTTATTTGCAATCAAGGAATAATATAATTGGTCATTGTTGAGATGTAATTACAGTAGAAAACATACTCTTCCAAAATCCTCACTGGATCTGATGGAACAGATGCCAAGGGCACTTTTTATAGAACCCACGTGGAGCAGGAGGGCTCACTCCAATAGCAGCGTGAGACCACTTTAACCTCATTGCCACATCGGGGGGCATGGAATAGGGGGAGAGGAGGCTGGAATTCGTACGTGGAAAACAGGAATGGTCACAGAGTTAAGGAATTTTAAGTAAAAAGGTGATCTCTTTCAGATTGAATTTCCTTCCCCAGGAATAAGATGTGCTACTGTAGTTCCCCGGTGGGAAGTGCCAGATAGCATAGAAGGGGCTGTATGTGTGCTGAGGGGAAGCTAGAGAGCTGGCGATGGAGCGTGGAGAAAGAAGGCAGGAAAGGACACAGATACATATTCAAAAAAGTGAGGGAAAGAGATAAAGAAGGGAAGAAGAGAGAAACAGGGAGGGAAAGAGAAAAAAGGGGAGAGATAAGAACATAAAGACAGGAGAGAGAGATGGAGAGACGAAGAAAGAGAATAGAGAACACAGGTAGAATGATAAGTAGATAACGACTCGATTTTTGCACAAGAAAATTTCTTTGTTTTAAATAAGAAAATCTGAGCAAATCAAGAGCTGTGTTCTAGTGTTTTCACTATTCCCAGGGGGTCGCTGTCAGTGGAAACCACAAATGGAAGCTTCCATGTTGACAGAAACCCAGTGGTTGAAGCCTCCAGTGTAACTCACCACTTTGGGCAACTGCAGAGAGATAGAGCATTGGGACTAAGTCTGGGACTTCTGAGAGAGAGGAGGGGCGGCAGGGACCACGGACACCACCCAGGAAAGATTCCAGCAAGTCACGGTGATGCCTCTGCATGAACTACCATGAAGCCTCACCTTCTTGCTACGGTTTCTAGAATCAGTCAGTGCATGACACAAACTTGCATTTAGTCAAACTGACCCTTAAGTCTCCAAAACAGTCCGTATGCAAAGTTCCCCTGAGAGTTGTGCTGTCTTGAGACCACCTCCCGGCTTGTTCTTGCATGCAAAATACACATGTGGCTCTGGAACACAGCCAGATATGTGTAATTTACATGCTTAGATGATGAGACATCCATGTTTTATTAACCCCATGCCTTGGTCCTTCCAAGGTATGGGTTTGGTTTCCCTTAACTTATGCTTTTGTTGCCTTTACAAAGCAATAAATTCAACCACACCTTGAGGGAATATTTAAGAGGTTCTGTCAGGGAACCAACAAAAAGTTGTGGTCACTAGCCTCCGGTTTCCTTAGATGAAGAACTGGGATCACGTTATTATCTTGTTGGGCAGTTGTGGGGCTTTAGGATCATGTGTGCTTACAACACGTCTCCATGGCATGGGGATTTTAACAGGGACCGTAATGTGGATGGCAGCTATCAGCTTTCTGGACCCAGGTAGGACTGACCAGTCAAGGAGACACCTGGACAGAATCTCTTCCCTCTTTGTCCCTCCAGCACAAATGCTGACACCCACCAATGAGACAACACTTATTCTTCACATGTCACAGATGCTATGATTGTTGAGGATAAAAAGATAGGCCATTTGAGGGGAATACATACTCTAGGTATCACTGAATGTGGAAAAATCTGTCAATTTTCCTTCTCTGTCAATAACAGCTATCACTGAATGGAAACAGAGTTCCTTGATTATCAGGTTTCAAGGAAGCCCGGCTTATAAGTAACTCAGTTCAACACACACACACACACACACACACACACACACACGCACACGCACACGCACACACATACTTTGTTGGAAAGCAGTATTTCTCAAGTGAGCCAACATCTAGCATTGTTGCTGTGGTAACATAAGCAAAATGGGGTAGAAACCTTCACAAACAAAACAGAAAGGTAAGCCTCCGTGGATCAGCTGTGAGCAACATCATAGTTTCTACATGTAGAGTAAGGGTGGATGTTAGTGTAATTTAAGTCCCAGGGAAGAGAGAAAGCCTGCAGTCCTAGCTGCATGGTCTAGAGCTCCAGGAAGGGACAAAAAGTAAATGATGCTGGGGTGAGGACTGAAAGTCCCAGGGCTCATTAGCAGGTAAAGGGGACAGGTGGGGAGTTGCCTTCTTCAGATATAAGCAGCTAGAGAAGCAGCCATCAGACCAGGTCTCATGGCCCTGGGGTTACTGGAACAGGCTGTACGATGGGAATTTGGTAGAATTCAGCAAAGTCAAATAACAGGATGCAAACACAACTGTTTTCTAAAAAAGTCATGCTTTGCAGAATGGCAGCAACAGACAGCTTGTTAATGGAATGGTAATTATCACAGCTAACAATGACATACATCCTTTAGGCCATGAACTGGGTACATGCTGCTCACCCAGTGGGGTAGGTTACTATCATGAGCCCTAAATTACAGGTGAGGAAACTGAGGCACAGAGAAGTACAAGCAGGTACCCAGGGTAGCAAAGTTAGGGAGTGGAGAGATGGGATTCAGACCCAGGTTGGTCTGAGTCTAGAGTTTGTGTGCAACCCCCCATGGCGGCTTCCACATATGGTTCCACGCTGCATTGAAAGAAAAATTCTCTAGGGCCCAGTGGGAGAGTCCTCGATAACACACACACCGTTCCAATCCATACAGCTCCAAGGCTTCTTCCTCCCAGGGATGCAAGCCTGGATGTGGAGCAAACCAACAGCAGACATTTCCCGCAATTTATGTAGCTATGGTTTAAGAACAGGAAAGGACTCATGACTGATTTCCTAAGTAATGGCAGAAAGATTTTCACCTCAATTTGTGCCTCCCTTTTTCTTGTGTATGAAGGAGGGAGGATCTTTCTGACTTCTTTAGTATTTCCACTGTCTAAGCGCACGAAGCCTGTGCTGGATATACAGGAAACGACGCCTCCTCTCCTGTTTCTCCTCCCCCTTGCCTTATATCCTAGCACCATGAACAAGCCACCTGCGGGAGCTAGCAAGTTCTTTGCATCTGGCCCTTCTGGGAGTCAGCATAGAGCTCGTGATTGGAGAAGAATGGGGAAGAGGTTTTGCTGCTGAGGTTTCTATAATGCTACACCTGGGGGTGCATGGGGGTGTTCTGATGTACTAGCTTTTTTTTTAAACCGTATTTTAGATTTGAGGGGCATTTGTTCATGATTGTTATTTGGGTATATAACCTCCTGGTGGATACTGGGCTTCTGGCACACCTATTACCCAAATAGCGAACATTGTACCTGATAGTTTTCCAGCCCTCATTCCCATCATCCCACCCTTTTGGAGTCCTCACTGTTTATTATTTCTGTGTTTATGTTCATGCGCACCCACTGCTTAGCCTCCACTTACAAGTGAGAACATGCAGTATTTGATTTTCTGTTTCTGAGTTAGATCACATAGGATAATAGCCTCCAGCTCCACTCATGTTGCGGCAAAGGACTGGATTTCATTCTTTTTTATGGCTGCATAGTATTTCACATGTATATATACCACCTTTTCTTTAATCAACCATTGATGTACATGTAGGTTGGTTCTGTGACTTTGCTATTGTGAATCGTCCTGGGGTGAACATATGAGGAGTAGCCCTTTTAATACAATGTAGCTCAGGATGGTGAGAGAATTTTGGAATGGATGGGAGCATAAAAGGAAGCTCAGGAATGGGGTGAGGTTCAAGACTGATGAACTTAACCAGGAACAGTGGCTCATGCCTATAATCCCAGCACTTTGGGAGGCCGAGGTGGGGTGGTCAGGGGTTTGAGATCAGCCTGGCCAACATAGTGAAACTCCATCTCTACTACAAATATAAAAATTAGCCAGGTGGGTGGTGGGTGCCTCTAGTCCCAGCTACTCAGGAGGCTGAGGCAGGAGGATTGCTTGAACCCAGGAGGTGGAGGCTGCAGTGAGCTGAGACCATGCCAATGCCCTCCAATCTGGGTGACAGAGTGAGACATTGTTTCAAAAAAAAATAATAAAGAGTGGGGAGCTTGTAGGTTCAAGGTCCAAGAGAAGAGGCCAGAATATTTAGCACCTCCCTCATGATCATTAGCCCCTGGATTCTAGATGAGCCATAAGCTGCAAGGCATACTTCATATCGGCTCCTGCCTTGCTCTGCCTCAGAGGCTTCTATTGCAAGTTCAAGTTCATGCCCATGGAAGCATGAAGGATGTTAGTCCCCATCCAACTGCTGTCACCGATGGGATCCCACTTCACTGGGGACCCCCAATGCTGATGTGGGCTGTTCATAGGCCTAGAATTCCACCTCTGCTCCATGCTCAAGGACCAGATGCTTTTCCAGACTATGAATCTCGTTCTCTGTGTGGGAGACCATTTGCAGTGGAACAGGCTAGGAATCTATGCAATATAGAAACCAGTGCAAAGCAGGGATGACAAAAGTGAAGGTAATTTAAAAATACTTTAATCATATTAGAAAAAGCGCTATACACTGTGATGTAAAGTACTCATACTTTAGGGCCAGGCATTTTGCTTTTGGGAGTTTATCCTACAAAGACTTTCATATACATATGTGAAGATGCACATTCAAGCACTTTTATTGCTGTAATGTTTATAAAAGGGAAAAATAGGAACCACCACCAAAATGCCCATTGATGGGAGGTTGGTCAAATTGTGGGACGTCCATATAACAGAACACAATGCAGAGCCATTCAAATGAATGAAGTAGCACATTGTTCGTAGGCATTATGGATCAGAAGGGAAATCTGCCGTATTGGACCACGGAAGCGCCTTGGGTTTACTTAGTGGAAATAAAATGTGCTAAGTTAATGAGATTTGGAGAATCTGGGCCATTCAAGGAACACGTAAGGCAGAGCTGAGATAAAGAGAAGGAGATTATGGAATTTTTATGTTCTTAGGCTGCAGGAGCCAAGGACTCTGTTGGGTTTCACTAATTGGAAGGGATGGGGCTGATCTGGTAGGCTCTACTTCTAGCTGCCCTGGTTACAGCTCATGTTAAAGATCTGAAGATAAGACAAACTACATGCAGGATCCCCCAAAGATCTCTAGGAGTGGAGCTATGGCTTTCTGGGAGGCCCGTACTTAGAGGGGCTGGATAGCGTTAATAGGGTGGGTGGGTGCCTCTACAGTGGACAAGTGGACAGAAACCTTGAGGGGCTCTCTGGGATGCTGTTGACATGTTTGACATTACGATGAACATAAATGAACTAAGAGTTTACAGTACTACCTGTCTCTTTTATTCTATTTGGTAGAAAATCTGGATGGGGTGATGGAAGAACCCATTCTCCTGACTGTTTCTGCAGACTAACTTGGATTACTAAACATTATGGAGTTTCTCTGCCCTTTGCTGCCATCAAAAAAGGCCAAGATCACCCCAAGCAGGTAACATAAGCTAACGAGGGAAAAATAAAAATTACGTCAACAAAGACATTCCTATTTAGCAGGCATTGTGTTAAACTTACTGCATGTGTTATATATACTATGTGATCCTCACCACAGACTAAAGAAATAAAGAGTATTATTAAGAGTTCTTTTTTTTTGAGATGGAGTTTCGCTCTTGTTACCCAGGCTGGAGTGCAATGGCGCGATCTCGGCTCACTGCAACCTCCGCCTCCTGGGTTCAGGCAATTCTCCTGCCTCAGCCTCCTGAGTAGCTGGGATTACAGGCACGCACCACCATGCCCAGCTAATTTTTTTTTGTATGTTTAGTAGAGACGGGGTTTCACCATGTTGACCAGGATGGTCTCGATCTCTTGACCTCGTGATCCACCTGTCTCGGCCTCCCAAAGTGCTGGGATATTTTAAAGACAAAGACAAAGACACAAATCCTGAGACAGACTGCGATATGCTGAAAAGAGTGTGATCCCACATTTGGAAATAAAAAATATATACAAAGGGAAAGATCATAGTTACCTCTCAGGTGAGTGAAGAGATCTGTTAACTTTTTCTATTAGATACTTAATATATTTTAAAGTTTTTTAGAATAAAAATAAATATTTTAATCAGAAAAATAATTTTAGAGGGGACAAAAAGCTGTTGAGTTCAAATTGCATTTAAAATGATTTTCTACAAATAACCATTAAAAAGTGGGCAAAGAACATTAACAGACACTTCTCGAAAGAAGCCATACAAATGGCCAACAAACATGAAAAAATGCTCATCATCACTAATCAGCAGAGAAATGCAATCAAAACCACAATGCAATACTACTTCACACCAGTTGGAATGGCTTTTTTTAAAAAGGAAAAAAATTACAGATGTTGGTAGAGCTGGGAGAAAAGGAACGCATATATGCTGCTAGTGGGAATGGGGATTAGTTCAGCCATTGCGTAGAGCAGTTTGGAGATTTCTCAAAGACCTAAGAGTTGAATCACCATTTGGCCCAGCAGTCCCATCACTAGGGGACTATTCAAGGGATATTCGAAGGAAAAGAGATCATTCTACTGAGAAGACACATGCACCCATATATTCATTGCAGCACTGTTCACAATAGCAAAGACATGGAATGAACCCAGATGCCCATCCACTGGATTAGATAAAGAAAATATGGCACAAATACACCATAGAATCCTATACAACCATGAAAAGAATGAAATCATGTCCTCTGCAGCACCATGAATGGAGCTGGAGGTTACTGTCCTAATGAACAGAAGCAGAAAACTAACTACTACAAGCTCTCAGTTATAAGTGGGAGTTAAACACCAGGTGCACACGGACATAAAGATGAGAACAATAGACACTGGGGACTCCAAAGTGGGGAGGAAAGGGGGCAAAGGTTGAAAACTACCAGTTGGGTAGAAGGGTTCATTATACTCCAAAGCCTAGCATCACGTAATATACCTTTATAACAAACCTGCACATGCATTCCTCGAATCTAAAGTAAAAGTTGAGAAAGGAAAACAAGTTTCCTAAAATATTTTTGAAAAAGAAGAATAAAGCAGAGGAATCACTCTACTTGATGTGAAGCGTTACTCTACAGCTCCAGTAATCAAGACAGTACGGTACTGTTTAAAGAGAGGCGTAGATCAATGGGTCCAAATGGAGGACCCAGCATAGACCTACCAAACACACCTGCACCAACATGTTTTTTTTTTTTTTAAACAAAGGGACAATAGTAATTCAATGGAAGAGGGATAGGTGTTTCTAAAATGCTAATGGAGCAATTGTGTGTCCACTGGCAAATAAATAAACTCAACCTAAACCTTACACTTTACACAAAAAAAAATCAGTTCCAAAAGGATCATAGATTTAGCTGTAAAACATATAACTATAAAAATTTTTAGAAGAAAATCTTTACCACCTAGGGCTAGGCAAAGAATTGCCAGAGTTGACACCAAAAGCACAATCTACAATAGAAAAAAGTATAAATTGGACTTGCATGAAATTAAAAACTTTGGTTCTGTGGAAGATTCTATTGAGAATGAACAGATAAGCCACAGACTGAGATAAATATTTGCAAGCCACATCTCTGACAAAGGACATATATAAACTATATACACAGCTCTCAATAGTCAACCACTAAAAGATTCTGTCAGATAATGGGGCCAGGTGTGCTGGCTCACACCTGTAATCCCAGCACTTTAGGGGGCCAAGGTGGGCAGATCATGAGGTCAGGAGTTTGAGACCAGCTTGGCCAGCATGGTGAAATTCTGTCTCTACTAAAAATACAAAAATTAGCCAGGTGTGGTGGCACGTGCCTGTAATCCCAGCTACTTGGGAGGCTGAGGCAGGAGAATCACTTGATCCCAGGAGGTGGAGGATGCAGTGAGCTGAGATCATACCACTGCACTCCAGCCTGGGTGACAGAGTGAAACTCCATCTCAAAAGAAAAAAAAAAAAGAAAATGAGCAAAAGTTAAAGTCCTGAAAATGGCCTGTAAAACAAAAAAATAAATAGGCAAAAGACATAATTAGACATTTCACCAAAGAGAACACTGATGGCAAATAAGCACATGAAAAGATGCATCCTATGATTCATAATAAGGGAAATGCAAATTAAAATGGTATTGCTATACACATAACTGGAGACCAGCTATTACTGTATACCAAACAGAATGGCTATAACGAAAAACAGTGATAACACCGAAAGCTGGTGGGAATGTAGAACAACTGGCTTTCTCCTGTATTGCTGGTAAGGGTGGAAAATTATTTAGCCACTCTGGAAAACAGGCAGTTTCTTATGAAACTAACATGCCCTTAACATATGATCCAGCAGTTGGTACCCAGAAAAATGAAAATATAGGTTCACACAAAAGGCTGTACACAAATGTTCACGGTGGCTCTATTTGCAGTAGCTTCAAACTAGCAACAAAGTCAAATGTCCTTCAGTGGGTGAATGGTTAAATAAATTTTGGCATATCCATACCATGGAATATTACTCAGCAATAAAAAGGAACCAACTATTGGTTCATGTGAGTACTTGGATGGATCTCAGGGGCATTATACTTAGTGAAAAGAGTTGATCTTGGCCAGGTGTGGTGTCTCACGCTTGTAATCCCAGCACTTTGGAAGGCCAAGGCGGGCAGATCACCTGAGGTTGGGAGTTCAAGAGCAGCCTGGCCAACATGGTGAAACCCCGTCTCTACTAAAATACAAAAATTAGCCGGGCATGGTGGCACACATCTGTACTCTCACCTACTCGGGAGGCTGAGGCAGGAGAGTGGCTTAAACCTGGGAGGCAGATGTTGCAATGAGCCAAGATTGTGTCACTGCATTCCAGCCTGGGCGAATAAACAACACTCCATCTCAAGAAAAAAAAAAGATTTAATCTCAAAGAGTTACATATTGTATGATTCCATTTATGTATCATCCTTGAAGTGACAAAACTAGAGGTGGAGAACAGGTTAGTAATTGCCAGGGGAGAAGGCCAAGAGTAAGGGGAAGGTGAGTACAACTAATCAGGAGCAGCAAGACAGGTAGCCCCTCTGTGATCATGCAGCTGTCCTGTATCCTGATGGTGGTGGTGGTTACACAAATTTGTACGTGTGATCAAATGCACAGGACTACACATGCACACACACACACACACACACACACAAACACACACAAAAATGGGTGGAAACTTCATGAGGTCTGGTTAATGGTATTGTGCCCACGTCAACTTCCTGCTCTTGGTATTGTACTAAGTTACAGGTGACATTACTATGGAGGAAGCTCAGAGAAGAGTTCAAAGCGCTTTTGGCACTATTTTTGCAACTTCCTGTGAGTCTGTAATCATGTAAAAATTAAAAAATAAGGAAATTAAGTTGCTTTTCTTTTTAAGCCGGAAATGGTGCATTTTGGAAGGACATGGTCTATTTTACTGTTAATTTGGAGTGGGGATTCCTTGTTTGTGATGGAATCTACTTTGCATTTGGGCTCCCACACACTGTACAGGCTCAGAATCCTAATTCAAATGCAACCTATTTTGAAGGGCAATAAACAGTAATTTTAGAAACAAAACAAGAGAAAGTGCTATGGAAAGCCAGTGTGTGTGTTCACAGAGGCCAAGCCTCCACCAACGAGCAAGCAGCCCAAGAAGATACCGTTTTCCCTCTGAGTGGGTAAGATCATAATGACAGATGCAAAGCATGAAACATTTTCATTAGAGAAACAAACCCCTCTAAAAAAACACTCCCTGCAACCTGAAAACAAACTCCTTTAAGATCTGGCTAAGGCAGTTTGTGCTGACTCAGCTAACTGGAAAGTCTGTTAGAAAGTGGTGAGAAGTTTCAAAAGACTGATGCCAATATGTTCAAAATTCACTTCAAATGTGCTCTTCGATCATGAGGTCAAATACCCTGAACCACTGCATGCAATGGGACAATTATGGGGTTCTCATCCATTAAAATGAGCACTGGTGCCTCCTATATTCACTTCAGTGATGGAGATTTTGCCAGAGGCTTTGAACCAGAGTAACTCCATCTTGAAAGGAGGTGAGTAGAATCAGGCTGGGACCTACTGGGCTGCATTCTCAGGAGGTTAAGTCATTCTTAGTCACAGGATGAGACAAGATGTCAGCACAAGATGCAGGTAAGGAAGACGTTGCTGATAAAACAAGTCGAAGTAAAAATCTTGCCAAAACTCACCAAAACCAAGATGTCGATGAGAGTGACCTTTGGTCATACTCACTGCTCATTATATGCTAATTATAATGCATTAGCATGTCAAAAGAAACTCCTACCAGTGCCATGACAGTTTACAGGTGCCATGGTAATGTCTGGAAGTTACCCTCTACGGTCTAAAAAGGGGAGAAACTCTCAGTTCTGGGAATTGCCCACCCCTTTCCTGGAAAACCCATGAAAGTGGCCAACCAGCAGCTCACACTGTTGCTCTTCCCACAGAGTAGTCATTCTTTTATTCCTTTAATTTTTGTTTGTTTGTTTTTGACACACAGTCTCACTCTGTTGCCCAGGCTGGAATGTAACAGTGCAATCTTGGCTCACTGCAACCTCTGCCTCCTAGATTCAAGCAATTCTCCTGCCTCAGCCTCCTGAGTAGCTGGGAGGTATTTTTTTTTTATATTTGTAGCTATCTTATTTAGAAATAAGAAGCCCACCACCACACCTGGCTGTTTTGTATTTTTAGTAGTGAAGGAGTTTCACCATGTTGTCCAGGCTGTCTCAAACTCCTGACCTCAGGCGATCTGCCCATCACAGCATCCCAAAGTGCTGGGATTACAGGCATGAGCCACCATGTCCAGCCTCCTTTACTTTCTTAATATACTTGCTTTCACTTTACTGTATGGATTTGCCCTGAATTCCTTCTTGCATGAGATCTGAGAACACTCTCTTGGGATCTGGATCTGGACCCCTTTCCAGTAACGTATCTATTGATCAGTATCAGTAATATAAGATCAATGGTGCCAAAATGTCACTGATCAGTGGAGAACTTGAGGATATCCTGCTGTAACCTGGGTGCATTACCTTAGCTCTCTAGCCCTCAGCTTCCTGATCTGAGAACTGGAGCACCTAGTAGGATGCACCTCACAAAGAGATCATGAGGATTGAGCGTGATAATACACAGAAAGCACTCAGTATCTTGTCCTGCTTGGAGATGGTGGCCTTCATTACCAACATCTCCATTCCACAGGTGAGGACCCTGAGGCCCAAAGCATCTAAGGAACTCCTGCGATATCTAAGGGCTTCTGACTGATGGAGATGCAACTGAAACTAGGGGTCATCTGGTACCCAAACCATCTCTACAGTGTAAGCCCATCCTGCCCTGTGAATGAATAAGAAATCTTCCATGCTCATGGTTAGGAAGGATCAATATCATGGAAATGGCCATACTGCCCAAAGAAATTTATAGATTCAATGCTATCCCCATCAAGCTACCAATTACCTTTTTCACAGAACTGGAAAAAATCACCTTGAACTTCATATGGAACCAAAAGAGAGCCTGCATAGCCAAGTCAATTCTAAGCAAAAAGAACAAACCTGGAGGCATCACACTACCCGACTTTAAACTGTACTACAGGGCTACAGTAATCAAAACAGCATGGTACAGTTTCCAAAACAGAGATATAGACTAATGGAACAGAACAGAGGCTTTGGAGGCAATGCCACACATCTACAACCATCTGATCTTTGACAAACCTGACAAAAACAAGCAATGGGGAAAGGATTCCCTGTTTAATAAATGGTGTTGGAAAAACTGGCTAGCCATGTGCAGAATGCAGAAACTGGACCCCTTCCTGACAATTTACACTAAAATTAACTCTAGATGGATTAAAGACTTAAACATAAGACCTAACACCATAACAACCTCAGAAGAAAATCTAGACAAAACCATTCAGGACGTCGGTGTAGGCAAGGACTTCATGACTAAAACATCAAAAGCACTGGCAACAAAAGCCAAAATAGACAAATGGGACCTAATCAAACTCCACAACTTCTGCACAGCAAAAGAAACAGTCATTAGAGTGAATCAGCAACCAACAGAATGGGAAAAAATTTTTGCAATCTACCCATTTGACAAAGGGCTAATATCCAGAATCTACAAAGAACTCAAACAGATTTACAAGAAAAAAACAAAACAAACCCATTCAAAAGTGGGTGAAGGATATGAACAGACACTTTACAAAAGAAGACATACAAGAGGCCAACAAACATATGAAAAAATGCCATCATCACTGGTCATTAGAGAGATGCAAATCAAAACCACCTTAAGAT
>CM052654.1:5868425-5897229 GCA_028533165.1 Leontopithecus rosalia
TACACTGCTGGTGGGAGTGTAAATTAGTTCAACCATTGTGGAAGACAGTGTGGCGATTCCTCAAGGACCTAGAAATAGAAATCCCATTTGACCCAGCAATCCCATTACTAGGTATATATCCAAAGGACTATAAATCGTTCTACTATAAGGACACATGCACACGAATGTTCGTTGAAGCACTGTTTATAATAGCAAAGACTTGGAACCAACCCAAATGCTCATCAATGATAGACTGGACAGGGAAAATGTGGCACATACACACCATGGAATACTATGCAGCCATAAAAATTGATGAGTTTGTGTCCTTTGTAGGGACATGGATGAACCTGGAAACCATCATTCTCAGCAAACTCACACAAGAACAGAAAATCAAACGCCGGATGTTCTCACTCATAGGTGGGTGTTGAACAATGAGAACACATGGACACAGGGAGGGGAGCATCACACACTGAGGTCTGTTGGGGGGAACTAGGGGAGTGATGGTGGCGGGTGGGGAGTTGGAGAGGGATAACATGGGGAGAAATGCCAGATATAGGTGATGGGGAGGAAGGCAGAAAACCATATTGCCATGTATGTACCTATGCAACAATCTTGCATGTTCTTCACATGTATCCCCAAACCTAAAATGGAATAAAATATTAAAAAAAAGAAAGACAAATGTCTTGTGTTCTCACTCATATATGGGAGCTTAAAAAAATAAGAAATCAGAAATGGAACTGGAATTCGGGGCAATAGAAAGAGCCCTTCTAGTCAAACTGACAGTGTGATGAAGTGACAGTTGGGAAACAGAAAAGCCCCTTCTTTTTCCTCTCTGCATTTTACCTTCTAAGACTCTTTGGATTAAAATAATTGGGTTCATTCTTCTAAAAAATCCCGTTCTCTGAAACTACCACATTTCTGTCAGTGACATCTGCTTCCTTGCTGGAATTTCAAAGCCTAAAAGCAGGCTTTTCATATGGACAGTTTGTCTCATGAGTTTGCTCAGCTGGCAAACGAGATTTTTTGAATGTCTACTGGAGCTCCTGGGATCCATAACCTTGATGCGTGGTTTGGTCAAGCAGAGATGAAGAAACTACCTAAGGCCCCTTATCCTGCAACAAGCTACAAGTTTGCTGGCAGCAGCAGTGGCTGAAAAACAGGCAGATAGACATATGCCAGGAGCTTCTTGGAGTCACCACCACGACTGGCTCCCCTCATCAACATTTTGCTGCATGGATGCTAACAAGTGTCCCTTCCGTAGTTCCTAAGATGCATCTCGTCAGCCCATCCTAATGTGATGTCCCTCTTTCCTTTTGCTCTTTGGGGAACTTGCCCTTTTGACCATGTCCACCCGAAGCTGCATCTCTGCTAAATGAAAGAACTCCATCATTTTAATGTGGATTTTTCAGAGACCAGGAGAACCCACTTTCCTCTCCCAGTACATTACATGAAATGAAGACAAGCCATTTGAAAGGAGAGAATGGTTGCAGAGTTCAAGCAAATGAAATTAACATGATGTTTCTTCTCCAAGCAACAGGGCCTCGGAAAGAAAAAAAAACGACAAACCAAACACTCAAAATCTGATTAAAGCCCCAAACCCGAGATTGCATTTATGGATGCAGGGCAGATTTCCATGCCAAACTAGAGACTCAGGCAAGTTTTACTGCCCAGTTCCAGCAGCATCTCATAAATAGAATTCTTCCAGGAGCACAGAATTCTGCCAGATAACCTGAGGGTTTCATTCTGTAGCCTTTCCAAGTTGCACTCATTGATTGCATTTGTTGGCTACAAAATGCCTTCCTTTCATTCACTCAAATCATGCCAGCAAATGCAAGACTGAGGAAGAGGAGTGCTCTGTAATTTCAGCCCAGCTGTTCCAGGGTGGAGATGTATCTCTGAGACGCCATCATCACCACAGAGGCCCCTTTACTGAACCACATGTCAGCCACTGTGCTGGCCATATATTATCGACCTTGACAATGTGAAAGGAAAATAAAATTTGGGCCCCCCAGATCACTAAGCCAAAGGAAAAGTCAAGCTGGGAACTATGGCAGGTAAACCTGCTCCCATTTTATTTCTAAATAAGATAGCTTACAAATATAAAAAAAATACCTCCCTCAGAATTTGCCTGCAAGGAAATTCCTTGTGGGCCTCAATCAATATCTTTACCTACAAAGTTCTGTTGAGTTTCACCGAGGCAATGTAAATTGATAGCTTATTTTCACAGGTGCAGGTCAAAGGACAGACAGAACTCAAAGTCATCCCTCTGCTCAACTGAGAAAATGCTTGTCTAATTGCTTCCTCAGTCTGATTGTTTATGTGAAAATGCAGATTCATTGAGCTAGACTAAGGCATAAGTGATATTCCTCTACCCACTTCTTTGATCAAAGACTCAAAAGAATGCAACTGTTTGTTTCTTACCTATTTTAACCTGGAAGCTCCCTGACCCCCAACTCTCCAGACCGAACCAATGTACATCTTACATATATTGATTGGTATCTCATGTATCCCTAAAACGTATAAAACCAAATTGTGCTCCGATCACCCTGAACACATGTCATGAGGACCTCCTGGGGCTGGGTCATGGGTACGTCCTTAACCTTGGCAAAATAAACTTTCTAAATTGACTAAGACCTGTCCCAGATACTTTTGGGTTCATAGCATCAAAATGCTCTACTTTATTTAACCTTTGTTACAAAGCAGGTCCACTTATCTCCTTCACACTGAGAAATAAACCAGATCTCAGCGAGGTTAAAAACTATGCCTGATCTCTCATCATCGGGAAATGGTGGCGCAGGAATGTAAAAGCAGGTCTCAGATCAATACGTGGGTTTTCAGAGCTAGGCTAGACGGTTGCCAACCCAAGATGAATCTGTTAACTGCCTCTCTGCCAGCCTGCTGTCAGCTGACAGGGCATGTGGGAAGTAAAGATGGTATGAGAGCTCTATGAAATATGGCAGCTAAAACACGTTTCTGTTACTGACATTGAGTTTTAACCGTGATGGTTCTAGAATGCCTCATCTACCTGAACGAATTCAAGGCTGTTTTAAGCTCTCTTCCCCAGCATCTGCCAAGGCATAAGCTCATGTGACCTAGCTTGTCAATCTTTACATTGATGGCCGAGGAGTTTTCCAATTGGATGCTGGGTGTTCCACTGCCTTGCTCTCATTGAAAAGTCTTGAAGACACAGGATTTAAATTGTGTCGAGGATATTAGTCCGAAGTGAATGAAGTGGAGAGTAGACTTCTCATTTATGTCCCCAGAGTGATAAATGAGGGAGTGTAATTTTTTTTCTAAGGCAAAGAAAATGGGAAACCAACGTGGATTTCAGACACATGAGAAATAGCTTATGAATTTAGATGATACCTCGGCAGAAATAAATTGTACATCTGTTCATTCATTTTAATAAAGTGGAGAGATGGCATGCTGCTGAAGCCCTTGGAGAACCCTGGGTTTTTAAAATTATGATCCTATAATGGTAGCATTAAAATTTGTAATGTAGCCACTGCTTTCTGAATTGGAGGGAAAATTCATTTATAAAATAACAGTTCAGACTTTGGAATGTAAATGGGAAAATGTAATTTTTCTTGGCTACATATGAATTAGTCCTGGGAGGATGCTACAACATCTTGACCATAAAATATATTTTTAAAATCTTGTGAGAAAGTTTTCAGACGCTAGCAAAACTTCTCTGGGCAATCTCTATTAGGTAAATTGTGCAGGTACGAGACACATGGTTAACTGGCTTTGTTATTTTTGCCTTGAACCTGGTGTTTCTTGTACAAGGAAAATTACAGATTAATATTTCCACTTGAAATGAGTCTAGTCTGTTACAAATACAAAAATCATTTTTACTCAGTAGCAGAAACATAAGGAAGAGAGCTTTTATGGACTGGCAATTACCAGTTACCATGAGAATTTACTTATTCAACACACAGCACTGTGTTCCTTATTACTTATGCACCCTACATTTGATATTGGTGCAAACACAACAATCCTGATTGTAGGTTTCCTGCTGATTTTAAAAGCCAGAAGCATTATTAAAATTTCTTAAAAAAATAGGTAAGTTTAAAACCCACAGAAAGCTTTTAGACAGATTGAGCAATTTCAGTTTTATTTCACAAATCAACCATCAAGTTTTCAGGTGGGAAAGAAGTAAAAATAAACCAGGAGAGCTGGCTCGCTATGGATAACACAGGTCCAGCTAGAAAAACTGCCAGATTGCCTCACATAGATCTTTGTTCCCTATTGAAATACTGAGTAGATAGAGAGGACACACCCCAGCCTGCAGATGGAAAATATGGATTGGGAAGAACTTGAGGTTAGTCTTAGCATCAAGGACAATCGCCTATAATCCCAGCTAATTTGGGGGCTGAGGGGAGAGGATCGCTTGAGCCTGGGAGGCCAAGGCTGCAGTGAGCCGAGATTGTGCCACTGCATTCCAGCCTGTGTGACAGAGTGAGACCCTGTCTTAAAATAAATAAATAAATAAATAAACTATCTAAATTCCTTGCAAGCAGGACAATGGTGTGGATACTTCAGACGAGGGATGATAAAATACCCCAGAAAGTTTTGCAATTTCACTCTTTTTTAGCTAATCCCTAGAGTTGGCAGTATTCAGATCAGAGGCTTCTCAGGAATTCTGCTTTGCTATATCTGTGTTCCTCTCTGTACAGTTTCTCAGATTCCATTCACAGAAGTGGGATATTAGGTCCATGAATAGGAATTTACTTTTTTTCCCCAAAGACAGAGTCTCACGCTGTCACCCAGACTGGAGTGCAAGGGTGCGATCTTGGCTTACTGCAACCTCCGTCTCCTGAGTTCAAGCAATTCTGCTTCAGCCTCCCAAGTGGCTGGGACTACAGGTGCATGCTGCCATGTCTGGCATTTTTTTTTTTTTTTGTATTTTAGTGGAGACGGGGTTTTGCCATGCTGCCCAGGCTGGTCTTGAAATCCTGAGCTCAGGCAATCTTCCCACCTTTGCCTCCCAAAATACTTGGCCTCTCCCATTGCTAGGATTACAGGTATGAGCCACCACACCCATCCATATAGGAATCTTTTTAAGGACCACCAGGGAGCATAAGAACTGGGAAAGAGCTGACAGAGGGGAGATGCTCTAGGGTGTCATCAAAACACTGAAGCGGAAGGTGGTCCAGACAGCATGAGTGCAGTGGCATCATGGAAGACGATCTTGAGGTGTTGCAGTGGGAGTGGGGACAGGGAGCCAGTGTGGGATTCAGGACCGAATTCAGTAAAAGGAGATACTTGGAAGTCTCAACCCAAAGTCCGCTTTCAGTCATGGCTCTGTTGCTTCTTCCAGTGGGATTTATTTTGAATCAGAAGGAGGAGGCAAAGTCATCCTCTGAGAAAGAGAGGGGATAAAAGAGAGTCTTGGGGCAGCAGACAATGTTGAGTTCAGCTGCCAAGTGAGCAGCAAAAGGAACCATTCAGAGTTAAATAGAAAAAATGGAAGCAATCCCTGCCAGCTCCACCCATTCCAGGTTTGGAAACCATACATTCGTGACTTGCATTCAAATACTGTCCACTGACTTACTCATCTTTAGGTCCCCAGCACAGTGCCTGGCTCACAGCAAGTACTTAGTTAACACCTGCAGAATGACCTGAGTGCCAATGATATCCCAAGCACTTTCAGATCACTCATCCGGTTAACCTGGCAACAGTGCCAATCACGTTATTCACAGAAGGTCCCAGACAGCACGTGTCTCATCCACACATCCTGAGGGCTGGTCACAGAACAGTTACAACGAGGAGGAAGAAGAAACCAGCACATGCGGTGTGGCAACATCAGCTAAAGAAATTGAAAAAGCTCAGGAATAAGAAGCAAGTGTGTGTAGTGCCAGCTACGCCGGAGGCTAAGGTAGGAGGATCGCTTGAGCCTTGGAGGTCGAGGCTGCAGTGAACTGCGATTGTTCCACTGCACTCCAGCCTGGGCAACAGAGACCTTTTATTTTTTTTTTTTTAAAAAAGGAAGCAAGCCTGTTTCCTCATGGTTTACCTGTGACAGTGCTGCTCTCTGCATTGGGTTCCCAGGGAAAGACCCTGATAAACCAGACTTTGGGGTGCAGCATTTCTGCCCCATCTCACATCACTCTATTGCTTGTGTTTGCCTCTGGCTACCTTGTGGTTAACACACAAGGGTAGGCAAACCTTGCTTTCATGGATTCACAGGCTTTGGGCTGAGTTGCCTCTTGAAAAAAGCTGCAGACCTCCCCTTCCTACGTGTAGGGGGTGCAGAATGCCTCTTCTTGAGCTAGGGACCACCAAGCTGCCTCCCTCAAGGGATGATGGGTCAGATGTGCTCCAGCTAATTACAAGTGTGTGAGACCCACCACTTTTTTGAAGCCAAAAGTGGGAGGAAAAAGAGTGGCACCAATTGTAAAGAGGAAATAACTTGCTTTCTGCAGGTCTGAGAGGCCAATAACAAATCCTGGGACAGGCAGAGGAAGTAGACAGTCCTGTCATGGTGAAAGTAGGTAACAGGCTTGGCTCTCAGCTTGGAGTCCTGTTAGTGATGGTCAGTGGCATGTGGAAGGAGGATAAAGAAAATGAACTTGAAGAAATAAAACTAAAGGTGACCCTCCAACTGCAAAGGGTGTAAGTGGGCCATCCTTTAAACAGGGCACAGTGGGGGCTTTGGAACACAGGATGTAGTCAACCGACCTGGAAGAATTAAGCATGGCCTGAGACCACAGATCTCCAAAGATAACACAGGGGTCCATCACTTTGGCTTAAATTACACACACACACACACACGCACACACACATGCACACACACACACACATGTGCATACACACAGTTTCTTTAGGTGGGCAAGCACAATAACTAACCCACAGTGTTGTGCTGGTAAGTTTTTAATGGAAATTCGGGGGAAAAGCGCTGATCTGTAGCTTGTGTCCATTTTTGTGGTTAAATACTGCCCCCCATGGCCAATTCCAAGCTACCTACTTGGTATCACTGCACACACGCAGGATTGGCAAGACACGCGCCAATCATCAATCCCAAGGCTGGTGGAGACTGGCTGCAACACACCAGCTTCCCACATTCAAATCACAGCCAGGCTCAAGGGAACTGGTTCTGTCTGACTATGATCTGCAGTCGATGGGAAACATCGCTTTGATCTGGGGGCATTTCTTTCTTCAGGGAACCGTCACACCTTGCTCCTTGAGGTCCTGTTGGTGGCCATTTTCTCCCCATCTGTTTCCCAGAAGTGGGCATGTGACTTAGGGAAAGGGTCCCCAACCCCTGGGCCTGCGGATCTGTACTGGTCCATGGCCTTTTAGGAACCAGGCAGCACAGCAGGAGGTGAGTGTCCTGTGAACAAGCACGATCACCTGAGCTCTGCCTCCCATCAGGTCCGTGGCGGCATTTGACTCTCATAGGAGCAGGAACCTTACTGTGAACTGCACGTGAGAGGGATCTAGGTTGCGCATTTTATGAGAATCTAATGCCTGATGATCTGAGGTAGAACAGTGTCATCCCGAAACCATCCACCACCACCCCTGCCATCCATGAAAATATTGTCTTCCACGAAATCGGTCCCTGCTATCAAAAAGCTGGGGACTGCTGACGTAGGGTGAGACCATCATCTCATCACTTCCTGGGACCCAATGCCTGGTCTGAGGTGGTCCTATGACCCAGCCAGACCAAAAGTCTTTCCATGAGAGTAGCATTTGGATCTGGGAGAGAGGGTGTGTGTGCCTGCCTTTGTGTATAAGCCAAGAAGGCATAAACTCAGGGCTGTCTGAAGTCATCTTCCACAAGGAAAGAGCCTAGTAGAGAATACAGCCAACACAGACAGACAAGCAGAGCCCACAGCTGGAGCTGCCGACAGGGAGCATCTGGTCATTTTGTCTGAGGCCGTGGATGTAGCTGCACTTGAAGTTGGGAAGCCCCGGGACCTCCCGACTGGCAAGTACCAATGCATTCCAGGATTTGATTCTGCTAGTTGAAAGTAGATTTCAAAGTTAGGTTGTCCCTAACCACAAAATGAGTACCAACAGGGGATTCTTGACTCTGGAGAAAATGCAAGTGAATTTCCTTGTGGAAGGGTGAGCCTCTAGTCTTAGCCTTCCACTAACTGATTTGTCTTTTCAATTTCCCAGAGCTGAAGGAAGAGATATTGTGACCATTCCTCTGTAAGGCTGGTATAAGTGGTCAATTCAACTTGTTTGGGTTTGTCGAGGCTTTCCTTTGAGCCACAGGGCCCAGTGCCCATGACGTGGGAAGCCAGTGTATGGTTGTTATAAACCAGAAAGCTAACTGGTTCTGGCTCTGATATATGGATTTACAGCCCTGAATTGAACCACGCATCCAGGGGCGATTAGCAAAGGCGTCTGTTCCTATTTGCTGGGCTGCCGGGGGAAAAAATGCTGTTTGTTAGATTTGATTTAATGCAACGGACATTCTCTGTGCTCCCTCTGTGCATACCAGTCTGAGGACGCATGGGGCAACCATGGTGAGTGAAGCTCTGTCTGCCCTCAAGGAGCCCCAGTCTGGAAGAGGCAGAAACCGATTGCAATGAAGCCAACGGTGCATGCTGGGAAGGATGATGAGATCAGGGGAACAAAGGGCTGAAAGGGCCCTGGCGAAAGAAAAGAGCCAGTTAATTCTGACTGGGGAGCGATTTGAGGGAACTAGAGGGAAATGCATGGCTTCCTGGAGTCTGTCATTTGGAAAAAGAGTCCCTGGGTAGGAGCCACCTCTCCCACCCATCCCCGGCTTATGCTCTCCAAGCCAGCCCTGGCCCCACCTCTCAGCTCCTCACCTTGGCTCTTATGTGCCTCAGGGCATCTGCACACACTGTTTGCTCTTTCTGGATTGTGCTAACCTTGTACCAACTCTTCTTACTCTACCCAGCAGAGCCAAGTCTTTTTTTTTAAATTTACTTATTAGACTTTAAGTTCTGGGGTACATGTGCAGAATGTGCAGGTTACATAGGTATACATGTGCTATAGTGGTTTGCTGCATCCATCACCCTGTCATCTACATTAGATATTTCTCCTAATGCTGTCCCTCCCCAGCCCCCTACCCTCAGCTATCCCTCCCCAATCCCCCCACCCCCTGCTATCTCTCCTCAATCCACCCATCCTCTGCTGTCCTTCCCCTAGTGCCCCCCACACCCCCACAAACTGGCTAGTCATATGCAAAAAGCTGAAACTGGATCCTTTCCTTATACCTCATACAAAAATTAACTCCAGCTGGATTAAAGATTTCAACCTAAGACCTAACACCATAAAAACCCTAGAAGAAAACCTAGGCAATACCATTCAGGACAGAGCCAAGTCTTAAAGGACACGAAGTTACTTCACGACCTGACCTTCCCAGACTTCGGGTCTGTTTCCCTTAGGTCATGTTCTCAAAGCACTCTGAATTTATTTGTAAGATTCATTCTTCTTGGGCTACTTTTGTAGGTGTCCTGCCTGCTAAGCCTCATGAAAGCAAGAATTTGCTGCCTTATTTAAATCTCCAGCATTCAGCCTTCCGCCTGTGTTTGGCGTGGTGACGGCGTGAACCAAAAACTGAGGCCGCTCTAACCCTGCTCACTTGGAACAAGCATAACAAATTCACAGAGACCGGTGGACCTGAAGAAGCACATTATCTCATTAATGACTATGAAACTGCAGTGACGACCATCATAAACTAAAAAGATATAAAAATTGCTCTGTAGAGAGAGCAGACTAATGTACAAATGACGCTTGTTAATGAACTAAAGTTTTTCTTGCTTTGTAGGCCTTTGCCCGAATTCTCCAGTGAGTAAAACCCAGATTTCAATTACGATATCTAATTATTGGAATATCAATTATAAGCTATTGATGGTGGCGCAGGAAGGTTTTAAAGTAGATATGCGCATGAATGTACTGAAGAGTGGAAAGGTTAATACTGCTACAGGAATGGTGTGTGATCAACACAGGTTTTCTGACTTCCTTGTCAGAGTCTCCTGATGAAGGCTGTTTCTTGGGGGCCTGATTTCTTTCATTTCTGAATCCATGGGGCCGGAACAGCATGTGGAAGCTCAGGGGAGTGCCGTGCTGTGTTTGAGAGCAGCCTCTGGAAACAGGTGCCCTGGCTCACACACCTCACACTCCTGCCCCACCTCGCTGAAGTCTCAGGCATCATCCTCTTGTCTCAGTCTCCTCATCTATGAAATGAGCACAAGAAGAGTACCTATGTCACAGGGCTGTTGTGAGAATTAAGTGAGTCTTGACTCCCAAAGCATCTCGAGCAGTGCCTCATACAGATAAGCACTTGATAATGATTAGCCTTAAAAAGTTGTTTATATGGGTGAAATTGTAAAAAATCCGTTCTTTGCTCATAAGAAATGATTAGTATATTTTCCTGTTGGACCTATCAAAATAAAGATACAAGGTTGCTAATCAAGTTCATTGGCTATTAAAAGAAGTACCCACCCCTTTTATAATTAGAAGAAATTAAGGAGGGAGAGAGGGTAACAAACTTCAACAAACTCAGAAGAGAAATCTTCAGTGTGCTGTAGTTACATTCAGGGCTTGCATAAAACATTGTCCTGATTTGAACAGAAGGCAGGTGAGGTGGCCGGGCATCGTGGCTCACCCTTGTAATCCCAGCACTTAGGGAGGCCAAGGTGGGGTGGATTACTTGAGGACAAGAGCTCCAGACCAGGCTGGCCAACATGGTGAAACCCCATATCCAATAAAATGCAAAAATTAGCCCAGAATGGTGGCACATGCCTGTAATCCCAGCTAAGGCAGGAGAATTGCTTGAACCTAAGAGGTGGAGGTTGCAATGAGCTGAGATTGTGCCACTGCACTCCAGCCTGGGTGACAGAGTGAAACTAGCTCAGAAAAAAAAAAGGCAGGTGAGGTGAGAGCAAGAAAGCCAGCAGTAAGTTGAAGTTTGCAGGTTCAAGTAGAGTGGAAAACAGAGGTAATAAACCTGGGCTGCTTCAGCAAGCCCTTGGTGCACAAATGTAACAAGAAAAACAGGATACATATTCCCTGAGGAACAGCCCTGGCAAGGAATCCTACAGAGCTGACCTGCAGGCCAAGACCACTGGATGGTAATATAGTGCCTGCCACTGATTCAGGTAGAAACATCTGAACAACAGGCTCCACTGATGATGGGCTGGTAAATTGCTAACCCTTTCACAGAACAGAGCAGCTCAGCAGAGGGTTGAGAGTTGGGGTGCAGAGTCTGGGTAAGACCTTCACCTCTCAGAGACTCCATCTCCATATCCACGAAAAGGGTGTTACACTCATGGTACCTGTCTCAGTGCTGGCAGGAACAGTGATTGATGGAGTGCATAAAAGGTCTCTGACCCTGCTGTGTACAAAGGAGGTGTTTTTCAGACATTCACATTGGCTGGGGATGTTTACTTAACAGCACAGGGCCGAAAAGGGCAAGTATGGGGCATGTTGGACACACATAAGTGATGGAATGACCAGTCTTGCCTTTCATAGGAACTCATGACACAATTGCCATTGTTGATGGGACACTTGCAACATGAAGGAAAGACATATCTTTGAGTTTGTGAGGGAAAAGCAGATGCAGAGGACGAACTCTTACTGCGTAGCTCCCAGTGACCTCAGGGAAGGAATCAGTGCTGCTTAGCCTCAGCTTCCTCATCTGTGTGGAGGGAAAACCAGTCCCTCTTTGCTGGACTGTGCAAGTATTAGGTGAGAGAGAGCAGAGTGAATGCGGAAGGCTCACTAAGCTTGAAACTTACTACATAAACGTCTGCTCAGGCTGGCTCCCTGTGGTTGGCATTATCCCCACTTGGATGAAGAACAGAGGTGGTGGGTCTCATGCTATTAGCATCCCCAGCAATCTCCTAGCTATTGACTCACCCTCATGGACCAACAGTATTTGTGAGCAGTGTGAGGGCTCTAAGTCTTTGGAAGTTCCTTTCTGTCCCTTTTAAGACATCTCTGCCAATGTCTTCCCCATGCACTTGGAATAAAGCCAGCCTCCTCGCCTTGTGGGTGAGATCGGTCCCTACCGCCCGCTCCAGCCTCACACCCGGCTTGCTGTCTCACGCTGCTCTGTCCACCCTAGGAGCCCTTCAGTTCCTCCTGCTAGACATGCCCTTCCCAGCCTGGGGTCTTCCCACGGGTGCTTCCATCTGCATCTGAACCTCTGTGTCACTGCTAGACTTTGAATTGTGTCTCCCCTAAGGATACATTGAAGTCTGAATCCTCAGGACCTCAGACGTTTGGAAAGAAGACCTTGACAGAGGGAATCGAGTTACCGTGAGGCTATTGTGGTAGGCCCTAGTCAAATATGACTGGTGTCCTTATACAAAGAGGAAATGTGGACACCGGCTTGGGCACAGGGAGAAGCCAGGTATTGATGGAGGCAGGGACTGGGCAGATGCTTGTGTTAGATATAGTGAACTCCAAGTTTCTCTTCAAAGAATCAGTATGTCATTGTCTTCAGCTCTCTTATTCTTTAATTCTCCATTTTAACTTCCTTGTGGATTCAGTAAACAACCTTTTCTACCAGTTCTAATCAGTAGTTCACATCTGTTTTCCCAGTCCCCTGCTCCGTCCTGACTCATCCTGGTCACCTGCTCTGGTCACCTGTCCTGCTCACCTGCTCTGACCTGTCCCCTAACCATCCTTCCCGCCAAACTACTCACCCCACCACTCCAGTTCTTACCCCTGCTTTAAAATAGCCAATCAGAATTAGCTTAGGCTGTGCTGTCTAACCCTAGCCAACAGGGGAACAACACAGCAGTAGGGGCTACCTGCATCAGGAATAAGAACCCCTTTCCCTCCCTTGTCCAGGTGGGTGCTTGCCATTGCTCCATCTGTGAGATGCACCATTCTACAGAAGTCAATTGCCTTGCTGAGGAAATTTATATTCCAGTGCTACTTCTTTTGCAGCACCGAAAATTTACACATAACGCTTGTGCTCATGCACAAGCCCAGGAGCACAAAGACTGGTGGCAGCCACCAGAAGTGTGGGGAGAGGCATGGAACCAATTCTCTCTCCCAGCCTCTGAAGGAACCAAGCCTGCCAGTGCCTTGTTCTTGGACTTCCACCTCCAGAACTGTGAGGTAATAAATATCTGTTGTTGAAGCCACTTGGTTGGTAACACCTTGTTATGGCAGCCCAGGAAATGAATACAGCCACCTCCTCCAAGAAGCCATCCCTGAATTCCATGCCAACTGCCCTCACAGTCCCCCTCTGTTATGATTTCAGCCTGTTCCATCCCATCCTGAGGGGTCATCATGAACTGATGTTTTCCCTAGCCCTGCTTCATAACGTCAGGGACCCTGTTTGTTTCACTCACTGGCCTGCACTCCAGCTTAACACAGAGCCTAGCAAAGAGGAGGCATGGTGTACATACATGTTTGATGGGCAAGCAGTTGAATGCATGAATGAATGAATGAATGTACTTTGAAAGCGACAGTGTGATGTTATGTGTGATACACAAAAGCAGGCACACACAGGCAAAGCAGGCTGAAGATGATGCATCTCATAAAATCCTATCTTTCTGAACTGAGCAGGTTAACAGCTAAAATAAAATGCCGCCAATACTGGGAAAACTGATACTCAGCCTGTAACTGAAATAGATTGTAGTTTGGAAAGAAATGAATATATTAATCCTACATTATTTTGTTTAATCTCACAAGAATGAGCTCAGAACACTGGAGCTGTGGAATATTTTCTTACTTTCCTTTTTTTTAAACTCACAGGGTAAGTTAAGCCTGCCTCCACTCTGATGATTCCTTTATGTATTATTTATTAACATTGCGTTTTATTTTCCTTTTTTTTTCTACTTGAGTGATAGGAAGTAGACTCAGGTCCCTCTGCAGTTTATGTAGATTAGTTTGTTCATTTCTGAGATGGAATTTAACTCCAACCATCTCGGCTTTTGGCAGACCACAGTCAAATGACAAATCTCGGGGCTGATTCTACAACTTAATATGTTAATACAGGGCTGGGGTTTCTCACCAGCAGCAGCATCCTGGCCCATGGTGAGGTTGGTCTGGAATCTGTTTCTACCTTGAGCATTGCCCTTATCTATAAAACTATGTGTTGGATGAGATTCCTTTCAAGTGCTTTTCTTTTTATTGATGGAGTCTCACTCTGTCACCCAGGCTGGAATGCAGTGGTACAATCTTGGCTCACTGCAGCCTCTGCCTCCACAGTTTCAAGCAATTCTCTGGCCTTAGCCCCCCAAGTAGCTGGGACTACATGCATGTGCCACCATGCCTGGCTAGTTTTGTATATTTTAGTAGAGGTGGAGTTTTGCCATGTTGCCCAGGCTGGTCTTACATTCCTGAGCTAAGATGATCTGCCTGCCTCAGCCTCCCACAGTACTGGGATTACAGGTGTGAGCCCTGTGCCCAGCTGCAAGTGCTTTTCAACAACGTGAGTCTAAGTTTTTGATGGTCTCTGTTGTCAAGTATTGATCATTTATTCATTCATTCATTCATCAGTTATTCGGTCATGTACTACATGCCATGCTGGGTGATGGGCCACAGCAGAAGCCAAAAGGGACAGTTTCTATTCTTGGGGAGCTCACCTAATTTGGTGAGAGGGACAATAAGAAAGGAAATAATTATACAGCACACTAGAAGCTGAATATCACATATTGGATATGTATGTAATACACATTAGAATAGAATATGTACCTATTAGGATATGTGCATATTAAAATAGATATTATATATGAGAATAGAATATGTACCTATTAAGATATGTTCATATTAGAATAGATGTCAGTTAGAATGGCAATTATTAAAAAATCTGGAGACAACAGATGCTGAAGAGGATGTGGAGAAATAGGAAACATTTTTACACTGTTGGTGGGAGTGTAAATTAGTTCAGCCATTGTGCAAGACAGGGTAACAATTCCTCAAGGACCTGGAAATAGAAATTCCATTTGACCCAGCAATCCCATTACTGGGTATATATCCAAAGGATTAGAAATTGTTCTATTATAAGGACACATGCACACAAATGTTCATTGCAGCACTGTTTACAATAGCAAAGACTTGGAACCAACCCAAATGCCCATCAATGATAGACTGGACAGGAAAAATGTGGCACATATACACCATGGAATACTATGCAGTCATAAAATATGATGAGTTCATGTTCTTTGTAGGGACATGGATGAACCTGGAAACCATAATTCTCAGCAAACCGACACAAGAGCAGAAAAATCAAACACCATATGCTCTCACTCATAGACAGGTGTTGAACAATGAGAACACGTGGACACAGGGAGGGGAGCATCACACACCGGGGTCTGTGGGGGGAACTAGGGAAGGGACAGCATGGGGTGGGGAGTTGGGGAGGGATGACATGGGGAGAAATGCCAGATACAGGTGATGGGGAGGAAGGCAGCAAACCACATTGCCATGTATGTACCTATGCAAATATCTTGCATGTTCTTCACGTGTACCCCCAAACCTAAAACACAGTAAAAAAAAAAATATATAAATATATATATATGAATAGAATAGACATGATGTGCATATTAGGATATGTGCATATTAGGAAAGATATATTAGAATAGAATACATGATATTAAGATATTGCACATCAGAATAGATGTTATATGCATATTAGGACATGTGCATATCAGAATAAAATAGATATATGTTAGAATACATGCCTATTAGGATATGTACATATTAGAATAGATACTATATATTAGAAAAGAATATGTGCTTATTAGGATATGTGCATATTAGAATAAAACAGATTTATATATTAGAATAGCATATGTGCAGATTAGGGTATGTACATATTAGAACAGAATAGCATGCATAGGAGAATATTACCTATACACAGCATATAATGGTATATTGGTAACATTGTATATAATATGGAATAAAAGGATAATAGTACATTGGAAGCTGAAACATGGGTCTATAATAGGTATTTGCTACATGAATAATAACTCATCTCTAATTAAACACTTGATGTTGCCCCTGTGCTTGGCCCTAGAGACAGCAATGAAAAGGACATGGGCCTAAACAGCAAAGCATTCAAATGGGATTACAGAGAGGGATTGTGAGTCCCTGACTGAAAAGCAGTGTGGCAACTCCAGGCTAGGAGGAGGCTAACGTATTTTGGGACAAGGAAGAGGAAGTAACCAAGTGCCTGGGGGATTTATAAGTTGGGTGTTGAAGGATAAATTGGAGCTTTTCAGGGACAAAAAAGAAGGAAAGGCATTCCAGGAAGAAGGGAACAGAATGTGCAGAGGCATGAAGGCATGCCAAGCCTTGGCACACTGGGGTAAACAGAGCTCCCGTTGGCCTAAGACGAAGGCAGGCTGGACAGTGGACAGTGGACAGTGTTTGAAACCATCTATGCATCAGACCCAGGATCTTACTTCTAAAACTGTTCAGGACAAAATGACTTCCAGGTGCAGTGTGGGCTTGGACGTTTCATCTCCCAACAGGCTCCATTTATGCTGCTCTTGGCTTTCTATTTCTGAACTCCTGTGTTCTCATTCTGCAAACTGCATTATGGAGGTATAGTCATATCATATTCTTAGAGTTACAAAAGTAGATGTTTTATGGTTTTGTGGTTGTTAGTCTTAGAGTGAGGATATTATCTTTGAATAGAAGCAGATGGATGAAGTCTTCAGAGGCCACTGTGCTATGGAGTGGCTCCGTGGTAAGACTCTGCCAGCTGTAGTGAAAAATTGCTTTTATTGTCACTGAGTTGCTGCTGACCCTTGAGCATAACCAGAGGGTTAGCAAAGCCACAGAATTTGCAAAGAGGTTCGCACAGGGATGATGGGGATCAACACATCATGAATATAATTATGAAAGAGTGATTAATGCAATAAATCATCTGGCTGCCTTGTCTACCTTTAGGAGTTACTTGAAGAAACAGCCACAGGGTAGATTATATTTTTTTCAGTTAAGAAAATCCAGATGTTTTGACATTACACACAGAGTTTATAACCAGCATGGTTATTTCCAACATTGCAAGATAGCTCATCCTGGTGTCTATGAACAATTAAATCCAGAAATGCACATACCACCCTTTTCCTTAGTTGGAAGTGCACTGCTTGGATGATGGCTTCTATTATAGATCATTGCTTATATTTGTACAAATGTTTCCCTTCACTCTCTTTTATTCAAAAAAAATTCAACAGCATACTTGCTGTTTCAAGGGCCTGTGATATTTGAACACTGGAAGATTTAGTTAATGACTGCATGTTTTCCTATAATCTTGGTGCAGGAGAAGAAAGTGATGAACTCACCTCTTTCAAGTGAAGATAAATGTGAAATGAAGGTGTTGGGAGCTTTGCAGCAAACCCCTCTTCGACTATGTGATGGGAACTTGGGAATATAATTTGCAATAGACAGTCTCTTAGAATCCTTGGACAAAGGGTTGGCCAGGACAAGATAGAACAGGAAGTGACGTAATCAGGAGTGACGTAATCAGGAGTGACATAATCAGGAGTGATGGTACTGTTTATACAGCTGGAAGTTGCTTGTACCCATGCACTGAAATCACACTGTTCTGTCTCTCCAAATACTCTGTTTCTTTACATATTGATATTCCTCATCACACTGTACAAAATATGAGATAGAGATCCCAGTAGTATTTGTGTTTACTTAAGACCTCGGCCACATAGAAAACTGTCAGATATGCGGTTTTACAGTATCAGAAGAAAAGTCTCACGTATATCACTATCATAGCTATAAAAAGCTTCACAGGAAGAGGGAGGCTAGGCTATTTGGGAAAACATTTAATCATCTTCGAAGATTTATCTGAGTAGTTAAAATGTCTTGGACTCCACCCTCCAGAAAAGTCACTTGAGTCAGATAACTGAAATGCGTTCGATCTTCTAAGAAATGTGAGGTTTGCTTTCCGGATTAATCTCTACCGAGCAAGCAGAACGTGTAATTATGTGGTCAGTGTTTAGACACAGGTGCATCTGAAGTTAAAGAGCTGTCCTAAAGGAAGTAAGTGGTCATCCAAGTAGGAGATTTTCATTTGAAACGCTCAAATATACTGCATGGAATCCTGGAGAATTAGATAAATATATTCACATCAATAAGACTTCTGGCTAAGGATGGAAGCACAAACGTGTGTCTTCTAACTTCACACCTGGAGTCACCAAACCATCAAAAACAGATGAAAAGATCCCAAAGAGTTAAGGGAACTGTAGACATTCATGTCAAATCAAGTGAAGAATCACCAAGTTCAGCTTTCTCGGATTTAGACTCCCTTCTTGCTTGTGGATAGCATCAAGTAGGAGACACTTATAACATTTGAAACTTTTACTGAAATAAGTTGATTTTCAAAGCAAATGGGATGAGATAGGAAGGGTACTGTGAAACCGTTTAATAATATTTCTCCACATTTCAAATGAAGACATTTGCTTCCTGCCGCAGGAATTATATACGCACCGTGTTTACTGCTGCTTTCCCGATACTCCAGATGGACATTGTTTTTTGTCTTTATGACTGGGGCAGGCTTCTTCTAGACCAGCCCTCAAATCTAGAATAACCAAATACGGATTTAACATAAGCCCCGCCACCCCAACTTATTTGAAAGTGCTGAAGAGCTGTCAAGGCAGCCAACACTTGAGAGTCCAGGGTCCTGGACAGAAGGAAAATTCGCTGAAGCAAGGCCAATAGAACTTCTGCCTTGAAGGGATTTCCCAAATTCTGAGGGCAGAGGGACAGGAGGCTAAGCATCTGAGCAGAAGGTGCTAAGAGGCCAGAGGGCCGAGGAGAGCTTTCAGCAGAGTCAAGGGACTGAGAATAAAATGCAAGGTGGGTGAAAATGGAGGAGCCTTGGAAACATCCCAGACTTTCAGTTAGGGCCCCAGGAAAGCCGCATCTGAGGAGAGGGGAAACTGGGAAGTAGACCCACCCTTGAAAAAGGCTGAACCATGTCACGAACCAACTCCATTTCAGGCTGACTTAAAGATATCCTGTCCTACTCTTACCTGTTTACAGAAAGCAAAAGGGAATCCTCCCTGGGGGAATCACCAGCCAGAGCCTCAACTTATCTCTAAACATTTTCATATATGTCGTCCAAAATTAAATTTTAAAATTCCTAGGTATACCAGGGGACTATAAAAAATGACCGAAAAACTAAGAGAAAAGTATTGATATAAATAGACTCAGAAGTATCTATTAATGGATGCTGGGGTTAGCAGACATTGAATTGTGAACAATTTGAATAAAATATTCATAAAAATAAGTAAAACGTAGAATTTAAGCAAATAATTTTATTCTGAAAAAGAAGTGGAAATTATGTAATTTAAAATATAATGAGTGTAATTATTATCATGTATTTTTTTTTGAGGTGGAGTCTTGCTCTGTTATCCAGGCTTGAGTGCAGTGGCATGATCTTGGCTCACTACAACTTCCGCCTCCTGGGTTCAAGTAAATCTTGTGCCTCAGCCTCCCAAGTAGCTGACACGACAGGCGTGCACCACTACCCCTGGCTAATTTTTGTATTTATTTAGTAGAGACTGGGTTTCATCATGTTGGCCAGGCTAGTCTTGAATTCCTGACCTCAAGTGATCTGCCCACTGGCCTCCCAAAGTGCTGGGATTACAGGCATGAGCCACCGTACCTGAGTATAATTAAATCAATAGATGGGTATATTAGATTAGAGAGAACAGAAGAGAATGGGTGAACTTAAAAAGAGGTCAATAGGGCCGGGCGTGGTGGCTCACGCCTGTAATCCCAGCACTTTGGGAGGCCGAGGCGGGTGGATCATGAGGTCAAGAGATCGAGACCATCCTGCTCAACATGGTGAAACCCTGTCTGTACTAAAAATATAAAAACTTAGCTGGGCATGGTGGCGCACACCTGTAATCCCAGCTACTCAGGAGGCTGAGGCAGGAGAATTGCCTGAACCCAGGAGGCGGAGGTTGCAGTGAGCTGAGATCGCGCCATTGCACTCCAGCCTGGGTAACAAGAGCGAAACTCCATCTCAAAAAAATAAATAAATAAATAAATAAATACGTCAATAGAAGCATAGAAAGTCTATATATATATGTTCATTTGTGTGTATATGTATGTTTGTATATGTATGTGTGCATATATACACAAACATATATAACGTGTGTATATATACACAAACACAAATGTACACACATACAAAACACATGCATATATAAAATTAGAGTCCCGGTGAAGAGAAAATGAATCAGAAGAAATATTCGAAGTGATGGGTTATGAATTGAGATACTTAAGGAACAAGTACAATTAACACGAATTAAACCACAATTCAGCAGTCATGGTTAAACTGCTGAAAAGTAAACACAAAGGTTTTGAAAGCAGCAGAGAAAAGAGACACGTTTCTTTCAATGGAGATAAAAGTAACACTGACAGCCGACCTTTTGACAAACGTAATAGGTGTCAGAAGACAATGAAATCTTATCTTTAAAGTACTCTAGGAAAATATCTGGCAACCAAGATTTTACCTCCGGTGAAAGTATTCTTCAAAAATTCTGGCAAAAAAAGACATTTCTATACAAGCAATATGTGAAAGAACTTATTACCAGCAGAATTGTAGTATTTTTAAAATAAAAGGAATTTTTTGATCAGAGAGGAACTTGCTTCACATGGAAGCACAGAAACAGGGAGAAAGAAATAATAATATAAAGGGTATATAAGTAGAAAAATATAAATTGATGCAGAATTAAAACATGACAACAATATCTCAAAGACAAGGATGATAAAAGGAGTTCAAATTTACTGAAGCCCTTGCATTTTCTAGTACATGCCAAAACATTCTACTTGATGTTAGATTCTTTAAGTTGTGAATATATATTGTAATTTCTCAGAACCCACTCTAAGAATACAAAAATGTAATGTAACTAATAAGTTATTAGAGCTCATTATGAAACTATAAAAAATACCCAAGTAAATTAGCAAAAGGTAAGAGATAAGAGGAAAATAAATTTGTCAAAGAGGAGCAACACATTCTTAGACTGGTGGATTTAACCCCCAGTATGCTGTAACTGCATTAAATATAAACAGGCAAAATAATTCAAGTGTGAATAGCATTATCGGAATTGATTTCTAAAAGTTAAAGCCCACACATACACCACTTAGAAGAGACACAACCTAAATACCAGATAACAGAAAATCAGAAAGAAAAACATGACAGAAAGAAGTATGAAAGAAAGGTAAGATAATCACTCTAATATGAGATGAGGTAAATGTTAAAGCGGAAAGCATTTGCAGATACATAGAGGCACATTTCATAACAATAAAGAGTCAATATATCGAGAAGATGTAACAATTTTAAATTTGTATGTACTTAATATGACAACCTCATATTAATTTTTTTTTGAGATTGCATTTCTTTTTTTTTAATTGCATTTTAAGTTTTGGGGTACATGTGCAGAACATGCAAGATAGTTGCATAGGCACACACATGGCAGTGTGTTTTGCTGCCTTCCTCCCCTTCATCCACATTTGGCATTTCTCCCCAGGTTATCCTAATTTTTAAAAAATGTAATAAGACTAATAGGAGATATAGATATATCTACAATTACAGATACCATATATACGATTTCAGTAATAAGCAGATTAATACAATAAGCAGATTAATAAAACATATATAGAAGGTTTGAACAGCTAAATTATAAAGCTTAACCTAATTGATGTATACAGAACACTATGCTAAACAACTATAGAATTAACATTATTTTAAAGCGTTCATGGGCCATCTACCAAAACTGATTGCATGTGGGGTTGTAAAGCAAGTGTTAACAAATGGCAAAGGGCTGTAGTCATACAGAGGATGCTTTCTAACCACTGTAGAATTAATCTAGAAATTAAAGCCAAAGAATTAAAAAAAACCCTCCCAAATATGTCACATTTAGCAATATACTTCTAAAAATCCACAAGTCACAAAAGGGACCCAAGAAAATTCAAAAATATTTCTGACTTGAATGATAATGAAAATACATCACAGCACATACTATGGGATGCAAGTATAGTAATGATCGAGAAAAAAATTTATAAAGTCTTAAATCCACACATTAGAAAAAAGACTAAAAACCAATGATTTAAGATTTCTAGAGGTTTCAAAAATAAATCGCAAAGGATACCTGAGTAAGATAGAAAGAAAGAACCAAGGAAACACACAATAGAGAAAAACCCACAAAACAAAAAGTAGTTTCTTTGAAAAGATTAATAAAATTGATAGAATGACTCCATGGTGGGACCAACCAAGAAAAATAGAGAAAAAGGATGAAATGGACAAATTCCTAGAAAAACACATTAGCAGAGTGAAATATAAATTGTTTCATATCCATCAATGAAATTAAACCTTTGGGATAGCCAAAAATGGGGCACAGATGACATTAACCATCAATCAGCATTGGAATTCATTAAAATTGGGATTCTACCTTTATTAAGAGAGTGAAGAGGCAAGTTAGAATGTAACTCAAAGGACTCACATCCAGAATAAATAAAGATACACACACCAGTAAGAGAAAGACTAATGACCCAACTTAAACAGTGATTAAGAGACCTGAACAGGTGCTACCCAAAAGTAGAATGCCAGCAGCCAGTGGACGGAATGAAAGATGACCAGCTTCATTCGTCACCGGAGAAATACAAATTAAAGCCTCAGTGAAATGTCACCATATACACATTGGAAAGGCTACAAATAATAACAAACCAAACAACGATAAAACCAAATGCTGGGGAAAATACATCGTAGTCAAGATTCTCAATGAGGGCTCCAGCGGAAACTGGGCTAACTACTCTGGTGGTATCAACTAAAGTTGAATTGGCGATTTCACCTGCAGATATACCTCAAACAGAAACACGTACCTGCATTCAAAGTGCACCCAAAGACGCATTCGAGAATGCTTATTGCACTATTACCCAAAGGATCCCCAAACTGGAAATAACCCCAATGTTCACACATAGCAGAATGGAAGAGTAAACTGAAATGTATTTGTGTGGTAAGAACATGCATAGAGTATGGCCATGTACAACAACATAGATGAATCTCACAAAAGCTAGCCACGAGAGTCCACGCTGTGATTATTTACACAAAGATAAAAACAGGAAAAAATTAGTTTATAGTGAAAGAAGTCAGGAGAGGAGCTGTTTTATGGAGCAGGTGGTGGGACTAGCAGGAACTCAAGGAAGGTTTTGAGTTGCTGATCATATACTGTGCCTTGATTTGGGTTTTGTGTTTGATTCATTGAGAATTAAATCACTCGGGATTTGTGTACTTTTTCATATGACAGTTACATGTTTATTAAAAAGAAGTTGATAAATTTTGAATAAGCCATATTAACTGCAATTTAGAAAGGCATTTTGAAAAGTTTCAATAAAACAAGTGAGGAATTACAGCTACTAATTTGGAGTGATATTATGGGTTCTCTGAAAAATGTTTTCAGCTATTTAGAATGTGAGAGAAAATGCAGATAAAGACTTAATGACTTGTACGTGAATGTTTATAGCAGCATTATTCACAATAGCCAAAAAGTGAAACTGCCTAAATGGCCCTCAGTGGATGAATGGATAAAATGTGGCATAACCATGTAATGGAGTATATTCAGCCACACAAAGAAATGAAGTACTGGGACAAGCTAACACATGGGTAGACCTTGAAGACACGATGCTAAGTGAAAGAAGCCAGTCACAAAGGACCACGTATTGCATGATTCCATTCACATGAAATGTCCTGAATAGACAAATCCACAGATGCTGACAGCAGATTAGTGGCTGCCAGGGTGAGGGAAAGGCAATGGGGAGACTGCTCATGGGTCTGGATTTCTTTCTGGACAATGCAAATGTTCTAAAATTAGATAGTAGTGATAATTACACAACTCTGTGAATATAATGAAAATCAATGAATTGCACACTTTAAAAGTGTGGACTGTGGAAGACAGTGTGGCGATTCCTCAAGGATCTACAACTAGAAATACCATTTGATCCAGCAACCCCATTACTGCTTATATACCCAAAGGATTATAAATCATTCTACTATAAAGACACAGGCACACATTTATTGCAGCACTATTCACAATAGCAAGGACTTGGGACCAACCCAAATGCTCATCATTGATAGACTGGGAAAAGAACATGTGGCACATCTATACTGTGGAATACTATGCAGCCATAGAAAAGAATGAGTTCATGTCCTTTGCAGGGACATGGATGAAGCTGGAAATCATCACTCTCGACAAACTAACACAGGGACAGAAAACCAAACGCCACATTTTCTCATTCATAAGTGGGAGTTGAACAATGAGAACACATGGTCACAGGAAGGGAACATCACACACTGGGACCTGTCAGGAAGTAGGGGGCTAGGGGAGGGATAGCAGGGTGTGGGGGGATGGGGAGGGATAGCATTAGGAGAAATACCTAATGTAGATGATGGGTTGATGGGTCAGCAAACCACCATGGCACATGTATACCTGTGTCACAAAAGTGCACGTTCTGCACGTGTACTCTGGAACTTACAGTATAATAACAATAATAAACCTACTCCAACTGCATATTGGGCATGAAAAACTAACCTTGAGGACCAGCAAACCATAAAACCGCTACCAAAAGGAAACGGTAGGATCTTATTACTTGAGTCACTGAAAACCAAATAAATTATAAGGAGTATGTGGGTGAGGAAAAAAAAGTGTGAACTTTACAGCATGTGAGTTATATTTCAATAAAGCTGTTATTAGAAAACTTTAATAGACTATAAGCAAAAGTGATAAAGCCAAAAAATGAAATAAATAGGCATCCTGACATCATTCTGCCTGAGATAATTTATTAAGAGGAAAAGGCAAATTCCCAACATAAGAAATAAAATGGTTTCTTGATTGTTTCATAAAGCCACTAATGAAGAAGAATGAATCATAGTAAACACATTGGAAAAAGATTTAAATTCTTGCTGATTTGACCTGCCATGCTCACACTAATAAAGATGACATAAAACTCATAATATGCCCCAAACAAGGATGTGGATGACAACCTAGTTGTTATGTCTCATTGATTTAAACATCAGTTTTACACAAGAACACTGGAAATTGCACAGCTCAGGGGTGTCTAATCTTTTGGCTTCCCTGGGCCATATTGGAAAAAGAACGGTCTTGGGCCACATGTAACACTAACATGGCTGGGCGCGGTGGCTCACGCCTATAGTCCCAGCACTTTGGGAGGCCGAGGTGGGTGGATCACGAGGTCAAGAGATCGAGACCATCCTGGTCAACATGGTGAAACCCCATCTCTACTAAAAATACAAAAATTAGCTGGGCATGGTGGCGCGTGCCTATAATCCCAGCTACTCAGGAAGCTGAGGCAGGAGAATTGCCTGAACCCAGGAGGTGGAGGTTACGGTGAGCCGAGATCGCGCCATTGCACTCCAGCCTGGGTAACGAGCGAAACTCCGTCTCAAAAAAAAATAGAAAATAAAAAATGAAAAAAAAATATACTAACATGATAGTTGATGAGCTAAAAAAAGTCCAAAAAACAAGTTCTGAAATTTGATGATAATCCTCAAAACGTGCACAAGTTTTCCAATAACACAATGTGTTGTGAAAGCAAAAAAAAAAAAAGTTTCTAAACTCTTGATGACACTGAGAAAATCTATCAACTCTGCTAGAAGAAAGCCTATACCTTTTGTTCTTATATTTCTATAGATAATGATCTTATGTAATTGTTATACGAAGTGACCGCAGAGTTTGCAGTCAGATATGGAGGAGAAAAATGATTACAGGCTGTATTAGGCAGTTCATTAATACAACTTTTTATTAAACATGCTAATCTGGGCACAGTGACTCATGCCTGTAATCCCAGCACTTTGAGAGGGTAAGGTGGGTAGATTGCTTGAGCCCAGGAGGTCAAGACCAGCCAGAGCAACATGACAGAACCTCACTTCTACAACAACAGCAAAAAAATACAAAATTTAACCAAACATGGTGTTGCGTGCCTGAAGTCCCAGGTACTCAGGAGGCTGAGGCAGGAGGATTAACTGAGTTCCGGAGGTTGAGGCTGCAGTGAGCCATGACTGTGATTGTGCCACTGCACTTTAGCCTGGGCGACACAATGAGAACCTGTCTCAAAAAAGAAAATATGCTAATACCCCAAAGGAAAATAAGACTCTTGAGACATCGTGCATTCTTTAAGACTCCACACTGACTTTTAGAAACGGAGCCTGCACCCTGGCATTCATTTGATAACCTCATGTGATTTTCTGTCAGTGGCTCAGCTGCAGCTTGACAGCTCCTAACTCCTGCCATTTGCCTTTGTCCCTTTGTGAAAACTGGAACATTTACCCATCTCTCATTTTCCAGCTGGAGAACAGGATCATACAAATTTTATGTCATTTTTATTATAGGTATGATAATGTTATAGCTCAAACACCAAAATATTTACCTTAGAAAGAACCCACTGAATTACCAAAAAATCCTAAATTATTAAATCTAAACGACCAATTGCCATTTTAAGGCACAACTGGAAAATGACATTTGAAACTTTGTTTTTTAAAAGTCTTATAATCATTTGCAAACACATTCTTTAAAAATTAATAGGGAGTTTATTAATCCCAATGTCCTGAGATTTACGTGAAAACATTATTCAGTCAGTATTTGTTGGGCACCAGCCATGTTCTAGGCACAAATCAGAAATCTTAAAAAAAAAAACCAACAAAACTTGAGAGACAAGAACGAAAAAGTCACAAAGGGGGCTGCTGAAGTTTTCATCTCTATTATAAAGCCTGGGTTTGAAAAGTTTAACCAGATTTCCTAAAATTACTTCTAAATCCCTTATGCAGAAATTCAAAACTAACATTTAGTTGAAGTCACATGTACAAGCGATTAGGAAAACTTACAGAAAACTCTCCACAGAGAAAAACTAGTGTTTCCAACCTAGATCTGCATGAACGTCAATGACTGAAAATTGATTTCACGTATCAGCAGGAATTTTAAGTATAATCTTGGTTCATCACATCCAGTGACACTGTTCTGAGGCGAATATTATCTTCAGGAAGCATCCAGCAAATGCTCTATTTTTGGATACCCGCCGGGATACAACAGAGAATAGCAGAGGTGTGGCCCTAGCTTCTAAGCAAGTGTATAGACATTGTAAATGAACACAAGAGGGCTAAACAAATGAGCTTACTTTGCAATAAGAATTTACTTTTCAAAGCAACCTTTAAAGCATCTCCTTCCTTAAACAAACACTATAAATGCAACGTGCCAACCGAAGACAGTTACAGTTATTTCTCAGTCTCCCTTACAGGGAAGCAAGGCTAAGGAGATGCAAGTAGAAGTCACTTGGTCTTCTGGGGACACTTGGTCTTTCATGTGACATTTACTCAGGTGGCAGATCCTCCTTCATTCTCCTCATTCCCTGCTTCTTTCTTCCTGTTATTGGATGTAATAGCTGGTGCTACAGTGACCCTATTGTACCATGAGGCAGTCATGAGGGAGGCACAGTAGAAAGCTAAGGGGAACCTGGGAAACTGACATCATGACATCACCAAACTGGCCCGGGTCTGTCTGCCCATAAACTTTATTTTTTTGAAACAGGGTCTCGTTCCGTCACCCCAGCTGGAGAGCAGTGGTGTGATTATGACTCACTGCAGCCTCACCTCCCGGGATCAAGTGATCCTCCTACCTTAGCCTCCCAGGTAGCCGGGACCACAGGCACGTGACACCATGCCTGGATAATTTTTTATTTTTTGTACTGACAGGGTTTCACTACGTTTCCCAGGTTGGCTTTGAACTCCTGGGCTCAAGCAATCTTCCCACTTCTGCCTTCCAAAGAGCTGGGATTACATACATGAGCCTCCTCGCCCAGCCTTCACTTCCAAACTTTTAAGTGAGAGAAACTATACCTTCATCTTGTTCAACAGTGTTATTTCTAGTCTTTATTATCTGTGATCAATCATAACTCCTCTTTTATATAGATTTTAAAAATACATAAAAGACTTATCTCTCTGGAGATGGAAAGTCATGTAAAATAGATTTTTAGAACCCCATGTATTCCCAATAACGATGTATTCTTATGAACTTCGAAATGTCCTAACATATGAAGAAATTTACAAGGGACTACATCTTCTTGGAGAGCTTTCTAGACGTGCTCAATTCCAAATGATCACCATGTCTATTCTGGAATGACAACCCTGATCTTCGTCTCTAAAATTTGTTTCAACTTCAAGATCGTAAGCCCCATGTTTCCCCTCTGTTTCTAGGGCATCCTGTTTTTCTGCCTCTTCCATATTCTAGAGGCCACTACACCTGAGCCAGTCCTCATCAGGAGCTCTCCTCTCCCCAGCAGGTTTCTCTTGGCCTCTCTTGCTTTTGTGCCCAGTGTTGATCTCATAGTGATGCGTTTTACAGAGTCTGCCACCTCTCCTGTAGAATTGCTTCTCCCCTAGAACTCTAGGGTCCTGACCACATATTCTGAAGTACTTGAGCAGATTCACAGATCACTTAAAAGGAAAGAGCAGCCTTTCAACATGGCGGGGAGGTGGCCCTTTGGATTAGAATGTCATTTGGCCTCCGACGTTTTGGAAACATCATGGTCATCAAAGTATCTTTCTCATCACAAGATTCTTCTTCATCACTGCCTTCCTTCCACCATCCTCATCTCTACACTTCAGAGAATAATGAGCAACAGGCACTATCCTGTTTTGTCAGAATATTTTGTCAATATTCACAGGTGGATACATTTTCCTTATGCTACTCAGTGTCTCTTTTTTCAAAATTTATTTTTAAGATTGACAGATAACATTGTATGCTTTTAGTGTATCCAAGATGACATTTTGAAATCAATATTATATTGCAGAATGGTAGCTAACCTTTATAGTCCATGGTAAATTGTTCCTTAGATTCAGTGACAT
>CM052654.1:5897729-5925231 GCA_028533165.1 Leontopithecus rosalia
TTCCTTATGCTACTCAGTGTCTCTTTTTTCAAAATTTATTTTTAAGATTGACAGATAACATTGTATGCTTTTAGTGTATCCAAGATGACATTTTGAAATCAATATTATATTGCAGAATGGTAGCTAACCTTTATAGTCCATGGTAAATTGTTCCTTAGATTCAGTGACATTAAAAACAACAGTCTCTCATTCATAGTGTTTGGTCCACAAATGAGCACACATTTCTTTTTTTCCTGAGTCACAGGAGCCAAATTCAGGGTAACATTAAAGCAACTAATTTCACATAGTTGGCAACACGGATTTATCTTCAGATTTTAGGTTGAGGTTATCCTATTTTTGTTCTCATTGTTATGTTTATATTGAATATTAAAACATGCTTTGAGTTTTTATTTTGAAATAGGTTGAAGAGAAATTCTAAAGATAAACAAAAATACCCCAATGAACATTCCATGAAATGCCAGCTCAATAATCCATATAAGACAGTCTAGAAAAAAAAAGTCCGCAGGCCAAAAAGTCTGAGAAACCCTACAGACCATACCTAACCCTGTTAGAGAAACACAAAGCATTTAAAAGTTAATCAGAAGTCCTGCAGTTAAAGAAATCATTTAACGTAATCAGTTCAGTGTTTCCCACATCTATTTGACCCTGAAGTATATATTTTTAATTCTTAACCCCACCCCAGTGGTGTAATTTGTGGGACTAATTTCTTGGAACTGAATTAGAATTGTTTGGAACTAATTAGAAATGGTGTTCTTGAAATGCCAGTTTGGAACCATGGAAATTGTGAGCAGTCTGTATTAGCAGCTAGCGGAACATTGTCATGGGAAGTCAGAGAATGGAGCAGATCAAGCTCCCATAGACCTTGCTGTTTTGAGGTTGAAATCCCGAGTGCCCGAGACACCACAGGGAGAAAGGCGGACATCTACCTCCTCAGTGAGCCAGGCGGGGCTGCTGATAGGGTTTGGTTCTGTGTCCCCACCAAATCTCATGTTGAATTATAACTCCCAGTGTTGCAGTTGAGGCCTGGTGGAAGGTGACTGGGTCATGGGGATGGTTTCTAATGCTTTAGCACCACCCCCTAGTGCTATCTCATGATAGAATTCTCATGAGATCTGGACGGATAGCATTAGGAAAAATACCTAATGTAGATGACGGGGTGATGGATGCAGCAAACCACCATGGCATGTGTATACATAGGTAACAAACCAGCACGTTCTTCACATGTGCCCCAGAATTGAAAGTATAATAATAATAATAATAATAATAATAATAATAATAAAGTGTGTGGCACCTTCCCCTTTGCTCTCTCTTTCTCTCCCACTCCTTCATATGAAAGTGTACCTGCTTCCTCTTTTGCCTTCTGCCATGCTTGTATGTTGCCTGAGGCCTCCCCAGCCTCCCTCTACAGCCTGTAGAATCATGAGCCAATTAAACCTCTTTTCTTTGTAAATTACCCAGTCTCAAGTAGTTCTTTATAGCAGTGTGAGAATGAACTAATACAGAGCCACTGGGGAGCTGGGGGGTTGAGAGGATCCACCTGTCCCAAGCCACCCAGGGTAGCCTTGAGATTCCTCCAGAGAGGGGTGGGGCAACTGCAGGTCCATACGTAGGTCTTTCCTCTTAACACCCTAGAGGCAGTAAGCATTGATGGCAGATGAGGAAAGCACAGCACCACAATTAGGAGTGCGGCTTTTGAGTCACAGGAACTTGGTCCACTTCCCATTTCTGCCACTTTCTCTGTCCACAACCTTGTGGCTTGTTCTCTAGATTCTCTGAGCGTCACAGTAAGTTAATTTGTAAAATGGTAAAGCCAAGCTCACACAGTCAAATGAGGAAACAGATCTCAGATGGAGACACCATGGTGAATGCAGTAAAGACTGTAAAAGTCAGGGGCCATCTTACCTATTCCATAGACTTCACTTGCTCAGGAAGAAGGACATCAAATCCATACCCTGGTCCTGGCCCCTAAAGACGCCATAATCTTAGCACATTTCCATCAGATGCATAGTGCAAATGGCTTCCTGATTTGGGTACAAATTCAGCAACTGAATGTGATCTCATGTACTCAGCCCTTCCCCAAACATTGCTCCCTTGGAATAATGGGAAACCACAACCACGATCCATAATCATAAAAGCACAGGGGCTGAGAATAAATAATGGCTCTCCTAGACGAGCTAACTTGGTTGTTATTTATAAGCTCCTGGGCCACATTGTTATTGACTAGGAAATCTGCTTTACCTCCTTGCTGCTGTTCCGTCTGGCCTCTCAATCTGCACTTGCTGGAAAAAAATAGTTATTGTTATGCTAAAATCACAATGGGACTGTCATAACTCAGTGCTAAATAACACCAATGAAACTGTGAAATGGCACTTGGGCATTAAAAGTTATTTTCTTATGGACTTTAACAAGACACAGTGCTGTTATTCTCACTGTGCTCTGGTATTTTAGCCTCAAACACATACACAAAATAAAAATGTGAGAAGGAATTCCAGCCAAACACCATCCTCTCTCCCACAAAGGAGTATTTTGATGTTGACATAGGAGCCAGCAGGAGCTGTGGTACACAAATTCACATCAATCAGTAATGGTAGCTGTGCCAACAACGGTGGTGTCTGGCGCAGGAGTTTACCTCTTTCTTGGTGAATTTGGGTGAGTGATCATTTTTGTCATCGATCATGATTGTGGCTGTGGCTGTGCCCGTTAATCCAACATCCAGTCCGGCCATATCTTGAGCCTCAATGATCAATTCATATTTGGGATTTTCCAGAGTCTACAAAACACAAGCACAAAAAAAGAATATGACACTTGGATTTGGGTTGCTGCTTTGGAAAGGTAGCAAGTATGTTGCTGGGGCTGTCTCCCCCTCCTCCTCCATCTAGGGCAGGCATCTTTAAGCAGCGACAACATTTTTACCTATTATGTATAAATGTGCCTTTGGAATTTCTCCAATATAAGACAGTCACTATTCAAAGATTGGAGTTTTCCATTGGGACAGAATATATTAAATTTCCTGTCCTTATTTAGGGAGACACGTGATATGCTACAGAATGCTCCAATTCCTTGGTTTGGGTATACATTGTATTTCAATGTTCACATCCATATCTGTTATTTCAGAGACCTCAGGAGGCTGATCTGAAAATAAGGCTACCTTTGATGATGGGCTTAGAACAAACACTGCAGCTTTAGGAACTCGCATTTCCTGAACACTCTGATGAGGCAGGCATTGCATTACTGCACTTTACAGAAATCCTTGTTAGTCTTTTCAACAAGCAGCTCAACTTGCAATTATCATTCCCATTTTACAGATGGGGAAAAAAAAACCCGCTAAGGTCTAGACTCACTTATATCACCCTTCTTTCATGTCTCTTTTGTTGCACAGGCTGTTACATGTGGAAGATGCATTTAATCCAGTAATGATCTGATAAATGTAACACAAGCAATACTGCATATTCTCTCTCTACATACGTGTTTTTCACCTGAATAGTTGACAAAGATTTGGTGATCATATTTATATAGTCAAAACAACTAACCGAATAGTCCTGATCCTAAGATGAAGAAGAGTGCAGTCATTGGTAGATAACAGTCCCTACATCTAAACCATCTTTGGTAGTAGATTTCTGCTTGTCTTTGGTCAATAAGCATACCATTCATCTGGTAAGGCAGCAGCCCACATTTCCTTTGTGGATCTATTCTTTACTTCTTCTCTGCTCACATGGTTTGGGTTGGGACTGCCTTTCTCTGCCTCCTACCCATTGAACTTTTGGAATGAGCCCTAATTAGGAGAAGCCAATCAGTGGGTTCCATTCCAGTGGTATAATGTTATATAACCCTGTGTTTGACAGTTAGGTGAAAGAAGTTCTGTTTCCCTGTGGTGTGGACCTGGTAGCATTTACTCGGGGGAGCAAGAGGAGTTATCTCATGACCACAGGAGGGGATGTGCAGGAGAAGCCCCCACATCCAAAACAAGGCAATGTCCTAAGAGAATTATACTTGAATCTCAGAGAAGAAACGGTTCTCCTAGTGGTTATACTGAAGCCACTTCGTCATACCACTCCTGAAGCCAGACCTGCCTGTGACCTTTCAGCTAATGAAGGCCATAATATTCCTTATTTGTTTAACCCACTTTGGATAGATTTCTTAATCACTCACACAGAGAGTCTGAGCTGAACCACTTTCAGTCACAAAAATAATGGTTGTTTACAATCACATAAATAGTCCTTACCAGTACGACAGCTTCAAAAACAGTTGGTTATACCTACCAATAATTAAGAAATACCACAGGGAGCAAAGAACTAAAAAGCAATGGAGGATGTCTAATTTTCTTCTAAGTGGTAAGTTTACATGGTAAATTTTAACAGCTCAATGCTAGCTCTCCCAAAAACTTTAAATAATTTTGAAGCGTTGTTAGCTGTCTGCTCATGGGGACACATTTCATCCGCTGTTCCTTTAACTTCTGAGCGTCTTCCTAGCTACTATTTTAAGGAGTACTAGTTCCGTTGGGTGGTTTGTTAAGTCCCTCCACTGAAATTCACGGTGATGAGTGGGAAGTTGGTGCTCTCCTTTGACAGCTCGACACCCTATGGTTTGGTTTCAATTCTAGCTCCATCAGGACCAAAGGTCACAATGTTCTCTGATTGCTGAGTGCAAGTGGAACTGACAAAGTTGTGGTTCCCAATTCCAGTTCTGGCTGGGTCAGCTGGCATTGCTTGGCGAAGGTGCTTGAGGTGTCATCTGCCCTGGTTCTGCCTGGTTCAAGAATTCTGGTGGTCGGGCGCGGTGGCTCACGCCTGTAATCCCAGCACTTTGGGAGGCCGAGGTGGGTGGATCACGAGGTCAAGAGATCGAGACCATCCTGGTCAACATGGTGAAACCCCGTCTCTACTAAAAATACAAAAAATTAGCCGGGCATGGTGGCGCGCGCCTGTAATCCCAGCTACTCAGGAGGCTGAGGCAGGAGAATTGCCTGAACCCAGGAGGCGGAGGTTGCGGTGAGCCGAGATCGCGCCATTGCACTCCAGCTTGGGTATCAAGAGCGAAACTCCGTCAAAAAAAAAAAAAAGAATTCTGGTAATTTTGCTCCTGGCTGGTTTAGTTGGCACTTCTTGGTATAGACGTTTGAAATACCATCCATTCACAAGCTGAAGCCAGAAAACTTGAACCTAACAGAAGTGGTTTTGTGCTTATAATCATTGACAAGCTGGATTGGATGTACTGTTGGCCATAATTTCTGCAGCTGGACCACATGAAACCAGTAAATTGGCCACCTTTAAAATCCTTCCCAAGTGTCTCTGAACACATTAATCACTACTCTGAAAATCACAGGACTAATTTCTTATATAACACTTTTACTTTTGTCATAAAACATCACACTTATTTTTTAAAGCACACAATCATTGACATAAAAATTATGTGGATTTTCCCCCCAGTATTTAAGAGATTACGGTAAATATATTATTTTTCCCATATAATATCATTTACCAACATAATTCCTAGATGTTATTTTAAGGGTTGCATAAAATATAATCATATGTATGTTTTATGATCTACTCTATTATTAGGCCTTTTGGTTATTTGCAGTTTCCAAAATATTGACAATTTTAAATAACACTGCAATTAACATCTTTATTCATGAAGGCTTATATATATTTTGGCCACTTTTATTTTTTATTTTTTTAATTATTTTTGAATGATAGATCCCAAGATATGGAACTACTAGGATAAAGAATATGATGTTTTAAGGCTTTTTATTCATATTTCAATATTTTTATTCAAGAGGATGTTACTTTTTCACCAGTCCTATGAGAATGTTTAGTTTTTGATCTCAGACAGGGCTGGTCTCTAAAGGACAGCTCCTGACATTGCCAAGGAAAGCAAACTGGGAGACCAGGGTGACTCTGTGACAGCGACATGTCAAGGAGATAAAGTCCTCATGCATATCATTCATGCTTCTCCAACTTGCAGTACATATTGCCGTGGGGACCTGCTACAGGACTGCCTCAAGCACCGACTGTAGCGGGCGTCTGCTGCTTTGCTGTCCTATATCTTCTCCCTCTTCTTCTGGTACCTATGCTATCATTCCCTTGGGCATCACTCCTTCCCATCCTCAGTACAGGTGGAGTTCAGATGGGGCTGACCCCACTCCCGATTTAGGGATGGTCATGTGGCTCAGGCATGGCCAATCAGGGCTTTCCATTCCCATCACCACGCGATGAACACATAACCTAAGTTAGTCCACCCCGAGACTGAAACTCAATTCCAGGACATAGTTCTTTAGTTCTTTTAGAATTCTTAGGGAAGAGAAGTTCTCTTTCTGTTGAACTTACAAGTGGTTAGGGCATCAATCTGGAGCTAGTGGTAGCCACTTGTAACCACACAAAGAAAGTCAACCTGAGAAGGAAGGTAACACAGACCAAGAGGCAGAGATGGAGTTAGTTGTCATCGTTGCTTTAACATTTGAGCCCCTTAATTGTCATCCTTGAAGCCAGGATTTTCTCCTTAGATTTTGTGAATTCTATGAGCTGATACCTTTTGGCTTTCCTTAAGACACTTGATTCAGACATTCTGTAAGTAGGAATAAGGCAGTGTTGACTAATATTGCAACTGCTGTTATAACACTATGATCAGTTATCTTACTAGTGAGAAAGCACAGGAGCTATCACATCATACAATAGCATCAAAATAGGTTCTTCAAAACAGTATTCCAATCATTTTATGAATACATCATTTTCTCTTTTAACACTTTCCCCTAAACAGATTTTTTTTTTTTTGCCCAGGGAAAGTTACCATAATTCTTTATTAAAAAAACATTTATTTATTTTGAGACAGGGTCTCACTCTGTCACCAGGCTGGAGTGCAGTGATGTGATCACGGTTCACTGCAGCCTCGACTTTCCTGGCCAAGCGATCCTCCCACTTCAGCCTCCTGAGTAGCTGGGACAATAATCACACACCACCATGCCCAGCTAATTCTTGTATTTTTTGTAGAGATGGGGGTTTCTACAAAATTTTGGTCATTGGAATGTAGCACAAGTGAAGGACACATTGGCATAACTCTCTTAAACAAATTTTATAAATAATTTTAGAAAATGAACTTGTCAATTTCCATCTCCTGAAGTAAATAAAACTTTTTGCAGCTATAATGAAAAATGCATCGATTAACCTAGAAGAGAATCAATTAGACTATTAAGTAGATAAATTGCAAAGTTTGGGAAGAGGTTTCAAAAGTCTACATTTTTGGGCAAACTTAAGGCTAACCTCAAAAATATTTTTATTGATGAAATAATATCCAATTATTGTAAGCAACATAAAAAGATACAATCATTTCAAAGACCCCTCCTCCACCCTTGCCCAATCCAACCTCTGAGAGTAAATATTGATAGTTAACTCCTTTTTCCTATACAAGTAGACACACACACAGATACACTTTAAATACCCACATATTTAATAGACACATTTAAATACACACATGTTTCATCAAAGTAATACTGTTTACATAGCATTACAATTTGTTTTACCATAAAACCTTAATCTCAGCCTTACAGAACTATTCACTTTAATAGCTGTACAATAGTCCATTTTAAAGATCCACTATAATTTATCTAATCAATCCCCAATGGATAAACATTTGGGTTGCTTCTAAGTTTCTACTTTTTTTTTGAGACAGGGTCTCGCCCTGTCACCCAGGTTGGAATGCAGTGACATGATCACAGCTCACTGCAGCGTCTACCTCCCAGGATTAAGGGATCCTCCCAACTTAGTATCCCAAGTAGCTAGGACCGCAGGCGTACACCACCACACCTTGCTAGTTTTTGTATTTTTGTAGAGATAGGGTCTCCCTGTATTGCCCAGGCAGGTCTTAAAGTCCTGGGCTCAAATGATCCTCCCACCTCAGGCTCCCCAAGTACTGGTATTATAGGTATGAGCCATCGTGCCCTGCCCAGGTTTTCATTTTTAAAAGCAATCTTAATATAAAAATTTTACTGGCCTGTTATGATTTGGGGATTTTTCTGTAATGAATATTATTGCTTTCACAAGGAGAACAGTAACAAAATCCCCAAAATGAATAATAAAAGAAACCTCCTTTGGAATGCAAAAGACCCAGTTTGCACTTAAAAATTAGAGAAAATGCCACATGAAACCCTTTGCTCTTATATGATCAGAATACCGTCCGCTTGCCTCTGACCTACTTCCTGATCCTGGAGCCTTTTCCAGAAAATCACCCCCTAATTTTCTAGCTCTCAGAGTCAGAGTCACTCTTACTTGAAATATACACATATATTTTAAATTCTGTATCCTCGCTGGCCACTCTGCATTTGTGACTCTGCTGGAAGAGATTCTCTTTAGGGTGGGTATCCAGCCCACAGATGCCCCATTCTTCAGGAGGAAACACTGATGCAGAGAAAAGGACCCCAGTGGCTATGCATCATGCTTGTCTCCCTCACCCAGAATTGACCAATTCACAGGTAACTCCCTAATTCAAGCTGGGACAATTGGATTCTGAAAACAGTAAATGTGGGACTGAGAGTCATGAAGACAGAATGTAGGGTAAATCCTCTTGCATTTCTCCATGTAACTCCTAGGACTAACAGAGGGATTTTTGCCTTGAATGTTTTGGGAGGTAACTTACCACCCTTGTGCTTCTCTCTGCCCATGAGGAAGGCACCCTGCCTCTTCACTTGTCCAACTTCCCCTTCACTTGTCCAGCTGCCCCATCATTAGGTGAGTGAACTGATCAGTGAGAAGGGGGTCCCCTTATCAAGGTCAACCCCATTCTCAAGATGAGGTTTTATTCTCCCTGGGCCTCACCTGATTCTGTATTTCTCTGGTTCAAGGCTCAGAGGAAAGATTAGTGTAGTCAACTTCAGCTCTAAACAGCTTTTGAGCTGAGTTTTGCAAAAGGTGCTGCTTTATCAGGAAGCAGCAGCTTGGGTGCTAAGGAATGGGATCTTTGCAGGCCCCTGACTTCAGTGCTTTCTTTGATTCTGTAACTTATTTGAGTGTATAATCAAGAGCTTCTTCTAGGTACTGAAACCAGCCAGAATGAGTGTCAGTTGCTTGCAAGGAAAGGAACTTGTGGTGAAAAACGTTGTGTTCACCAAATCCTGCTTCCTTGGATTCTAGGGGCATATGGCTACACTGTGCAGCCCAGGTGTCCTTGCAGTAAAATGGACTTGTGTGGCTGACTGCGGTCAGTGGAATGTGAGCACAAGTTAGGTACTTGGTGTGGTCCTTAAGCCTCCCATGTAACCTTTCGCACTTTCTATTTCCCTGAAAGGAAGGAATCTGGATCTCCGAATTATGAAAGGAGCAAAGCCCCATTGCTCACCTGTTTTAAACTGTGAAGTTAGCAAGACATAAGCCTTTTTTTTTTTTTTGAGATGGAGTTTTGCTTGTGTTGCCAGGCTGGATGGAGTGCAATGGTGCAATCTCGACTTACTACAACCTCCGCCTTCCGGGTTCACGTGATTCTCATGCCTCAACCTCCCAAGTAGCTGGGATTATAGGCATGCATTACCATGCCTGGCTGATTTTGTGTTTTTAGTAGACACAGTGTTTCTCCATGTTCTTCGGGTTGATCTAGAACTCCTGAACTCAGATGATCCGCCCACCTTGACCTCCCAAAGTGCCGGGATTACAGGCATAAGCCACTATGCTTGGCCCCGACATAAGCCATTTTTTAGGTTTAAGGGCTGTTTATGACAGTGCTTAGCTTACCTTGTCTAATATGAAGGCTCTGTTTCCCATTCTGCTTTATTTTGAATGCCCATTTACTATCTCCCTAAGTAGATGACAAATTTTTCAAGGGCAAGGACCATGCCTTTGGCCATAACACCTAGCCAGTACTCAGCACACAAGGTGGGCGATTTACTTTCATTATTGATAATCATGATATATTACTGTTTCCCTGAACTAAATTATATCTCAAAGGCCTGAGCATATCAGTGGCATTTCCAAAGCAAAGTCATTTATTCTCAGGGAGTGACTTATACTTTGGGGAACTCTAGCTCAAGGAGATAGAATTTTATTTTGAGGAAGAAATGCACTGTGTCAAAACTGGAAAAATTAAATTGGCTCCTCTGATTTTATTTGAAGCTATCTGATCTGTAAGACATATCTAGGAGAGTCAAGCTGCTCTCCTAGTTCGAGTTCTGCAGTCATGCATTTCTATAGCATTTGCTATATTAGCTACCAGCGAATATATATCCTAGAAACCAAAGCAAGATGGTATGTCTGCTAGAAAAAGCCTCGAGTGAATCTCTGCAGACACAGGCCAGGTTCACTGACCACACTGATCTGAAAACTAAACATTTCATCTTGAGAAAAGAATCAAGCCATGTCATTAAATCTGGCACTTAATCAATCACCGGACCCTCAAATGTTTCACACAGCTGCAATGACTTCCATGTAAGCATGCATTTAACGGAACATTTATCACTAATAACAAACATAATGGTGGCTGTGGGGGGAAAATCAGCGAATAGACGTGACATGGAAAATGGTTTCCCCATTCACCCGCACCGTACCCCATCTCTCTTGTCTTGTCTTGACCTTCACTCTACATCCCTCCTACAGTTTGTCCAGACTGAATTTCTTTCCACCGTACCCCACTTGTTCCATTTTGAACTTTTCGCCTCCACTTCTTGCTCCAGGCGACTTCCTGCTCCTTTGCTGATGGTCATTATTCACAGCACAGAAGCTCCATGAAGGCAGGAATCTTCGTGCACAACAGGATGTTTGACATTTAAGAAGGAGGCAATCGATATGTGATCAATTATTACTACCCTGGCTCCATGACTCATTAGCTGAGTGATCCCAGCCAAGTTAGTTATGCTCTCATTGCCTCCATTTCCTCATCTGTAAAGTGGGGGAATAATTCTTCCAGGATAAGTGAGAATCAAAAGGGGTGAAGTGCTACATACAGAGCCTGGCATACATAAATGCTCAAGAGATGCTAGCACTATTATTTAGTAAATCCTTGGGAAGTCTTTTGAAGATGTAGCAAAAAGCTGAGGGTGGCCTTCAGGAAGAGCCAAAAGCAACTGCCAACGATGCTGCCAACAGCCACTGAGTGAACCTGGAAGTGGAGCCTTCCTTAGACAAATCTTCCAACGAGAGAGCAGATTCTGAACACGTTGGTTATAGCTCTGTGAGTGATCATCAGGCAGAGACTATAGCTAAGAAATGCCCAGATTCCTGAGCAGAGAAACTGTCTTGTATCAATCACTAAGTTTTGAGATAATTTTTAATGCAGCAATAGACACCACAGTGCTTGCTTATTGATTACTTATTTGGTGGCTATCTTGACAATCTGAGCTTCATGAGATCAGGGGCCTTGTTTAGAGTTTTATCTCTCAGCTACTAATTCACTGCCTGGGACATCATAGCTATGTAACAATTAGTCATACTGTGTAAGACATAATTAGCCTGTTATTATGTAAATATGATATTATTGCATAGTCTTGATTGCAACCATTACATAACAATTATATAACATGTCTTATATACTGGATGTTTATATACTAATATATAAACATAAAATTATATATAATACATAAAAAATAATGAAGGGTTGTAGACCTGTAACTGTTTAAGAATAGATTCTCCAGATTTGTACTGTCAATTTTGGAGGTTTATCTACTCCTACCATGGCTGATTTCAAGCTACCCAGATGATTTCACTCCAAAAGCACTTAGCTGGAAACAGAGACACCAGTTGGCCAGTGTGAGCCAGTGAAAATGGGCTCCGGCCCACACATTCTGCTTTAGGAGTCGAGGAAAGGAGTAAAAAGGCAAGTTTTGTCACCAAATCCCTTTGTAGCCTAATATTTAAGGTATCATTAATGAGAAACATTAACACGGCCCAATTGCAAAGATGGAATGGAATTCATTCATTCATTTCCTCTTTAGCTTTGCCCTGATCGGCTGGAGATCCTAAGTGCCCTTGCAATATGGAGCCTAAACAGGGACCACATTCTTCGCCAGCCTGGCTGCACCTGACACCTGGTCTATAAATATTGCAACAGATTGGTGAAAACACTATCTGAGGCAGAACGAGTTGTTGTCTGTCTGGAGTTTGATTTAACCACTCTGGCCACATAACACTGGGAAGAGGCAGTCCATAAATCCAGCAGGAACCACTTACACATCCTCATAAAATGTGCCTTATTCCCACTGCAGAGGGTGAGTGGTGTTCTTCCATCTTCCCAGGCAGGAGAGTGAGCCTGCTTTGACTTGTGTTTGTCTTTAGGCCTCTCTTCACCTTGCCCCTCGGTATGAACATGAACATTCACGTTCTTGGCTGTCACCTGCTGGTTTTTTTTTTTTTCCCCATTCCTGGCTGGGGCCTGGTGGGCAAGGAGAAGGCAACATTCATTTCCCCTGATTTATTGCCTGCGACAAAGCTGGCAGGGGTGGAGGAGCAGCAGGGGAAATAAACACTGTCTCTTAGACATACGCGGCTGGAATCACCTAAATGATAGATTTGAGGATGAGGGACACCAAAATCGAATAAAACATTTCCAGGCAACGTGTGCATCTTCTCCTGCTCCTGATGAGTCACAGTAAATAAACTGCCAATGGCGTTCCTAGCATACCTGGAAAAGGCATCTCCTGTAGGCTCAAGGTGGCAAATACTTGACATTCAGTGTGAGTCCACTGAAACATTTATTTAGTGTCTACTAGGCTCAAGTAACTGCTGGGATGTGATGAATGACAGAGCCTGCTCTTGGTGCATTTCTGGTCCAGAGAGAGGAACAAAAAGCAAGTCTGTAAGGTCAGATGAGATGAGTGCTATCAGAATGGTCTTGTTACCAATTAAGGTCTCTACATGAAGAGGGTCAGAATGTGGGGTGCTCGGGAAAGCTCTATGGAGCTTATTTAATTCATCAAACATTGATTGAGCACTTACTGTGTAGTAGGAATTGTGCTGGATGATGTGAATAAGAGGAATCAGGAATCAAGTCCTGTGGGAGAGACCAACACCCAGATGATCTCAGCACAGTGAGATGGGGGTCAGCTCAGAGTTCTGTGGAATTACAAGGGAGAGGCCAATTGACCTAGACTTTACAGGTGGAAAGGTGGAGGCTGGAAGAGATTAAGGGTGCTTCCTGCAGCAGGGAATATTCTACCCTAGAATTACAGATGGGGTCTTAGACTGAAAGTCAAATTCTATGGAAGAAGGTGGGAAACCTTTAATCCTAAAACTCTATGAAATGTAGTCATTGAATAGGAAAGGAAGGCTGATTCTGGTTCTGTTTTGGATACGAAAGGGACAAGAAAAAGCATGCTCTGGACCTTCAAGGAAGTCACAGCTTGGGTGCAGATAAAAGATACATAAGCGGCTCCCCAGGGCAGCAGGGAGCTTGTGCTAAGTTGGTTGTGTACTCACTGGGAGTGCTTCGGTGGCTTTTCAGTGGCTTCAGATTAGTGTAAGACTAGCTGGGTTTTGAAGGAAGGGTGTGAGGGGAGAGAATTTGGAGAAGAAGAGCCTGGGAATAAGAGTGGAGGTGTCAGGATGAGACAGGACGAACAGCATGCCTGGCATCAAGGTTTGTGGGCTGGAGAGACACAAGTTCTTGAAAGTATCTTAGAGGCCTTCTAGTCCTACCCTACCTTCAAGGAACTCAGAGTGAGAGGAAACAGAGGGAATCCCAAGAGCACATGGCTGGTTAGGAGCTGAACTGAACAGGCTAATCTAGATTCAGACAAGGAAGATCTAACTTTGAAGTAAAATAAAATGTAATTAAGATGTTCTTTCTCTATGGTTTCTAAATTTTCACAACCTACTATTTACCCTATTAGCTTTCATTTTCTCAACTTTTTACAGCAGGTGCCTAAGACACAGAGTCAGAGGCAGTGCTTCTTGAAAGGGCTTGTGCCAGCATCTCCCGGTGGGTGTACTAAAACACAGACTGACAGCCCCCCGTGGCATTTGTGGTTCAGAAGGTCCAGGGCAGGGCCAGACCATTTAAATTCCTCACACGTTTCTTGGATATGCTGATGTCATCAGTCTAGGGACACACTTTGGTTAGCATTGCTCTGAATGAATGTGGACTAAATGCAGGTCAAGATGTACCCTTATATGTTTTACTTTAAAACTCACCCATTCATGATGCAATTTAAGTGAAAAATGAAAATCATGGTTTTCCAAAATTCTCTGACTGTGAAACTTCCTTTTTTATCTCCCTTTCTAGAAAAAGTAGACTCTCTCTAAGACAGTAAACAGCACCACGGTTGCCTCTCTCGCCTGCTTTCAATCTTGTATGGACGTCTCCACTGGATTCTCTCCCACATCCTCCATGGGCCAATATGAGAACTTATCTTCCCTACTACCTGGCCTTTCTTCCTGGAGGAATCATCTCCAGCGGGCCCCTGGCAGTGTCCGTAGCAATTCCCTCTCTCTTACCTCAAACAACTGCTTATCCAGGGCTCCTGATCTTGCCTCCCCACCCTCTCCCGTCCGTCCTCTTTTCTCCATCACCCCTGTGCGCACATGACGTCAAGCCCTCATCTCTTCTTCCCTGACTTACGCAACAGCTTCCAGATTGGTCCGCCTTCTTCCTCCTATGCCCCTCTCCAACCCAAAGTCAGCCAGAGAGAGCTGCCTAGCTACCTTCTGACCAAGGACTCTCCTTAAAACCCTTCAGCGGCTACCAGATAATGTCTGAGTTTTAATGCTTAATGACACCTTCTAGCAATTTTCCCTTCACATATCTGTACCTGTGATGATGCTGAAAGACAAACTCTTCCTGGCCTCATCTCTTCATTCTACTCACTCAGTGTTACAGTCTGTAAAGCTGGGCTATTTGTAATTCATACTGTCTTGGGCTTTCTCACACATTGGTATGTCTGCACCTTGGCTCCTGCTGCACCCTGTGTCCTCCCTGCACATTCCTCACCCCTACCCTGCTCTGAATGAAAAGACCACCTAAGCAGACTATGTGTGAGCAACAAGGCTGTTTATTCATCTGGGTTCGAGTGGGCTGAGTCTGAAAAGAGAGTCAGTGGAGGGTGGTGGGACAGGAGTTGGTTTTATAGGTTTGGGGTAGGCAGTGGAAAGTTACAGAAGTTACAGTTCAGGGCAGTTTTTGCAAGCTGGCGGTAGGGGCTATTGCCAGGGGAGGGGGTGTCACAAAGTCCACAGAGGGGTGTGGATACAGGGGGTGTCACAAGGTTGGCTTATTAGTTAAGGTAGAACAATGGTGGTATGTCACAAGGTCAGCTAATCAGGCCACAGGGTCCCAGTGTCACAAGGTTGACTCAGACTTTCTGGCTCTGGGAGTCTATCTGGAGGTGTATGTGTGGCTCACAGGGATCACCATGGTATATTCCATGGTGTAGCCACTTCAATGTACCTCGTAGAAACAATCACTTATCCTTTGAAACCTTGCTCGAATGTGCCTCCATCATGAAGCTTGGTCTTCCCAGTCACTCCTTCCTCCTCTGTATTAGTGCTGACTATATATCATGGTGAGAGTTTGTCTCCTGGTTGAGTTAATAACATTGTATCACAAGTTTCCCTTCATATGTCTGTCTCTGTGATTCTGCTGTGAGATGCTCAATGTCAGGTTCATGTATCCGGCCCAGTGGAAGTCAGCTCTGAATGCCACCAGGCTTTCAGATCTAGAAGCTCTTGTATCTTTTATGGCAGACAGAACAGTATTCTCAAAGATGGCCATGTTTTATTTCCTGAAACTTGTGACTATTTTACCTTAGGTGGTACAAGAGGCTTTGTTAAGGATCTTGAAATGGGGACACTACCCTGGAAAACTGAATTGGCCCAATGTGATCACAAGAGTCCTCATGAGAGGGAGACAGAAACATCAGTGTCAGGAGAGTAGATGGATGATGGAAGCAGAGAAGAGGGTGTCGGGGGAGAAAGAAAGTGGGAGGTGGGCATGGAGAAGGGGAGGGGATGGCGAAAGGGGGAGAAGGGAAGGGAGAAGAGGAGGGAGACAAAGTGGGAGAGGGATAGGGAGACAAACAGGGAAGGGAAGAGGATGAGGAAGAGACAAGGAGGGAGCAGGGAGAGGAGGAGAGAGGGAAGGGGAGGGGAGATGGGGAGGGGAGGAGATGGGGATGGGGAGAGACATTACACTGCTGGCCTTAAGACAGAGGAAGAGGCCATGAGCCAAGGAATGCCAGTTGTCTCTGGAAGATGGAAAGAGCAAGAAAATGGATTCTCTCCTGGAGACTTCACAAAAAATCCAGACCTGCAGACACCTCCATTTTAGCCCAGTGAGACTCATTTTGGACCTCTGACTTCTAGACCTGTAGGATAATATATTCTGATACTGTCTGCCACCAATTTTGTGGTCGTTTGTTACAGAAGCCACAGGAAATGAATACATCTTCTCTGGAGGGTGACCGCTGAGCTTCCTGGAAGGCTGAGAGGCCCAGCAGCCTCCTGGCTCCAGGTGGAGCGTGGCCTCACCAGCTGCGCCTCATTCCACACCCAGCTGCCAGCTTCACAGGGGGCCCGCCTTCCCAGGATAGCATCCTCTGTCATTTCTCTGGAAAATATTTCCATTTCAACACTTTGAAGTGTGATGTCAACCAGATCTTTTCCTGCAAAATCTGTCTAGTAGGAAGATGAATGTCCTTCCATATACAACGTGGTAAATATCAAATACTGGAGAAGCTTTTCTTCGGCGCCTATGATTTCCAACGTGTTAGTCACTTTCTAAATATTTATTACAGCCCTTGGCGAGGACAAGGATTCTGTCTCTGACTTATCTCTGCCACGTCCCTAGTGCCTGGCTTCCTGAGACACAGAGGTCCCAAGATACTGCCTGTATGTGGTCATCTGGTTTTAGTCTTTGGAAACACGTTGAACATACTCTAAATCACTAGGGGAAAAACCATACAAACTAGTTCACCATCAGGCATTCTCAGTAAATGTTCAATGAATGAATAAATCAAGAAATGGTTATGTTGATCACCACACAGCAAACTTGGCCTCAGGGTTGCTATTACAGGCTGCAACTGTTACAGGTCCAAAGGCAGGCATGGCAACGTAAGACAGGCTGAATCCGTCTCTAGAAAGCCTGGTTTTGCAGGGAGTGGCAGGTTGATGAGGCTTTGGCTGCCCAAGCCTGTGCAGGGAAGATCCTTCTTCGGAGAGTAGCCTCTGCAGAGGGAGGTTTTGGGTGCTCTGGAGCTGATGAATTGGGCTCTTTTCTACCTGGAGGCAGATGCCCCATTGACTGGTCCCAGCCACAGGCTCGGCCCTAGGCCAGCCACACATCTCCAAGTGCATGGGATGGAAAAAGGGACATTATGGTAGGACAACCGGATCCTCAAGTGGTGAGGTTTGGATGGAAATGACCTTTCAAGAAAAAGACGGACAAGAGAATGTTGCTCAGATAAATCTCAACCAAGCCAGCTGGGGGCTGTCTCCAATGACCCTGGGGGGCCGTATTTGCCACGGTGTAAAACTGGGAAACCGCTCTTCCTGTCATTCGTTGAGCTCTCTCCGAAAGCAAATAGCTTTCCTTGGGTTTCAATTTATTACCATCTAAAATGTCATTCTCTGTATGGGTAATAAAAGATAGTACGTTTTATGGTGGCTCCGTATGTTAAGATTTTACAAAATCTGTTATTAAATGATCTGCGTAGAATCTAAATGAATCTTACCAGGTTACATGAAATAGCAAGGTGTTTCTTTTTCTTTCTTCTCCTCCAAATCAAGTGCAGTTAGAAGGGCGGCACTCTCTGTATGTTTTCTAATCACACAGCGGAAGGTAATGCTTTTAAGGTCAGGCTAAAAATGGCGTTCTGCTGTGTAATCAGCTCCACAAAGTTACATGCTGGTGAAAATGTCCAGAAAATTCAATTACTGACTCCCAGTGACAGAGGCACAGGAGCCCACCAAGGGTTGAAGGATGTTTCTAAAATTAGACTTTAAACACCTCTGACTTGCAGCCATTCCAGCTTTACGACCTTTGCCTAACGTCAGTCCTTTGCATGTTAATAGTCCCTGCCCACTAATTTCAGTCATTTAATCAGCACTATACCCTCCCCGTAGAAAACTGCAATCAAAGCTGCCTTCGCTGAGCCTGGTTCGTCCCCCAATCCCTAGAACCTGTTCCCATTCAGATGTGATCTGCTAATCAAATTTTGCCATGCAGGGTTACTTTTAATCAGCATTATCCGTGGTCTCTTAAGTCAAATGCATTTTTATGCGAAGCTGACTTCGGTTCCAGGTAGCTTTAGAAACAAAAGAAGCCCACTGAGAGAGAGCAATAAATCAGCAAACGACACCCACCCACTCTAGCCATAGACAGAAAGCAATTCGAGACATGGCCTTTCTGCTGTCATTGGGTTATACTTTCTGAAAATAAATTGAACTAATTCTAAATCATCTGAGGAAAAAAAAAATCACACAAGATGGATTCCAATTACACCGCAGATGTTGTCGAAAAGCGAATTCGCAGACCAGGGAGAAAAGGCAGTGAGAATAACCCGGCCATGGATTATTCTGGAAGGCTCCCCCGGTGATTTCATGCCTGGTACAGTCAGCTTCTGTGACCCCCCTTCTTTGGCATTATTTGCACAAGATGCCTAACGGACTGCCCTGACCTGTTCTCAGGAGGCAGCGCTTTTCTGATCTGGGCCCCATCATTCATTTTGTTCTTGAAATTGTATTGGCTCTGCTGACAAGGGCTAAGCCTATTAACAGCCTGGAACGTTAGCAGAGCGAGGAACAAGAAGTCAAATGTTAGGACTTAACATTTGGTTTTGCCCTTCTCGGCTCAGCCTCGCAGACAGACAGGATGTTGATAAAGACAAGTGTGTTTTTTCTTCGCAAATAATAAGACCCATAAACATGCCCTTGGAGGGCTCCTTTTCATTTATTAAAAAAAAAAAAAACAATAAACTGGAAACAATAAAATCTCTGCCTTTCCTCTGCCCCTCCTCCAGAGCCCTTTTCAAAGTGGAGGGGAATTAGACTTGCTTGCCCTTTCTCTGGGAGGAAATCCCAGTGCCTCAGCGCCTTGTCCCGGTGTGAGGAAAAACCTCAGCCGTGGGTGCCAACACACCTCTGTGATCATGCTCCCTCATGGCTCTGGCCCCAAGTTGCGGACCCTCCTGCTCCAGTCCACAAGGAGTCATCGCTTGCCAGTTCACCTGGGCTCCACCCAGACAGGCTGTCATTATAACAATCATGACTGTGTGCACTGAGCACTTACTACATGTTGGAAACGGTATTCAACCCTTGTGGTGGGTTACCTTAGATGGTCTTCATGATACCCCCGCAAAGTTGCTATGGTGACCATGTTCATTGTGCAGATGAGGATTCTTTTGTCCCGGGACACACAGCTCCTATGTGGTGGCACTGGGATAGGAACCCATCCTCTTGGGTCTGTAGCCCATACTCTCAACTGCTATGCCCTGGAGCATACACAATACTATTCTTCACGTACCCAGTAGCCAACTCTCCTATTGGTACTAGTCCAAAGATTCTACCTGGGAGCTGATTTCCCAGCTCTTGCACTAGCCCTGTAGAGGGTGGGCTTGGAGAACGATAACTTTTTGTTACTGGTAGGTTGCCACTCATGGCAGCTCTTCAAGAGATCTCCACCAAGTCTGCAAGGGTCAGCCTTCTTCTTGGAGACCCTGCTTATTCCTCAGCATTGGTTCCACCCACCCCGTAGACTCTGACAGCTTCAATGACTACCTGTCTCCTAATTCCCAGATCTACACTTCTAACTGCGCGTTTGACATTTCCAGCTGAATGTGTCAGAAGCACTGTAAACATAGCATAGCCCAAAGCAAGCTCAGCAGCTCCTCCAACCAACAGTCCTTCCTTGTTCTGGGAGATGTCTGGTCACCCCGTGCCCAGGCATCCAAACTGGGAGCCCCTCATGTCGAGCCTCCTCTCCCACCCCCACTGCACACAGTCTGGCTGATTCCCTTCTGGAAAAGGACTCTCACATGACTCCATCCTCCTTATCCCCAATGCACTTGCCTTAGTTTGGGTCACTGTCATGTCTCACTTTGCCAGATCCTGGGATGAGGAGAATATAAATCTGGAGTGACCTGGGAAGTGGTTATAGAGGAGGGCAGGAAGTTGGAAAGAGGTCCCAGGTTACTAGCATCATGCTGTTTGGGAAGGGAAGGCCACCCACGCCAGCTTAGTGTATGGCACACAGGAAGCAACCAGAGACCAGTGTGAGATTTCTCAGGCTGACCTCCCATGCCAAAGTCCTGGCTCCGGGACATCTGATATAGTTTGGATATTTGTCCTACCAAATCTCATGTTGAATTGCAATCCCCGGTATTGGAGGTGGGGCCTGCTGGGAGGTTTCTGAATCCTGGGGCGGAGTTTTCATGGCTTGGTGCCGCCTTGGTGATAGAGAGTGAGTTCTCACCAGACCTGGTTGTTTCAATTTGGCACCTCCCGGAACCTCTTGCTCCTGTTTTCGCCATGAGACGTGCCCACTCCCACTTTGCCTTTGGCCACAATTATAAGCTTTCTGAGGCGTCATCAGAAGCAGAGTGGATGCCCGGTACCATGCTTCCTGTACAGCCTGCAGAACCATGGGCCAATTAAACCTGTTTTCTTTATAAATGATCCAGTCTCAGGTATTTCTTTGTAGTAATGCAAGAATAGCCTAATACGGTGTCTCAGCATCATAGGACTACCTCCTACAGAAGCCCCTGGATGCTCTTGAGGGATCAGGTGAGTGGTCCATTCACTTTTGCATTTCTCAGCAGATGTTGTTCCCTTTGCCAAGAATGCAATTCTCTATATTCAGATACAGCCAAGTCCTGCTGTTCTCAAGTGACATTCTCAGGTGTCACTTGAAGCCTTTACTGAAATTTCCAGGGTGGAAAGATTGCAGAGCTTTTTACACAGTTACCTTGTAGCACATATCACATAGTATCCCAATAAACCATAGATAGTTCTCTGTCCTTCCACTCTGCTATGAGGTGCCTGGACGCAGAACCTGTGCTTTAACTATTTGCTTTCGCTTGCTTATGACATCGTGAAAACAGCACAGACTTTAAAGCCAAAATAAGGAGACCAATCTCAGATCTGCTTTTATTTTTTTACTTTTGTTTATTGATTGATTGACTGATTCATTGAGATGGAGTCCTGGTCTGCCACCCAGGCTGAAGTGCAGTGGTGCAATCTCAGCTCACTGCGCCTACCTTTCCCTCCCAGGTTCTAGTGAGTGATCCTGACTCAGCTTCCCCAGAAGCTGGGATTATAGGCATGTGCCACCACACTCAGCTAATCCAGGCTAGTCCCAACCTTGTGGCCTCAGTAAAGTGCTGGGATTACAGGCATGAGCCACTGTTCCAGGCCTTAGCTCTGCGGGTTTTTTTTTTTTTTTTGAGATGAAGTTTTGCTCTTGTTGCCCAGGCTGGAGTGCAATGGCATGATCTCAGCTCACCACAACCTCTGCCTCCCAGGTTCAAGCGATTCTCCTGCCTCAGACTCCTGAGTAGCTGGGATTACGGGTGTTTGCCACCATGTTTGACTAATTTTTGTATTTTTAGTAGAGACAGGGTTTTACCACGTTGGCCAGTCTGGTCCCAAATTCCTGACCTCAGCTGATCTGCCCACCTTAGCCTCCCACAGTGCTGAGATTACAGGCATGAGCCACTGTGCCTGGTCTCAGCTCTGCTTTTAAAGATCTGCGTGCCCATGGAAAAATCAGACTCTCTGATGCCCACATGCCCGGGTTCTGCAAAATAAAGCAATCTCATCTTCCTCCATCACTACTGTGAGGATAAAATGGGATAATCCCTATGCGCTGCTGATCCTGTGACCTGCTGCACAGAATAAAACCAGCAAGTGGAAGCTATTACAGTTAAAACCGCAGAATAGATGCTCAGTAAATCCTGGACAGATATGCGCTTTTAAAATCAAAGCAACTAAGAATGGCAGCTCCTCAAAGTGAGATGAGTGTTATCTCCGTGGGCTAGTGTGTGTTGAACGGTGGTCACCCAAAATATATGCGCTGCTCCTAACACCCAGTACCAGTGAATGTGACCTTATTTGGAAAAATGGGTCTCTGCAAATATAATTAAGTTAAAGGTCTGGAGATGAGATCATTTTGGATTAGCTGGGTGTGTCCTAAATCTACAAGTGTCCTTAAAGGAGACTGAAGAGGACATGGAGACACAGGGAGAAAGGCCTCTCAAGGTAGAAGAAGAGGCTGGAGCTCTGCAGCCGGAAACCAAGGAACTGGGACCTCCAGATGCTGGCACAAGTAGGAAGGATCTTCCCTGCGGTCAGAGAGACAAAGGCCCTACCAACGCTTTGATTTTGGACTTCGGGCCTCTAGACTGTAAATAAACTGAATAAATTTCAGTTGCTATTTGCCCTCCACGGCCATTATGCTCAGCGGATGGAACACACGCCTTACACTTAGAGTTCAGCCTGAATGTCCAACTGGGCCAACATGGTTGATTGGCATCTGGTTAGGGACTTCAGCAATTTTACGTTTTCAAGAGAGCTCAGTCTTCAGGTAGTTCTGTCAACTCTGAGCTCCATTTCCACTGGCGGTCAGCACACGGTCTTATGTTATTCGTGGTTCTTTACAGTGGTTGGGGTAAATGTCCCATGGCTGGGAAGTGAATGTCTCCCCTCCTGAGAGATCCCACTGCCCAGGCTCCTGTGTGTCCTGATCACCTTTGTTCTGAGGGCATCAGCCTCAGAACAGAGGGTGGGCCGGGAAGGATCCATTTATCCTCCCATGGGACAACTGCTTTGCCTTCTCTACATGTTTTACTTTTTTTTTTTCTGACTAGAAACATGGGATTTACATAAGGCAGTACCTTAAATTTTGAAAGGCAGCGTTTATACAAAAAAAAAAATCTCCTCAAAACAAACAAACAAAAAACCTCTCCAAAGTGATGCTTCCAGCACTTGGTCTAGACCATTAAAACATGGATATTTTTTGTTCCTTTAAATTGTCTTATGGGCCTGATGGATAAAATGTCCTAAGCCAAGAGTTGTGTAAGCCAGAAACATCTGTGTAAAGCAAGACTGACTTCAGCTCAGCACTGCCCTGCAGAAGCAGTCTGGTCAGCCTAAAATGCTGAGAGCAGCCCCCACAGAGCCAAGCATCCTGGAACCCTGCCACTCTTTCCCCAACACCCTACTAACCTGCTCTCCCCATCGCCGACAACCCTGTCTTCAGGAGAGAGACTTGAGGCTCAGAGAGGGTTCATCTATTCATTCCACAAACATCCACCCACCCAGGACCAGGTGTTCTTTTAGCCAGTATGGATAGGGCCATAGACAAGTTCACACAGATTCCCTCTTCCTGGAGCCTGCGTTCTGGATGAGCAGACTGATTGCAAACAAGATCAATAGTGGTATGTGCTAAGGGAGAAATGAAATAGAAGGGAAGATAGAAAGTCCTAGGGTGGAGGCTTAGTTTTCTTTTATTATTTATTTATTTATTGAGATAGGGTCTTGCTCTATTACCCAGGCTGGAGTGTAATGGCACGATTTTGGCTTACTGTAGCCTTGAATTCCTGGGCTCAAGCAATCCTCCCACCTCAGCCTCCCTAGTAGCTGGGATTACAGGTGCATGTCCCCACACCTGGCTAATTTTTGCATTTTTTTTGGAGACATGGAATTTCACCATGTTGCCCAGGCTGGTCTCGAACTCCTGGACTCAATCCACTGCCTTAGCCTCCCAAAGTGCTGGAATTAAAGGTGTGAGCCACTGTGCCTGGCCGAGCCTCTGTTTTAAACAGGGTGGCCTGAGATGGTTGCATTTGAATAAAGCCGTGAAAGGAGTAAGGAGGAGATGTGGATATTTTGGAGGAGAACCCTTCAGGCAAAGGAGGTAGCAAGCTCAAGTCTCGAGGCAGGAGCATGTGGGACGAATATTTAAGTCTGAAATATTAAATAACCACTGAAAGTCACTCCTGGTTCTTGATGACTAATTTATGACATTCTATAAATTTCAAGGAAGAATACCTGCTTAAAACAGGGGTAAATACTGAGGGTGTACTGAGGGATAAACTGTCAGCTTCAGAAGGGTAGAGACCATGCCCACTTCCCAAATGCCCACACGCATTGGTTGGATCAATGAACAAACGTAGTAGTGATTTTTGTAAAAGACAAAAGATCTTCATTATTTCAAAGTAAATAAAAAGCACATTTCCTACCATGCCAGCTGAAATACAATCTGCCCAAGTTTCATTATAGATGCAAAACCAAAGGCTAGGATTTTAACAACATAAAAGCTTTTTAAAAATAAACAGAATAAATGGCACCATCTAAGGAAGCCTGGACTCCCATCTTTCTTTCTTGTATAAATATTAACTCCCACAAATAGAGATCTGTTATGTAACAAAGATGCTAAGTATTGCTTTTCTGCTCAGCAACCAACCAAACATTTGGCCGTTCCTAACTTTCTACTTACAATTAACTCCAACAGCATGGAAACTTTAATAAGAACAAATGAAACAAGCAAAATAATGGACTTATTAGAAATGAACAGTCTGGGCGTGGTGATGCACACCTGTAAAACCAGCACTTTGGGAGGCCGAGGTGGGCAGATCACTTGAGCTCAGGAGTTCAAGACCAACGTGGGCAATACAGAAAAACCCTGTCTCTACAAAGAAATATAAAAATAAGCCAAGGCATGGTAGTGTACGCCTGTAGTCTCAGCTACTTGGGAGGCTGAGGTGGGAGGATTGCTTAAGCCTGGGAGTTTGAGGCTGCTGTAAGCTGAGACTGCACCACTGCACTATGGCCTGGGTGGCAGAGTGAGACCCTGTTTTTTAAGAGAGAGAGAGAGAGAGAGAAAGAGAGAGAGAGAGAGAGAGAGAGAGAGAGAAATAATGAACAGAAATGAAAACTGGTGCTGAGTTGCCTTGATCTTAGATTTTGGATCTTTCTGGATCAATTTTATCAATTACCAAGTTGATCAATTCTACCTCTTTAATTTGTTCACATCTGTCTTCTTTCTATTTTCACTTTCTCTCCCATAGGTCAGGCCACAAAAAATAGCTCCCCTGGTCTCCCTGAGTCCCATAGCACCACCTCAAGCTCATATTCCTTAAAATGATCTTCCTGACACTCAATGCTGATCACTCTGCTATACTTCCCTACCTCCTCCCATGACTCCCTACTGCTACCAGGATACCGTTTAAACTGTGGAAAGCACTGTAGGCCCTTGGAGATCTGTTCCCCTCTGCCTGCATTTCATCCCACTCCTCCCCTCACCCATTATCTATCAGCCATACTTAATCCCTGGCCATGGTTTAGCCAAATATGCCATGGTCTCTGTACTTCTGAACCTTTGCGAACACCATTCCCTTTGCCTGGGAAAACCTCCATTCAGGTGTCCCCCCAGTAAGCACATACTCATAGTTTAAGAGTCAGCTCAAATGTTACTCCCCTGTGAAGCCTGCCCTAATTTGTCCCTGTCTATCTGGGCATCCAGTTTTCTGCCCCAACACTGTGACGTATTCACAGCTGCATTTAACACAGTATCTGACTTATCACAATGGCACATGTAGCTCCCTGTAGCCTGTGAGCATATCAAGGGCTGTGACTCCATTCACATCAGTACAGCTCCTGGGATGACAGCTGCTGAATAAATACTTGTAAATAAAATAAATGATTAGTATGGTTTGGATTTGTGTCACCACCCAAATCTCATGTCAAACTGTAATCCCCAGTGTGGGAGGAGGGACCTGGTGGGAGGTGACTGGATCAAGGGGGTGGATTTTCCCCTTGCTATTCTCATGATTGTTTTTGTGAGATCTGATTGTTTAAAAGCATGTAGTGCCCAATAGCAAAGACTTGGAACCAACCCAAATACCCATCAATGATAGACTGGATAAAGAAAATGTGGCACATGTACACCATGGAATACTATGCAGCCATAAAAATGGATGAGTTCATGTCCTTTGCAAGGACATGGATGGAACTGGAAACCATCATTCTCAGCAAACTAACACAAGAACAGAAAACCAAACACCACAAATGGGAGTTGAACAATGAGAACACATGGACATAGGGAGGGAAACAGCACACACCAGGGCCTGGTAGGCGGGTAGGGGGCTGGGGGAGGGACAGCATTAGGAGAAATACCTAATGTAGATGACAGATTGATGGGTACAGCAAACCACCATGGCACATGTATACCTATGTATCAAACCTACACATTCTGTACATGTACCTCAGAACTTAAAGTATAATAAAAAAAGAAAAAAAAGTGGGCAGTGCCTCCTCCTTCTCTCTCTTCCTCCTTCTTCAGCCATGTAAGACATACCTGCTTCCCATTTGCCTTCTGCCATGATTGTAAGTTTCCTGAGGCCTCCCCAGCCATGCTTCCTGTACAGCCTGCAGAACTGTGAGCCAAATAAACCTCTTTTCTTTATAAATTACTCAGTCTCAGATATTTCTTTATAGTAACGTGAGAACAAACTAACACAATGATGGTGTTGGAAGTCAGCCTTAGAAGTGCTCTCTCGGGGTAATTCACTCTCCCCTAGATGAGCCAGGATCTCTGCCTTGCCGAGGTAACAGTGAGGTATTGTGGGCATGGAGCTGTCTTCAGGCCATAAATCACAGGTACAGCCCTGCTCCACTTCTTACTGTGGACCTGGGCAACTCACAACTTTCTCTGTCTTTATAGTATTCTCTTTAAACATGTGAATTTTATCAACTACTTCGCAAGGTTGTCGGAAGGATTAAATAAGAGGAAATGGGGCCGGGCGCAGTGGCTCAAGCCTGGAATCCCAGCACTTTGGGAGGCCGAGGTGGGTGGATCACGAGGTCAAGAGATCGAGACCATCCTGGTCAACATGGTGAAACCCCGTCTCTACTAAAAACACAAAAAATTAGCTGGGCATGGTGGTGCGTGCCTGTAATCCCAGCTACTCGGGAGGCTGAGGCAGGAGAATTGCCTGAACCCAGGAGGCAGAGGTTGTGGTGAGCCGAGATCGTGCCATTGCACTCCAGCCTGGGCAACAAGAGCGAAACTCCATCTCAAAAAATAAATAAGAGGAAATGTGCAAAATGTTTCTCATATCATGGACCAAACACTCAATAAGTGGAAAGGACTTGAAGACTGACTCTGCTACCAGCTACCTGCACTTGAGACTGAAGGCACGTCAACCTCACTAAGCCTCAGTTTGCAAATAGGGAGAATAAAATAATCTACCTCACAGCGTTGTTGTGGCGACTAATGTTCACCTGAAAGTAAACATTTATTGAGCAGTTGTTAATGCAACTGTATCCAACAGTCTCTCCTATGGTGCTGCCTATTGCTCTGAATTGTGCCAATCTGTAAGGTGTCTGAAGCTGGAGACCATCTAAGTGGTGTTTGAAGCTAGAGACCATCTAAGTTGTGTTTAAAGTTGGAGACCAGCTAAGTGGTGTTTGAAGTTGGAGACCATCTAAGTTGTGTTTGAAGTTGGAGACCATCTAAGTTGTGTTTGAAGTTGGAGACCATCTAAGTTGTGTTTGAAGTTGGAGACCATCTAAGTTGTGTTTGAAGTTGGAGACCATCTAAGTTG
>CM052654.1:5925731-5965532 GCA_028533165.1 Leontopithecus rosalia
ATGGCATGGGGAGAAATGCCAAATATGGGTGAGGGGGCAGAAGGCAGCAAAACACACTGCCATGTGTGTACCTATGCAACTATCTTGCATGTTCTGCACATGTACCCCAAAACCTAAAATGCAATAAAAAATTTTAAAAAAAATAAATAAATAAAAGATGGCTCCTCCAGATACCGTGTCCTGATCCTGATACCTGTGACTATATTACCTTACAAAGAAACAGAGACTTTGCCATGTGACTAAGTCAATGATCTCAAGATGGGGGGTGGGGAGTTTTATAAAGGGGAGTTTCCCTGCACAAACCCTCTTCTCTTGTCTGCTGCCATGTGAGATGTGCCTTTTACCTTCCACCGTGATTATGAGGCCTCCCAACCAGGTATCCTGGATTATCTAAGTTGTCCCTAAATGTAATCACAAGTGTCCGCATAAGAAGGAGGTGAGTGGTATTGACTGAAGAAGAGGAAGGAGGTGATATGATGTGGCCACTAGCCAACAAATGAATTCAGCCTCTAGAAGCTATCAAGGGCAAAGTACGGATTCTCCCCTGGAGGCTTTGGAAGGACTGTGGCCCTGCTGCCACCTTAATTTTAGCACAGTGAAATGGATTTTGGACTCTGGCCTTCAAAACTGTAAGAGAGTAACTTTGTGCTGTTTTAAGCCAGCGAGTTTGTGATAATTTGATAGAGCGGCCACAGGAAGCTCTGATATGGTTTAGCTATATCCCTACTCAAATCTCATCTTGAATTGTAGCTCCCACAATTCCCATGTGTTGTGGGAGGGCTCTGGTGAGAGTTGACTGAATCATGGGGCCAGGTCTTTCCTATGCTAGTCTCATTATGGTGAATAAGTCTCATGAGAGCTGATGGTTTTATAAAGGGGAGTGTCCCTGCACAAGCTTTCTTCTCTTGTCTGCTGCCATGTGAGATGTGCCTTTCACCTTCCACCACAATTGTGAGGCCTCTCAACCATGTGGAGCTGTGAGCCCATTAAACCTCTTTCTTTTGTATATGGCCCAGTATCAGGCATGTCTTTATCAACAGGATGAAAACAGACTAGTTCAAGCTCATACAGTGTAGAAGTCACTGCTCAAAGGTAACTTCTGTCACCACCCCCACTCCAAGATTAGAAGAGTTCCCCTTTGCATGTGTACACTGCACCTTGAAATTCATTTTCAAAATAATCATTGCATTTGGGACTATCAGTTTAATGCCCAGCACCTGGAACCAGTGCTTGGAACATAGGAGACCCTTAATAAAATGTTACTGGATAAATGACTATTTGTCTTCCCAGAGAGACAGTGAGCTTCCTAGAAGCCACATCCAGGCTCTTTCCTGCTGCATCTAGAGTGCCTACCTCAGTGCTGGTGCATGATAGGTTTTCCATCAATATTTGCTGAATGAATAAATGGCTGCTTGTCTCCCCAAGTAGCCTATCAGCTCTACATTCACCATGTCAGTATCATCCTCTGCAATCTCTGCAGGGGCTTGCACCATGCCTGGTGCCTTGTAGGTGCTTCACAAGCACCCATTGGCCATTTGCCTGAGTAGCCATGCTGGTTGGAGCTTGTGCGGTCCTCTCCCTCTCTCCCTTTGCACTAGAGCAGTTGTCCCATTAAGCCACATGAACCCTGCCAGTGTGTGTTAGGAGCCATGCATTGTGACAACATCCTGGCAGACGGAACTCAGCAGTGCCGTAGGAGAGAGCCAGCGGCCTCCCCTGCATCTGAGCAGCATGTCTTGTTAGTTCCCAGTCCTTCAGCCACCAGCTGTTTCTAACACAAACCCGTGGTGACACAGTGCTCCATAGAAGAAGCTAACTGCAATTGTCAGTCTGCCGAGCATCAGGCATTGCTAAAAGGATTCCAATTATTGTTCTGTTCTGTCTGCTCCTATTAGCATCGACCTCAACATGTGCTCTCACTCATGGAGAGGAGAGCTAGATGCTCAACTCTGTCTCCACTCACTCTTATGCCACAGGACCAGCAGGTGCCAGTGGCTTACATCACACTGGAGAGGGGCAAATGTAGGAAACATCCCCTCAGTGTCACGGCACTTTACATTGGTGTTTATTGCACTTAAATGTGCTCAGAAAAATCTCAAGTCAGTGTGACTTTCAACCTACCAATGAGCTGAAGATAAATACTGAGATGCTCAGAGGTGAGTCATTTTTACAGGACATCCCCCAAAGACAAGATGGAAGCTGCCTCCCACACCCCCACCTCCTCCTCTGTGGGTGGCAGGTCCCTGCCTGAAGCCGACAGACAGGAAGTTAGGTCTGTGTAGGTAGAGTTGGCAGGTCCCTGAGCACTTATAATAGCTCACAGGCATTGAAGTAAGGACCCAGACAAGGAGGTGGTGGAGTGGCGCAGCCCATGGCTTCCATAGTTGTGGAAGTTGTAAAGATTTAAGTAGAATTTACATTATCATTTTTTTAGTTTTTTGTGTGTTTTAGATGGAATCTCGCTCTCACCTAGGCTGCACTGTAGTGGCACCATCTTGGCTCACTGCAACCTCCACCTCCTGAATTCAAGTAATTCTCCTGCTTCAGCCTCCTGCATAGCTAGGATTACAGGGGTGCACCACCATGCCTGGCTAATTTTCGCATTTTTAGTAGAGATTAGGTTTCACCATGTTTGTCAGACTAGTCTCAAACTCCTGACCCCAAGTGACCTGCCCGCCTCAGCTTCCCAAAGTGCTGGGATTACAGGCATGAGCCACTACACCTGACACATTGTCCATTTTAAAAACCTAGTTGGACTTATTTTTAAACTTGTTTGTCAAGGCAAAATTTACATGACATAAAAATTAACCATTTGAAAGTGAACAATTCAGTGACATTAGTGCATGCACTAAATATTGTGTAAGTCACCACCTCTATCTATAGTCTCATCACCCCAAAAGGAAAACCCCATACCTGTTAATCTGTTACTCCCCATCCTCCATCCACCATACCCTTGGTAACCGTCCATCTACTTTCCGTCTCCATGGATTTACCTATTCTGGATGCTCCATGTAAATGAAATATACAGAGAGGAGCCTATTAGGAAGGTGTTCTGTGCCTGGTGTTTCAGAGGCAGACTTTTGGGTTCACACAGACTGGATTCAAATACCAGTTCTTTCAGTTTTTAGCTTTATGACCTTGGCTAGGTTCTTTGACCACCTCACTTTTCCATTTCCTGTCCTAATAAAGGAAAAATACTGGCAGTGTCTTTTCATGGGGCAGTTACAAGCATTAAATAATCTTCAGGCCGATCATAGTGACTTACACCTGTAATCCCAGCACTTTGGGAAGCAGAGGGGGGCTTATCACGAGGTCAAGAGTTTGAGATCAGCCTGGTCAAAATGGTGAAACTCCATTTCTATTAAAAATACAAAAACTAGCTGGGCATGGTGGTGCATGCCTATAATCACAACTACTGGGGAGGCTGAGACAGGAGAATGGCTTGAACTCAGAAGGCAGAGGTTGCAGCGAGCCGAGATCATACCACTGCACTCCAGCCTGGGTGACAGAGCAAGACTCCGTCTAAATAAATAAGTAAATACATACATACATATTTTCTTCAGGTAAAGTTCTTTCTATCATATCTGACATCTAATAAGCAATCAAATATTACAACTGCTACCTCCATGGTATGGGCATGTACCCAGGTACCTCTTCCTGGGCAGTACCTATATTAAATCAATGTACATGGCTTGACTCAAGTGATGTCTGTCTTTTTTTTATTGCATTTTAGGTTTGGGGGTACATGTGCAGAACATGCAAGATAGTTGCATAGGTACACACGTGGCAGTGTGATTTGCTGTCTTCCTCCCCTTCACCCACATCTAGCATTTCTCCCCATGCTATCCCTCCCCCACTCCCCCCCCGCTGTCCCTCCCCTCTTCCCCCCAATAGACCCCAGTGTGTAGTGCTCCCCTCCCTGTGTCCATGTGTTCTCATTGTTCATCACCCACCTATGAGTGAGAATATGAGGTATTTCATTTTCTGTCTTTTGTGGCCTTTTGCAATTGGGTTCTGTCACTTAGTACAGTGTTTGTAAGATACATCACAGTGTTTGCTGTTCCATGCTGTAGCATAGGTCAGCACTTTTCATGGCTGAGTAATATTCCACTCTGTGGCTAGGCCACATTTTGTTGGCCTATCTTTTCATCGACAGATGTTTGAGCTGCTTCTACTTCCTGGCTCCTATGAATAGTGCTGCTATGAGCATGCATTTGCAAATAGTTGTGCTTATTTAAACGTGAATTAGCAGTGCACGTACACACATAAAACTGGGTCACCAACACCATGATTTTATTGATAATGATCAAGAATATTTTTTCTTTATACAAATTCATTAGAGCACAAATGTCAACGTCAAGGACAGTCTGAAGAAGGCAACAGCCTAGGTGGAATGTGGTTATGGTTGAAGACATTAGTTTAATCATATCTGCAGAGTCTCTTTTGCCATATAAGGTAACACTCACAGGTCTTGGGAATTCTTAGGATCTGGATGTTGGGTTTTAATTCAGTTTCTACCACATACACTGTGGACTGAAGGTTCATTAAGAGTTAACTGGGAGATCAGAGCGTAAGAGGTGCTCCAGGCAAAGGGCAAAGCATGTGCAGAGGCCCTGGGGCAGGAGAGAGCCCGGTATGTGCAGGAACAAAAGAGATGCACAGCTAGGAAGAGATACAGGTTTTTATTGGCCAAATGAAGGACTTGGGTCAGCATCTAAAGCACAAAGAGATGCCACTAAAGAATCTCAAGAGAAGGAGTGATGATTTGGTTGGCATTTTAGTAGATGCTGTGGCCACATGGTAGGTGGGCAAAGTAGATGGAAATAATTGGATTCAGAAGAAGTTAGGAAGCTGTTTTGATAGCTCTGGTGAGATGTGGCCAAGGTAAAGTTCGCTGTGTGACAGTGAGGACCAAAAGAAAAGAATAGACTCAAAAAGTGTTCGGGCATCAGTGGCTTACAGCAGACCAGCTTTGCTTTGCTACTTCATTCATTCATTCCACAGGTGCGAATTGAGCTCTCAACGTGGGGTAGGTGTTGTGCATGTGCTGGGAATGAAATGCTGAGCCAACGGTGCAATCCTGGACAAGGTAATTAACATTTAGGCCTCATTTTCCCCAACAGTAAAATAGAGATATGATAATGTTCATTTTTTTAATGTCATGAGGATTAAATGAATGAGTATAAGCAAATTGCTTAGGACGGTGCTTGACGCAGAGGAAGTGTTTGGAGCAGCTAAAAAAGAAGGAAAGAGAGAAGAAGGAAAGAGAGAAAAAACAAGCAGCAACAAAAATCCCATAAACACACACAGAGACGACCATCCCTGCTTTGGCCCTCCTCTCTCTAGAGTAGCCATTGACCAGTTCACCCAGGACAGCATTTGCATAAACATCCAGGAACAGCTATGGGTAGCATATGGCATTTGGCATTATAAGGCATTGAGAAATCCTTTCCATTCTATCTACTGAGCATATACCGTGAGCTAGGACTACGGTAGCTGCTATGGGGGAAAAATGAGTAAAAACTAACGAGCATTGTCTTCATAGAGCTTACAGTCTAGTTGTGGGGACCAACATTAGGCAAAAAAGCATACAAACCAAGATAGTACAAGTTAAGAGAAAGATTACCATGTTCCAAGAGAGCCTTTGGTGGGCTGAGTTGACCTGGCCAAGGAAGTCATGGAAGGTCTCCTTGTGGAAGTGATTCCTGGGGTGAATCAAGTGGATGAGGTGGTGTTAACTGAGCAAGAAGAAGTAAGAATGCCATAGGGAGAGAGAATAAGGTGAGCAAAGGTCCTGTGGCCAGTGAGAATGCAGTGAGTGTTTGAGAGGCCACCAGGAGTGGAATGTCATGGAACCTTGTAGAACAGGCTGATGGGTTTTGTCTTTATCCTAATGGAAATGGGAAATCCTTAAGGTAGATTAAGTTATATGGAGATATATACAGAGATGCATTTTTGGGAAGATCATTCTGGTTTGAGTGTTAAGGGGAGATGGAGAAGGAAATCAGATAAATGCCCATTATGGGACTACCACATCGGTCTGAACAAGAGATGGCAATTAGGTGGTAGAGACGGAGAGAAGACTGTTTAGGAAAGAAAATCAACAACAGTAGTGATCAACTGAACAGAAGGGGTAATGGAGGGTCAGGTGGCCAGGATAACACCATCATTTCTTGACTGGCACAATCCAAAATCAAAATGGGTATGTTGTGGATGGAGGTAACCCATGCTACAGGTCTTCAATCTTCTCGGTAAAGCAGAAGCCTAGCTCATTTGCTGAAAAGGAGTGCATTGAGGACAAAGGCAGAATTTTAAGGATGTGCAAACATTGTTGAATGGCAGCTGTGGGTATTCGAGCAAAAGAATGACTTGCAGAAGTGATGACTTAATTGAAATACATAGAAACCACAGATTTGAAGAAGGCATTTCATCTGATAGGTCTCAAAGGCCCAGCAGGATGCTGTCTATCTACACAGAAGGTACAGAGTAAGTGTTTGTTGAGCAAGTAGATAAAACCAAAGAGCGATTTTGCATGACTTTCCCGAGCCAACTGGGACAATGAATTGGCTGATTTATGCAAGATGATTTGTTCCGCTGTGTTTCTTTCCTTGGCAATCACTGTGTAGAACTTTAGGCTGAAACCTAAAGGTGAAATGCACTTCATTTGACTTGAATAATTTACTTGGATTCTTCCTTATCAAAAAGACCTGAATGTATAATGCATTCAGTTCTGAATTTGGTAGATATATGATTATTTAATTCTTGGGAATTGGAATATGAGGGAGATAGAAAAGGAAAAGGAACCATTTGCCCACACTCTGGCTGATCTAAAGATTTCATCACTACAGGACTTCTCAGATCTTTCAGATGATTCTGGTTTGAATGTTAAGGGGAGACGGAGAAGGAGATAAGAAAAATACCCACTAGGGGACTGCCTCATTGGTTCTAGGATAGAAGTTTCTTAGACATTATTAGTTCTACAGGAAAAAAAGGAGTTGCAAAGAATAGCTACATATAGTTATTACCTAATATAGTGGTATTTTATGGAGAGAAATAAATCTGTGTTAGATAGATCACCTCAAATTTGATAATATCAAATTTTAGCCCCTTGGAAGGAATTGTACTCTTGAATAAAATATTTGGAATATCTGATCAGGCCATTTTACCATACTTCCCATGTTTTCTACCATATTTCTAAAAGATTATTATTTTATACCATAACTATATTCAAGATTGTGCCGATTTCTCTATTGCCTTCCCAGGAATTTAATTTTGTTGTCTAAATGGGGGAAGTCTGTTTTCTTTCCCAGTTATGGCCCAGATAATAAATGTTGATGTTACTGTGCTATAAAAATATGTCCTCTATAAATTGCTTTGCCTGTCATTAAGATGTTTCCTAAACAACTTGAACATGCGCTATGTTTTTGCCAGACACTTGCAGCAATCTTAAATTACCTGCTGTGTCTATACATATTCAGAAGGCCATAATGGAAATGTGCCAAGTGGCTCAGGAGAAAATCATTTATACAGATCAGAAGAGGACTTGGGAAGCTCTGCCTCTTGTTGCTTGGATCGTGCACAAATACATTTATTTCCGGGTATGTTTAGGTTATTTCTTTTCATATTTATTTTGGTTTGCACAATTTCCCAAGCATTAGTCATCACTGTCACCCAAAGCAGTTACACTCTACTCATCTCCATAGAGGATCAATCCGAAACTTGAGCCTGAAATGACCAGTTAAGACTGACCAACAATTTGTTGATCTAGTGGAGGGAAAAAAAAAAGTGCAGTCTGAATCAAATTGACTTTTAGGAGATTTCACTCAGGTGGTTGTTTCTAAATTTATACCCAAAATGTAGAGTGAAACTTGGGAGAATAGTTTTGCAAGAAGGAATGTAATCCTAAAATAATAGGGTATTCTTGTTGGGTGAGTTGAGGAAATGTGGTAGAGCCTTAGAGGAAAAGGGTAGATGGGCATCAACTTAGTAGGTCCTGTGGTCATTTTTATCAGCGATTTGGAGGTAAGCACAGAAGGAAAGGCATAGCTCTCATATTAGCAGATGAGACAGGGTTGGAAGGAATACTTATCCAGTTAGAATGCATAATCTGTCTTTAAAGACACATTAAATTGGAATAACCCATGTACACGTACTTATCCAGCTTGGATATCTAGAAGTAGAACTCCTGGTTGAAAGGGTATTAATATAAAATTTTGTAAAATATCATGTTAATGATTAATCATCCTTCACAATTAACATGCCAGTCTGCACGTCAACTACCAGCGCACACACCTGAACCCATATAAACAGTTGTCTATTCTGAGGATTTCTCAGAACTTGTGTTAAAATCTTGGAGGGAGTCATCTGGTATATGAAATGTCTTCAAAACTTTGATTTTAAAGGAACTCCTGTTAACATCTTGAGGACCTGGTATTCTTAGAACAGCAGTCCCCGACCTTGCTTGGCACCAGGAACCAATTTTGTGGAAGACAATTTTTCCATGGACAAGGGTGTGGGGGATGGTTTCAGGATGAAGCCGTTCCACTTCAAATCATCAGGCATTAGTTAGATTCTCATAAGGAGCACGCAACCTAGATGTCTGGTGTGTGCACTTCACAGTAGTGTTCTTGCTTCTGTGAGGATCTAATGCTACCGCTGATCTGACAGGAGGCGGAGCTCAGGCAGCCATGCTCACTCACCTGTGGCTCACCTCCCACTGTGCGACCAGGTTCCTAACAGGCACTGGTCTGCAGCCTAGGGGTTGGAGACCCCTGCCTTAGAACACAATTCAAGAAAGGCTGCTCCATAGGAAAGTGAAAGGCTGGGAACTTGCAGAAAAGGAAAACTGAAACATTGAAAAAGGAGAAACGTGACAGAAGAAGGTACAGAGGTGAGCATGAGAGCCATTTTTTGAAGTGTTGTTAACAGTGCTAATGATAATTCTAGCTGATATTTTCAGAGCATTTTCTGTGTGTCACTCACATAATCCTCACAGGAACTTCATGAAAGAGGTACTATAATTATTCCCATTTTACAGATGAAGCAACTGCAGCAAAAAGGTGAAGCACCTTGCCCAAGGTCATGCAAATAGATTAAACTGAGTCACTCTGTGTGGCCCCAGAGGCGGAACAGTTCTAGAAAGAAATAATTTAGCTTAATATTTCAAGAAGGGCTCCAGAAGTCAGAAACTGGGCATCATCTATTAGGGGTATCTCCCTGAGGGAGAATTTGGGCGTGATTTGGGTATCTTTCATATAATTCTCTAACATTCCATTGGTGGAACTCTTTCTTTGACTTTGGACAGAATTCCCTAGCTTCTGAATCTCTGCTAATTTAGGTGGTTTGTCCTGGACAAGACTGAATTTTTAAAATTCTTTATGTTATTGTCAATAAAATTTACATATATATTTTTTAGAGACTGAGTCTCACTCTGTCACCAGGCTGAAGTGTCGTGGCAAGATCTCGGCTCACTGCAGTTTCTGCCTCCGGGGTTCAGGCCATTCTCCTACCTTAGCCTCCCAAGTTGGGATTACAGGCACCCACGACCACACTCAGCTGATTTTTGTATTTTTAGTAGAAACGGGGTTTCACCATGCTGGCCGGGATGGTCTCAATCTCCTAACCTTGTGATCTACCTACCTGAGCCTCCCAAAGTGCTGGGATTATAGGCGTGAGTCACCGTACCTGGCCGATTGTCAATACAATGTTTTTACATCCGTTATGTCAGTTCGTTTGGTAAAGGTACCTGCAGAGCCCAGGGTGAAAAGATGCAGAAATTGTCTTGGGGTCATCTTGACGTCTCCTGGTTAGAGTCTTCATGTCCACTCCTGCTCAGTCCCCAGGTCGTGTGGCAGTCTTGTCTCAGACTCTCAGCCCAGCTGTCAGCTCCAGCCTCCGGCCTACATTAGTGCCCAGAGGTGAGCAAATATGCTGGGAAGAAATCTGGATGCATCTAACCCTGCTGTCTTTTGAGTACGAGGAAGCTGACCAACACTCTTCCTTAGAAAGACTTTAACATGTCATACTGTTGAGGCACTGAAAATCTAAATGAATTGTCTTAATTGTTCTTATAAGGAAAACGGTAACCAGAGAAGCTATGGAAATTTCATTACTTTATTATCCTTTACCAAAGGTTCATTGCGTGTCCTCAGTCCCTCCCATTTCTACTAGTTCCTCTCTTCTTTGCCTGACCAAACTTAATCATCCTTTGAGGCATGTAGCAGAGATCATGTGTTCACTTGGCCATAGTTAGACTTAATTTTCCAGTGTTCCTTGCACTTAGGCAGGGTCATGTAACAGAGACAATGGAATTTGGTAGAAGTCATCAGACCACTCCTTTGTCTCCTCACCTTCTTTCCCCATCCACCAGCTGAACTGAAGACTCCAAAGACCTAGAGGAAGGCATAGTCCAGGATGGAAGGACCTGAATCCCTCCCTCCCCCATGACATTGAGCAAAGTAGAAGAAATTGATGGTTGGTTGTTAAGCTCTTGAAAAATGGTGGTTTATTTGTTGCAGCAGTTAATGTTGCTCTGTCTCATATAAGACTCTGCTCTATCATATCAGATTTCTTCACGGGTTAAGTAAGGTCTTGTTCTCCTTTGAGAATGCACAGAGCCCTAGACAGAACTTCAATCATAGCTTTACAATGCAAGCCCCGTGAGGCAGAGGCTGTGTCTTTCTTATCCATCATTGTACCCATTCCCCATCAAGTGTCTGGCATTTGCAAGACAGTCCATAAATACTAGCTGTTATTGCTATTAGTATTAATGTGTTTGTGTTATCTGACCCTTGCTTTATACGGTGCAGGCCATGGGCCACCCCGTCATCACTCCAGAACTTGCTAGAAATGCAGAGCCTCGGGCCTCACACTAGCTTGATTGAATTGGAATCTGCATTTTAACAAGACTCCCAGGTGAGGCCATTCCTGCTGAGCTCCACATACTAATATTTGAAAGACATCACTCTGGACCAGTAGTTCTCAACCTTGGTTGAACATTAGGATCACCCTATCAGAATTCCTATATATCTGTTTTTGTTTTTGTTTTGAGGCTTTCCAGATGATTCTAATGTGCAGCCAGCTTTGCAAACCACTGCTCTATCTCAGTAGTTCTCAAACACCAGCCTGCATGGGGATCCCCTGGGGGTTGGGTGCATGTTATGACACAGATTACTGGGTCCTCTCACCAGAGTGCCTGATTCAGTAGGTCTGGCATAGGGACCAATCATGCACATTTTTTTTCTTTTTTTTTTTGAGACAGAGTCTCATTCTGTCACCCAGGTTGGAGTGTGGTAGCGTGATTTTGGCTTACTGCAGCCTCCACCTCCTGGGTTCAAGCAATTCTCCTGCCTCAGCCCCCCAGTTGGCTGAGACTACAGGTGTGTGCCACCACACTGGTTAATTATTTTTCGTTTTTCTTTTTTTTATATTTTTTAGTAGAAACAGGGTTTTACCATATTGAGCAGGCTGGTCTACGAACTCCTGACCTCAGGTGATCCGCCAGCCTCAGCCTCCCAAAGTGTTGGGATTGCAAGCATGAGCCACCCCGTGACCAGCCAGTTATGTGCATTTCTCCCAAGTTCCCAGGTACATTCGTTTGTAAGGGCTGTGGTAACAAAGCACTATAAATTAAGTGGCTTGCAACAGCAGGAATATATTCCCCACAGTTCTGGAAACCAGAAGTCAGAAATCAAGGTGCTGGCAAAGCTGTGCTCTGGCAGCTGATCCAGGGGAGAATCTTTCCTTGCCTCTTCCAGCTTCTGATGTTTGCCAGCAACCCGTGAAGCTCTTTGGCTTGGAGATGCATCTACCACTCCAGTCCTCTGTCTTTACGCGCCTGTCTCCCTGTGTGTCTTCACGTTGTTTTCCTTGTCTAAATGTCCGTCTCTGTGTCCTCTTTCTCCTTTTTATAGGAACACCAAGCACATTGGGTTAGCGCCCCTGCTCATGACCTCATTTTATCTTTTTTTTCCTACAAAGACCTCAGCTTCAAATAAAGTCACTTTCTGAGGTATTAAGGGCTAAGACAATCAACAGAAGTTTTTTGGGGGGACATAATTTCACTTACAACACCAAGTGCTGCCGATGCTGCTGGTCCAGGAACCCCTCCTTCAGAATGGCCACTTTGCTGTGAGCTGCAGGAGCGCAAAGACAGCATTCATTTCTTTCAGTACATCCTACCCAGACTCCAGCGTGGCACTTGGAATGTGGTACATTTTGAGTAACTATAGGTTGAATTAATTAATATTCGTTCCACACAGCAATTTGGCCTGCATCAAAGACTTCAATATTTTCCTGATGTTGCCAGAGACTTAATGTGTGACATTCCATATAGCAAACGCTCAGTGAATGTTGGGTGACTGAACATAGCTGTCACTCCTCATTAAAAACTTTAAAAATAGCTTTACTGGGTCTTCATGCTTTCATTCCACCTTATGGAGCCCAGTGACAGAATGCTGATTAAATGACATGGCTCCTTTAATGGGAAATTAACAATCTACAAAATGTTGTAGATTCGGTAGCAGGCGTTTGAGGTGCTAACTGACTATGATCATTTTTGCTTGCCTTGCCTTGATTCCCCAGTGAGAATTCATCTCTATTTAGCAAGTGCTGTGAACTATTCCAGTAAAGGAGATCTCTTTCTTTGAATCCCAGCAACCTCTAGCTTGATCTTTAGCTTCATAAATCACTGTTAATTTTCACCTAAGTCAGTGGTCCTCAACTGGGGGTGATTGTGCTCCTCAGGGGACAGGCATTAGAGACATGTTTTGGTTGCCTTTAATGGGAACAGGGTGTGTTCCCATTTCCCAGCTGGGAACAGGGGTTATGCTGCTGCCGTCTAATAGGCAGTGGTCAGGGGTGCTGCTGAGCATCTTACAGTGCATAACACAGGTCCCCGCACCACAGAGAATCTCTGGCCCCAAATGTCAGTAGTGCCAGCATAGAGAAACCCTGACCTAAGCAAAGACGAGATGGACATGAAGTTGCCTCCATGGGCAAGATATGACTCCTGAGCCAGCCCATCAATGACACTTGATGTGGCCCATAGTAGGAGTGCCTGGGAGAACACAGCTTTGTCGTTCCATATCCAGCTGTTTGGATCAGAGAGAAGTGGGATCTTCGGTCCCTACTGCAGTGTGAGAAGGTGAACCGCACCCAGTGGTTACTAGGTAGTAGGCTCGGTGCAGCAGGCTTCCAGCACGCCCTCTCACTGAATGTGAGATGATGCTTCCACTGGCAGTGTCTCTGAGGTGAGAATGATTACAGTCCTCACATTGCAGAAGAGGAGTCTCCAGCACTGAGACTGAGTAGTTCACCCAGTGTCATATAGGGAGGAATGTTAACCTCATAAATAAAACCCAGTGTATAGGACTCTTGAGTCTGTGATTTTAATCTCTGTATAGTCTGGGTTTACACTTCAGTTCAGATCCCTACTCTGCCATTTCCTATAGATGCTCTTTAACTTACAGTGGGTTTATGACCTGATAAACCCATCATCAGTTGAAAATTATCATTAAGTCAAAAATGTATTGAATGCACATAACCTGCTGAACACAATAGCTTAGGCTACCCTACCTTAAACGTACACTTTAAGTTTAGAACACTTCAGTACAGTAGTCAGTAGATCACATGAGATACTTAACACTTCATTATAAAATAGGCACTTTGTCAAATGATTCATCCCAGCATCACAAGAGGACATGACAGCACATATTGCTAACCCAGAAAAAGACTAGAATTCAAAATTTGAAATATGGTCTCTATTGACTGGGTATCGCTTTCACACTATTGCAAAGTCAAAAAATTATGAGTGGAATCATTATAAGTCAGGGAGTCTCTGTAGTTTCATGGTCCTGGGCAAGGGATTTAACCCTCACTGTCTTTGTTTCCTCATCTGAAAATGGGGATTTATAACAGTTCAAAGGGTTTCTACTAGGATTAAAAGATACGAAATACATTTAGCAATGTCTGGCCACAGTATGAGCTCAATAAATGCTAGTCCTTCTCCCCCTTAGCAGCCATTACATTCACAGGTATTAAGAAGGAGAAATGTATAAGCATGATATGTAATTCTCTTAGTTAATGAGACTTTCCTTAAACCAACTAGAAGATTCCATTTACTGGAGACATACTTAATGATGAAGCTTTTATGCTGTTCATCTCCTTCAGGGAGTACTTAAAAATAACTCACAAACCCACTGTTAGAGCTCATGTTCTTTACTCAACCAGGATTTAATTAGTCCTTCAGCTCCTTAGCCCTTCTTAGAAGTTGTTCAATGTTAAATCCCACATGACCCTTGGGTGGTAAGATGTAGAAACCCTCCAAGCACCAGCTGTCATGCCCAGTGACGAGGAAGACTTTACAGCAAGAGTTAAGGATTTTTTTAAATTGCTGATGTTAATGCAAAAGGAAAAGAACAATGGATGTGCTAAATTAGATATTTACAAATTGTATTCCTCTCTCCGGGGGAAGATTCATTAATTTTTACCATAAGCAGCTTGATTCGATTGTGCCACCAGAGGAGGATTTGCAGATCACAGACCCAGCCGCATCTTTCTCATACTTAAAGAAGTCTCAGTATCTGCAGGGTCCAGAAACGGGAACATCCACTGCCTGAACAAGGACTTGACGACTGTTCACAACCTGCCTCAGCCTCCAGTCCATTACCCTTGCCTATTTTGTTATAGTAATCAAGTAAAATACTTCTACTGAAAAGGGCTGTAGGTGAATTTTAATCCATTAGCCATCTACCAGACCTTCTCTGCCATCCTTTAGACTACATATAGTTCCTCTCCTTGCCCTATTTTCTTGTGTGTCAATATTTATATCAAGCAAGCCCTCCTCATCTGCCCATCCTTTATCTGCCAGACGAACTCCAACTCCTATTTCAAGACCCCATTCAAATATTCCCTCCTTTCTGCAGCTTCCCTCAGCTTCCCCAGGGAGAATTGACAGTTTCCTTTCTTTGAGCATATTCATTCATTCATTCATTCATTGACAACTACCTACCAGGTGCTGTTCTAAGCATGGGGTGTGGAAGTGAACAAGAAAGCATAGAGCCTGTTTTCTAGCTGGGGAACCAATATGAAATAAAACGTAAGCTAATACTTAAGTTCAGAAGGTCAGAATTGATAAGCGCTCTGAGGAAAATGTGGAGTGATGAGAAAGAGTGAAATTGGCAGAGTGAAGAGTGATACTTGATGAAGAGATCAGAAAGAGCCATTCTGATGTGAGATCTGGGCTAAAACTTGAATAATGAGAGGGAGGCATCCATCCTCCAAGTATAGAGCCTGGGACATCTTGGCAGGTATGTAACCAGCTCTTCTCTTCTCAGAGACTGTGAGCTCCTTGAGGGCAGCACTCCAGCTGCCAGCACTCCTAGCATCCCCAGACTCTTGGCATCTCTGTTACCTTGTCCAGGATTCATGCATAGCAGCAGGCAGCTGCAGGTGATGGCTCAGGTGGCTTCGTTTAATTTAAAACTTTATTTTCAGTTGTGCCTGTTATGCATTTGTTAGGCATGCTACTGGGTTTTTTTTATTATTATTATTCAAAGAAGAAAATCACTATTGTTTTTTTTTTTCTCTGGGTTCAAGACATTTTGGAAACAAAGTTTGGGAAATCTACTTGGGAAATGCATTTTAAGTGCCAGCTAACATCTTGGAATTGGTACCATGACTGATGCGGTCTTGGTGTAGTTAATGTCTTATGCGATGTCTCTGATCTTTACTCAAATTCATCTCCTACTCTGGGTAGTGAAGTCTGGGGAGACCCAGAGGTGTGGAGGGAGGGTTGTGTTAGCTTCTCTTTCTCCGACCTCAGAGAAGACACCAGCCATCTGCAGATCAGCAGTACCCTCTCTTAGTACTTACTAGGCTATTATTATATGATTGATGTCAATCTGTGCCACTAGACAGAGGGAATGGCATTGTCTCTCTGTCTGAAAATTCAAGTGCCAATCTCTTTGCATCTGGCACACAGTAGGTGCTCTGAAAAGACTTGCCAAATGAAGAAATGAATGAATGAAGGCACAACAAAAACAGGAAATGGCAGGGACACCTCCAGTCCTGAACAGCCTAAGTTCAACTTCAAGGACCACAGTTGGCTTGAATTTTAATCCATCAGGCTGTCTCCATGTGTTCCATTTCTTCAGTAATGGTGGATGCATCAAGCACTGGGCAAGCTGCCAAGAGGAATGACTGTAAATGTTAACCATCTCATGGGGGAGGCAAACTTCAATCGAATGATGTCACAAAAAGTGTGGAATTATGAAGCGTGATGGTAAAAGCCAAGAAAGAAAGGCAAATGGGGCCTCAAGAGTACATAGCAGTGATCCTGGAACCAGGAGGATGTGAAAAGCCCAGGACCCTGAATAAGAGACTGGTGTGGTTGTTTTAATCTATTTTTTAACTTTCATTTTAGGTTCAGGGATACACGTGCAAATTTGTTATGTAGGTAAACTCATGCCACAGGGGTTTGGCATACAGATTATTTTGCCACCTGGCTACTAAACTTAGTATCCAATCGTTGATTTTTCTGATCGTCTCCCTCCTCCCACCAGCTGCTCTCAAGTAGACACCAGTGTGTGTTGTTCCCCTTTGGGTGTCCATGCGTTCACATCACTTAGCTCATCATTTAGTGAGAACGTGCAGTATTTCGTTTTCCAGTCCTGGGTTAGTTTGTTGCATAGTATTCCACGGCGTACATGTACCACATTTTCTTTATCCAATCTACAATTGATGGGCGTTTAGGTCACATCCATGTCTTTGCTATAGTGAATAGTGCTGCAGTGAACATATGCATGCATGTGTCTTTATGGTAGAATGAAGTGACTGTTGAGCCTTGACCTCCAAGGCTGAAATAGGTGAAGGAGTGAGGAGGCTGTTGTACTAGAGAACTATCCTGGGGCATCTGGAGCTGCTGAGGGAGGGGAATGGTATGAGACAGCAGACAAGGCAGGCCATTGTCAGGTTCTGTAAGCTCTGCTAGGAATCTTCCTTGGTATCTGCAGTGCACAGGAAATCTTTTGAGAGATTTCAGTGGGGAAATTATATGTGCAGAGCTGAGTCTGGAATCATCTCCTGGGCTGCTTGCTGCGGGGTAGGTTGGAGCAGGCAGGAGAGGGATGGGAAGCTTATTGGGAGCTGGTGTCCGGGTGGGAGAGAATGATCACTTAAATGCACTGTGGGTGCCAGGATGGGGAGAGGTAGACAGATTCAGGAGATGTTTTGGGGGCAAACTCAACAAGCCTTGGTGATGGCTTATTTAGCTCAGTGGTTTTAAACCAGGGACAGTTGTGTCTTCCAAGAAACACCAGGAAATATCTAGATATTTTTTGGTGGTCGCAAGTGGCTGGGAGATTGGTGGGAAGAGGGTGTTACTGGCATTTCGTAGATAAAGACCAGGGATGTGGCTAAATATCCTACAGTGTGTGGAGCAGCCCCTCCCCCAACAGCAAAGCTTTATCTGGCCGCAATGTCAATAGTGCTGTGGTTGAGAAACGTGGCTTCAGATGCAGAAAGATCAGAGACACAGGGTCAGAGGTGACCTTTGGGTCTTGTCTTGCTAACAAGGTGAAATGTCATGCCATTCTCTGAGATCTTGGGACCCTGGATAGCCAGTTCTTTTATAGGAGGAATGTGGAGTCAGTGGAGACCACAGGATGAATTTCTGAGGCATTTGGAGACATCCAGGTGAGGAGGTGTCTTGTTTTCTTAAATTTTCACCATCCCCCAGAAGGAAGCTGCCTTTTCTTTGTTAATGGAGTTTCCAACCACCGTGTCCTGAATTCTCACCTCCCCACCTGCCACCTTTCTGTATTCTACCTGCTACCTTTCTGTATTCCACCTCTCTCTTTTCTGCCCTTGAAGCAAAACCTATGGTCCTTGCATTAGAAAGGCTTTACTGCCATCACTACAACAAAATAGACAAGGGTAAAAGAAAGGCTTCAATAGAATTTCATTTGAGTATTTTATTTCCCTCCTTGTGTGTCATTTTCTCCTTAAAAAAAACTGAGGAAGAAGTGTGTTTTATTCTCTTCATCTGCAAAATTTCCTTCCCAGTCTGGCTGTGTGCTTGTCAGTGCTCAATGGATCAAGAGTGCTCTGAAAGCTCCAAGGAGCAGGAAGAGACTCAGGTGACCTGGTGAGAGCCACATTGAAGCTTGGTTCACATGTCATTAACGGAGCTCAGTTCTTGGAGGGCCTTGCAGGAAAGGACACTGACAAGCTGTGATGGAGTCTTTAGATCTCACCTGGGAGACCCCATGTGAGCACCTGTGAGGTGGTTCCCAAAAAACAGCCCACTCTCCAGGTCACCTCTCTCTGCTTCACCCCACTTATCTTTCTTCCTTTGTGCAAAGCACCTATTTGAAAGTAAAATATCAGCTAGAAAGGAAAGGAGTTTTAGTAGAAAGTACCACATCAGCATTTTGAACAAATTAAGTTGTGTGCAAGCTGAGCAGCCTGTATCAAGGGGAATGTGGTAGAGGGAATGTGAGCCCCAGGCTGCCTGCTGCCAGTTGCAGGCTGCCATATGCTTCACCAGCTTGTGCCCTCGAGGGTCCCCTTCTGGGGTGCCCAGTCTGGCTTATGATCATATTCCAGCATAGAGCACCCCCACCCCCACTTCATTGCACTGAGACCCATAGCTTTATTTCTTGCATCATTTTTCTCTACACTCAAAAAAAAAAAACCAACAACTCTGCCCAGCATGAGAAATCAAGTTAATGAAAATGCGACCACATTGAATTTCCAATAAGAGAATGGCAAAGCAAAACTTGTCAACTAAAGAAAGAGGCGGTCACTGTAATCCTTTAGAGGAGAGGTGGAAGCAGGAGTAATACAGAAGCTCATTACTGTAATCAAGGCATTTGCAACTGCTGGTGGTAGTAGGTGAAAGAGAGAAGCACAGAGAGGGGAGGACTGTGATGGAGGTTTTAACTGTATGTGTGCCAGTCTTTCCCACTCATCTTACTGATACAATCTGGATCATTCATACAAAAAAGGAGACAGAGTTTGCTACATTTGGCTGACCATGCCAGAAACACTAATTAGCACCAGCTGCTCAAAGTTGAAGATGCTCTTTCCTTCTGGTACAGGGGTGAGGACTTAGGTTCTAACTCTTCAAAATTCACAACCTTAGACCACAGGATGCACTTTCCCAGAGGAAACACTTTCTCCAGTGTGGCTATGTGCTTTGGTGCTCACACATTGGTGAAGCCCCAGGTATTCAACAGGGACAAACAAAACACCTGTGGAATCCCTTGGTCAGCTGTCAAGCAGGAGTTTGAAGCCATGGTGAACTAAAAAGGTTCTATCTCCCAAAGAAGCATTTTCCAACCAGGGGACACTGACGGAAGTTGATAGCATGTCTGGAAAACCTTTCCAGCATCTGCCGTGATGTCTTAATCCTCCTGTGAGGAGTGACAGAGGTAATGTGTGGCGTGGAGCCATTAGTGACATTTGGTGATTGAATGTTGCTGACGGCAGTGTCTTAATGATGGAGACAATTGATTGATAGGAGGTCAGTTGCCAAGTAGTTAATCCGATGGCAAATTCTGTTCATAATGGAATGCGAAGCATGCATGCAAAGCAGCCTGGTGGGGGATTCCTGCTGATGCAGTTGTGAGCACATGAGGAAGAGGAAAGATACCAAAGCCTGTGATGAATGCCTATCAAAGCTTCCCTTGTGAAACCTTATGGGAGTTCCATGAGGACAGAGATCATGTCTATCTTGTTCACTGTTGTATCCTTTGTTGCTGACACATAGTGGGCATTCAGTAAACATCTGTTAAATCAATGAAGCAGTGGATGAGTTGGAAGCTGCCTTCCTTAGCCTGTTTTACTTCCAGAATTCTCCTTTTTCACTGATGATAAGCCTAACTTCCCATGTTAGAAATCTAAGTTGCATTACATTTCTCCCTCTCCATTCCCCACCAAGTTCTGCATATTCCACCCCAGGAATACATCTCTAACATGTCTCCCTTCTCTTCTTTCTCTAGAACCAATCTGCATCTCTCAAGTAGTCTTCTAATAAATAAGCCCACCCCCATCTCTGTCCCATGCCCCTCTTAAGTCATTCATTCATTCATTCAGAGACGGTCTTATTCCATTAATGACATCAGGCTGGAGTGCCATGGCATGATCTCAGCACCCTGCAACCTCTTCCTCCTAGGTTCAAGCAATTCTCATGTGTCAGCCTCCTAAGTAGCTGGGATTACAGGTGCACACCACCACGATCAGCTAATTTTTGTATTTTTAGTAGAGACGGGGTTTCACCATGTTGGCCAGCTGGTCTTGAACTCCTGACCTCAAATGATCCACCCGCCTCAGCCTCCCGTAGTGCTGGGATTACAGGAATGAGCCACTGCACCTGGCTTAATTCTTTTAACATATAAATCTCATCTTGTTACATTCCTGACTTTGATTTATAATCAAAGTCAACAAGTGTTATTTGGCCATAGATATCTCTTAGGCCATGACAACCCACCTCCTACTGCCTTCTCAGCCTTGGGTTCACCTTGTGTCAGTGCCCATGTTGCTTGCTTCACTGTATCGTATTTCTTACCCTTCCAAACACCCACCCTGCATCTTCGTGTTTCCTAGTCTTTGCTCATATACTTACTCAGGCTGGACATCCATTCTTATCTTTTTTTCCTGGCAAAACATGCTCTTTGTTTAAGATGTGTCATCTGGGGACCTTCTGATCCTTGTCTTCCTTTGGAGAAGTATATTCACCTCTCTTTCCTTTCTTCCATTTTTCATCACTTTGCACTTGAATTGTTGATTTGTCTACCCATCTCACCTACTGGCCTATGAATGTGTCAAGTAAGGAGCCATAACATCTTTTTCACTGTTCCTTCCAGCAACTAATATGGTTCCTGGCACATAAACACTTAATGTTAGTTGAAAAAAATGGATAGATGAATGGATGGATGGATGGATGGATGGATAAGTTGACAGATGGATGGACAGGTTGGTCAATGGGTTAATAAGTAATAGGTTAGATGCATGACAAAATGAATGGAAGAAGGAATTGGATGGAAAATAAATTGATTAATTCCAGGGGAATACTAAGAAAATAATTAGCAACTCCACCACCTCCCACCTTGGGATAAATGATATGGCCCTGTCCGGGGAAGGCTGAGTGCCCTCTTGGTCTATTTGTCCTCTAGACAGTGAATTCGGGGGTTCCAGGTACCTGATCATCAGGGTGTGATCTAGAAAGGAGCCTGTGGACCTAGTTGGGCATATTCTCTTGGTCCTGGGGACTCTTTGTGCCATGGAGAAGAGCACAGTTTGAGAGAGGTCAGAGTGGGCTCTCAAAAGTGTGGAACCCAGCTGCTTTTGTCCAAAGTCATTATCTCACCAGGAAATGTCTAAGACATATGGGCAAGGAGATGTCAATCTGGCAACTCCTGTACCTGTCAGTTCCAGTGGAGGATGCACCAATTGCTGGTGCTCACATAATAAATCATCTCTCAAGACATCACCCTAGCCTGGCCCTCCATCTCCTAGTCAGGCATTAACTAATAGAGGAAATGCAAAATGTTGATACTGAAGAGTATAGAGACAGAAGAGATTCACACTGAAAGTGCAAATTACTTTTTTTGCAGTAAGTGGAAAGTCACATTACTCTAAGAAGCTGCCTAATTATCTGTAATTATGCCCAAAATAGTCAAGCTAGTTTGGTAGCCAGTTGAGGAATTGCATCTTAAATGGATTTGTCACTAGAGAAAGAATGTTGAAACCTGGCAAAAGAGATTACTGTATTTCAGGGGAATGATGAGAACACATCTCATCATTGCCTGTGTTCAGTCTTTAAAAGACTGTGATTATTGGCCAGGTGCTGTGGCTCATGCCTGTAATCCCAGCCCTTTGGGAGACCAGGACAGATAGATCACGAGGTCAGGAGTTCAAGACCAGACTGACCATCATGATTAAATCCCATATCTACTAAAAATACAAAAATTAGCCAGGCATGGTGGCATGCGCCTGTAATCCCAGCAACTCAGGAGGCTGAGGCAAGAGAATTGCTTGAACCCAGGAGGTGGAGGTTCCAGTGAACCGACATTGCACCACTGCATTCCAGCCTGGGTGACAGAGCGAGACTCCATCTCAAAAAAAAAAAAAAGTGTAATTATTGTAAACATTTTTGCTAAGGGAGCATTATTACAGCTATGCATTGTAGCATTTTATGGTATTTGGTGGAAACTCTAATGTGAATTCAGAGCAGTCCTAACATTCTGAGTTTAAATTATCGATGATTAGGATCTAATATTAAATTGAGATAAATAAACCGTTTTTATATGAGGGTTTTTTTTCCCTGATTGAAATAAAAGAATCTAGTTTCATTGTAGGCAATATAGGAAATACAAAAGTTATGAATAATAACATCTGTAGCCCCATCATCCAGAGAAAACTATTAGGAACTAATGGGTGTTTCTTGCTAGCTCTTTTCTATGCATATGTTTTTCTTGTAACACTGGAATTTTAATATGTACAAGATTATTTAGTTATATTCTTTCACGAGTATTTTTACCTGCTCTGTAGGCATCAAATTGTTAGGGGTTTTGTTGTTTTGTTTGGTTTGTTTTTTTTTTTTTTTTTTGAGACGGAGTATCTCTCTGTCACCCAAGCTAGAATGCAGAGGCATGATCTCAGCTCACTGCAAACTCTGCCTCCTGGGTTCAAGCAGTTCTCCTGCCTCAGCCTCCTGAGTGGCTGGGATTACAGGCAGCCACCACCACTCCCAGCTAATTTTGTATTTTGAGTCGAGACAGGTTTCACTATGTTGACCAGGCAGGTCTTGAACTCTAGGACCTCAGGTGATCTGCCCACCTCAGCCTCCCAAAGTGCTACAATTACAAGTGTGAGCCACAGCGCTGGGCCCAAAGTCATGGTTTTTAAATGTCAACATAATATTTGCCATGTTTACATACTACCGTTTACTCAACCACCAATTTATTGTAGATAATTTTGTTTCTTGCATAGGTATTATAAACAATTCTACAGTGAACATTCTTGTGCAAATATATTTGCCTTGTCTCTGCCTGTTTTCTTAATAATGTCTAAGAATGGAATTACTAGATCAAAGGGTATGAGATTATAGATTAGACGTCAATGTAGTAGTGTCACTTCTGTCTGTGAGTCTTGCTTTCTAGATCTTTCCAATTCAGGGTATAGAAATCAGAGGTAAAATCTTGTCAGACAGAAAAGAAGCAGTGGACACTTATTTTAAAACACATAGGCAATAGAGGAGAGCCTAAATTTGAACTCCAGCCTGAAAACCACAGGATCTCTGTAGATAGGAAGATCGAAGGCAACAGAAAGCCAAACAGAAGAGATAGGAAAAGAAAACATTTAAAGGGAGGCATAGAAGGGAGCATAGGAGGGTGAGAGAGGCAAAGATAAGTAGCCAGTGGAAAGTAGAGAAGAAAAATATCAGCCTGGCTGCCAAGGAAGGGGACACTAACTTCTGCAAAAGCTGTCAGAATCAAAATGAAGCTGCTTATGTTAAAACTTTTTTAAAAAGATTAATAAAAATTTAAAACCTTGAAAAATAGAGCTGAGAAGGGTTATAAAGAGGGGATTCTCACACTTGGATGCCTGGTAACAAAAACGTCACAAAAGACTCTGCAAAAACCACAGCCTTCCACAAAGACCATCACAACCTTACAGACACAAAAAATTAATCCTTCTGCAAGGACATCTGTCCAGAAGTTCCCTTTCCAAGCACAGAGTGATGTCACCGATATTATTGATCTTTGTAGCCAAGAATAATTACTTTAAAGCAATTATGTAATCCTCATTTTTTTCCTTCAAAAACATTTGTCTTTCTTTACCTCTCTGCACACACACACAAAGTTACTGCAGCACATGTATTCCCATTGCAGTGTCCTACTCCTGAATTGATATCTTTTTCTTTTAGAGAACCCCTCCCTGTTTGTTATCTAGCTTGATGCTTTCTAAGGCCACCCCTGTGCCACATAGGCAGAAACCTGCAGGGCCAGGGGTGGAGGGTGGGAGCCATTGAGTGAAAAAACCAGTCAAGGTCTACCAGCTTACAGCCCCTTGCTGACCACCTTGTATACAGAGAGAGGGCTACTCTGGTATTTTATCAACCAGACAGTTGGGCCGCTTGGAAGAGGGCAGATTTTTCCGTGTGGCAGAGTAACAAGTTAATATGCCATGTTCGTGGAGACTGCGGTTTATACAGTGGTAAACTCAAGCACAGAAACAGATATAGAGGCATTGTAGAACCTTGCTGCTCAAAGTACAGTCCATGGACCAGCAGCATTGAAAATGCCTGGAAGCTTTTCAGACTTTCAGAAACTCAGACCCTGCCTGCCCCAGGCCTGTGGCATCACAGTTTGCAGTTTAACTGATTCCCCAGGTGATTCATATACACATTAAAATTTGAGAAGTGCTGTCTTAAAAGACATCTTTTCATATGAATTTCAGACCTCGCTGGTACTTAGATTTCCAGTGTTCGCTGGAAGAGTTGAAAGATTTATGTGAGCATTTGTAGTTCACTGAATCGCATGTGATTTTAGAAGAGGGATTTCCAGATGTAAAGTTAAAACATGATGTATGATACTTAGCATAAGTGGAGAAAACCAGTCAATAAGCCCAAGGCTACATGGAACCATTCTGACTTTTTCAGAAAAGGAATCTGGGGGATAGTTTCTAAAGTCCATCAGAAGAGGTGTCACTAAATCAGATTTGAGGCAGAACACAGCAGGTAGGCTAATGCGCACCCTCTCTGCTCCCAACTCCAGAAAGTAAAATAGTTTGCAGTTGAGACTTGTAGATGCCCTAGACCGTTCCAAGCACTGTACATGAAATATCCATTCAAGATTATTCCATTGTGTTTCTATCAACTTCTTATTTTTTTTCAATGGGAAAATAGTTTTGGAGCCATGTGCATGTTAGAGACAGACAAAGCTATGGCCTGGGGAAGCAAGACTGGTACCCAGAGGGTTTCAACTGTTTCCCCACCTTCCCCAGTGACACAAACTATGCACCAGTATTAATCTTCAATGACTTTACAAAAAGACTTAACGAGACAAATCATGTAGGCACAATATAAAACTTTTATTCTTTCATGTTGTGTCTGCCTGCAGCAGTGTTGACACTCAAACGTTAGAGAAAGCTTGGGTCTAGCATCAAATCAGATAAACTATCATTTTACATTTTTGTTATTTTGATAAGCATTTCATAGTCTCTGGAGTAAGCCAGCCCTAAAAATCCTTGCTCATGTTTTTAAATGATAAGGGAGTTTCTGCAAAGTTAATATAATGAAGTAGGGAGAAGGCCAATGCTGGTCAAATGCCTCGGCTAAATCCACCCAGTCCTCACCAGCATCAGGAACAAATTGCAGCTATTATGCACCAAGCAGGAAGCAAAGCAGGTAACACATATTCTCACATGAGGTGGTCAGTCAGCCAAATAAAGCCAAAGTTGTCTCCATTCACAGATGAGGAAATTAAAGCTGGAAGGGGTCAAATAACTCATCCCCAGTCACAAAGCCATTAAGTGGTTCTGTCAGGATTTGAATCCAGAACCTAAGTTTGTCACCATATTCTTTTCCCTCTCTTAGTTTCAGTATTTCTCACAAATCAAAGGGCATGGAGACAAACAGAAACTATTTCCACTGCATCAAGAATGTGACTTAGAATCAGTACTGTCCTGGCTTCGATAACTTATCTAACAGAGGGGTCATCTTGTCATGGGGCACCCAACACTTCACCCCACAATTAGGCAACAGGAAATGTTCACAGTCTTAACTGATGCCTGGGAACTTTACAGCAAAGAAAATGTTGAAGTGTCTTCTGGGCTGTGTCCCTCCAGCCCTGTGCCTCTGTCCTGCTGTCTGCAGAGTTTCGTGATAGCTTATAATCATAATGACAACTCTCAGCCCATTTTCTATATTGGGGTCCTCAACCCCCAGGCCTGTAGGAACCAGGCCGCTCAGCAGGAAATGAGCAGTGAGTGAGCGAACGAAGCTTCATCTGTTTACATCCACTCCCTATCACTCCCATGACCACCTGAGCTCCTCTTCCTGTCAGATTAGTGGCAGCATTAGATTCTCATGGGAGCATGAATGCTGTTGTGAACTGCACATGTGAGGGATCTAGGCTGTGCACTCCTTTTGAGAATCTAATGCCTGACAATCTGTCACTGTCTCCCATCACCCCCAGATGGGACTATCTAGTTGAAGGAAAACAAGCTCAGGCCTTCCACGGATTCTGTATTATGATGAGTGGGATAGATTTTTTCATATACATTACAATGTAATAATAATAGAAATTAAGTGCACAGTAAGTGTAATGTTGCTTGAATCATCCGAAAACTGCCCACACCCTGGTCCGTGGAAAAATCATCTTCCACAGAACAGGTCCCTCATGCTGCAGAGGTTGGGGACCGCTGGCCTATGTGTATGATGGGACATGTTACTGACCTGTGACATTATACACACTACTCTGTGTTGAAGCAAATAAAGCTCACTGTAAGCCTTCCTGAAACAGTACAGATACAGAACCAGGGACATTTAAAAGTCTGCAATCGGGTTCTAAGGGTGGCATACCTGCCTTGCCCTTTGTTATAGGAAACTGACCCTGGAGTTGAGTCTGGGAGGTACTGGGAGGTGTCTCAGCAGGAGATAAGCAGCAGGGACTTGATGTCTTCCTAGATAATACTGTTACTTGGGTGGTACCTTTTCTCTTAACGCCCATTTGTGATACCAGTTTGACCCTGGTAGTACCCAATTTCAGACTTCCCCTGCCACCTGTGACTTAGAGTGAGTAGAGAGGCAATTGGGACACATGCTTTGATCATTTTGAGTGACTGAATCTTCCAGATAAAAACAATATAAAAGAGGAACTGCTCAGGGTCTCTGGAGTGGGGGTCTATAGATCTGTCACTTCCACAGACAAGGTTCCCATTCTTGGCTGTTTGCTGAGACCCAGGGGGCATTGAGCACTAGGAAATCAATGATGGCACAGCATTATAGAAAAAGGGCATCCACCAATGCTCACACAATCTGCAGGGCTCATTTCTTCCTGAGGCAGATGAGTTTTGCTGCACTGACAAGAATCCTTCTGGCTGGACATAATATGTCACCTCTTGTAGAAGGGTCTAGAGTTTGAGACCATCACATTTGCTTTCTGCCAGCCCTTAAGATTTAAGAATGAACCTACATTGTTTATTGGGATGTTCTCAGATTGTAGTGGTAAGATTGGATCTGGGCGGTACCGGTTAGCAGAGAGGGTTGATGTTTTCAGTCTTTTCCAGCAGCTGCAAACATCTGTGAAAGATACTTCCATCAAAAACAGAGCCTGAAGGCAAAAATAGTGGGTAATTGAAGAGCATCTAGATTTGTCTGTTATTTGCAACAGCTTCTTTCCTGACTGGTTGTGTCTTGGGCAGTCTCACTGTGTGTCTAATGCATGAATAATGTACGTATAATGTATGTGCCACTGCCTTAGAATAAGCAACGTGGACCACAGGTCTTGGGCACCTTAAATAATTTACATTTTAAATCTGCGTCTAGTCGGCGAGGCATCTGAGTCTGCATGTAACATTTATGAATACAAGTGGAACTTTTATTTCCATTTTTTTCCAAAAGCTAAATTGCATTTATTTGAGTGTTAGTGTTCCAATTAATTTAGTTGACATCATTTCAACTTTGTTGGAATACCTACTACTTACAATGAGTCATGTGGGCTGTTGCTATGGTTTAATGAGAGCAATAGAGACATTCCTCTAGCAAAATAGTACATTTTTAAATAATTTATCCTCGTGGGTAGGTGGGAAAACTGGGTCTGTGGCCATGCCCACAGTGCTGGTATCCAAAGCTGGTGTCCACAATCACATCAGGTCCTCTGTATCTGTGGCACCAGGGCAGACAGAGAGGTCAGTTTCCAACACCGTGGAGAACCACAGGCTCACCTTCCTCAATGGAGTCAGCACCTCATAAATTAGTCATGCTGGAGCCTTCTCCACAAGCTCCTGGAGGGAGCTAAAGGAAAGGCAAACTCCTTTCTTTTAAACACTGCTATCTTGTTAAGAACCACTGCCTGGAACTAGGAGGGCAGAGTAAAGACAGAGAAATGCGAAGACTGTATTCTGAAAAGTTAAGGAAGCAGTTCTGTGGCTGATTAGAGTGAACAATAATGTTGTGAGTTCTTTTTTTTTTTTTTTTTTCTTGAGTCGGACTTTCGCTCTAGTTATCCAAGCTGGAGTGCAATGACACAATGCCGGCTCACCGCAACCTCTGCCTCCTGGGTTCAGGCAATTCTCCTGCCTCAGCCTCCTGAGTAGCTGGGATTACAGGCACACGCCACCATGCCCAGCTAATTTTTTGTATTTTTCATAGAGACGGGGTTTCATCATGTTGACCAGGATGGTCTCGATCTCTTGACCTCATGATCCACCTGCCTCCACCTCCCAAAGTGCTGGGATTACAGGCTTGAGCCACCGTGCCCGGCCTGTTGTGAGTTCTTACAGTGAGCCAGGCACTGTGTTCATCACCTGACATGTACCATCATCTTTAACTTTTATTTGGAAAACTGAAGGCTGGGCGTGATGGTTCATGCCTGTAATCCCAGCACTTCGGGAGGCTGAGGTGGATGGATCACTTAAGGCTGGGAATTCGAGACCAGTTTTAGGAACATGGAGAAACTCTGTCTCTACTAAAAATACAAAAATAACCAGGCATGGTGGCAGGTGCCTGTAATTGCAGCTGCTCAGGAGGCTGAGGCAGAATTGCTTGAAACTGGGAGGCAGAGGTTGTGGTGAGCTGAAATAGCACCACAGCACTCCAGCCTGGGCAAGGAGAGTGAAACTCTGTCTCAAAAGAAAGAAATGAGAAAGAGAGAAAGTGGGGGAGGAGGGAGGGAGGGAGGGAGGGAGGGAGGGAGTGGGGGAGAAAGGAAGGAAGGAAAAAGAAACAAAAGAAGGGAGGAAAGGAGAAAGGAAAGGAAAAAGGAAAGGCTGAAAACCCTGAGGTTTTCAGGCACCTCAATTCTACCCATTGTCCACCTTAATTCTAACCATTTTCCAGATGAGAAACACACAGTTGCCAAGCAACTTGCCTGCTGTCGCAACGATTGGAAGCCAAGAGCCAAAGGCACCCACAGCATCTTTTTGAAACTTGATGCTTTCATGTCTGCCCAAATTCTCTGATCGAGAAATTGTTTTCTAATTCTTTTTTTTTTTTTTTTTTTTTTTTTTGAGACGGAGTTTCGCTCTTGTTACCCAGGCTGGAGTGCAATGGCGCGATCTCGGCTCACCGCAACCTCCGCCTCCTGGGTTCAGGCAATTCTCCTGCCTCAGCCTCCTGAGTAGCTGGGATTACAGGCACGCGCCACCGGGCCCAGCTAATTTTTTTTTTTTTTGTATCTTTAGTAGAGACGGGGTTTCACTATGTTGACCAGGATGGTCTCGATCTGTTGACCTCGTGATCCACCCGCCTCGGCCTCCCAAAGTGCTGGGATTACAGGCTTGAGCCACCGCGCTGTTTTCTAATTCTTATGTTTTAAAAACAAAAATAAAAGATTAAATCCAATCAAACGATGGGCCAATGTACATGTTGGTTATTCAAACCATGGGGGCCTCATCCCATAGTGACAGTAGCAGATTTGGGACTCATGAAACTCTCATCCCTTCAGCTTCCAACAATACCCCAGCTCCTTCTGATGGAACCCACTATCTCCTTAATTCTTTATGTGATAAACACATACTGAGTAGCTACTCTGTGTTAGTCCCTGGACAAGAGCTGAACAAAGTCAAAAACGAGATAGGAGAGGTCTCCCTCTCATGGAGTTTAGAATATAGTAGACATATTCATAGTTCTGACTGGGCAGAATTTTTCTCTGCTACTTTTATGCATAGTTTCCAGCTCTGGAAGCTAATGTTACAAAGATAAAAGTTGCATTTGATATATAATGCAATGGAACACTACCCAGCATTGAAAAATGAGAAAATCCTGCTGTTCGCATCAACGTGGATGAACCTGGAGGATGTTGTGCTAAATGAAATAAAACAGACTCAAAAGGACAGATAGTGATACCACATATGTGATGAATCAAAAATAGTCACACTCATGGAAGCAGGTGGAAAAATGGTTGCTAAGGGCTGGGGGGAGGGAGATTGCCATAGCATTAGTCAAAAAGTACAAAGTTTAATTTATACAAGTTCTATTTAGAGTTCCACTTAGCATTGTTTTTCCATAACATTGACAAGAAAAATGGAAAAAATGTTTATCAGCCCCTGTACCTGCCTTCTGTGTGCTCTGCCATTGATGTGACTTAGCTTCTTTCTCCGCGTTTACATTGTTTTGTCTTGCTACCTACTTACTTAGTCTCTACAAGTTTCAATTCCAAATTCCCAAGAGGTAACAATGATTGACTCAACCTTAATCATATGAGTTGGTTCCCCTTTGGGGTATAGCCCACCCCTGGCCCAGTAAGACGTGGTGCTGTGGCAAGAACATGTGTTCCATAAGCTTGTGCCTCCAGGACTGCAGGGTTGAGCAGATTAACCTGGAAGGGAAATGGTATGTCTGGCAAATTAGAACAAGTTAGAAGTATAATCACCTGTAAATTCATGCTTTATTTTCTGGAGTTTTTTTAAATTTAGTTTTCTTCCCAAACCTTCTGTGACTTTGAAACCAATAGATCGTTTTTGATTGGCTATTGTTCTTTTCTTCCCCTGAAAATATTCAATCAACCTCTTCTCTCACTCCTTCAAAGATGCTTCAGGCCAGGCATGATGGCTCACACCTGTAATCCCAGCACTTTGGGAGGCAGAGGCAGGTGGTTCACCTGAGGTCAGGAGTCCGAGACTAGCCTGACCAGCATGGGGAAATGCCATCTCCACTAAATAATACAAAACTAGCCAGTGATGGTGGTGCATGCCTGTAATTCCAGCTACTCAGGAGACTGAGGCAGGAGAATCACTTGAACCTGGGAGGCAGAGGTTGTAGTGAGCCAAAATGGCACCATTGTACTCCAGCCTGGGTAATAAAAGCAAAACTCCATCTCAAAAACAAAAATGCTTCAAGGAAGGGAAGGCATGCTATCAAGGTATATTTTCCTCCCCTTCTTCAGGGGCTCTACATTTAAGTCAATAGTAGCACAATGTAAGAAGAAAGGCTATTACCAGCTAACATTTACTGAGTATTTACTAGGCTATCAGCACTGGTCTAAGAACTTTACATGTTAAAATTCGTTTATTTTCTACAATGATCTTAAACAGAATTTTCTTCATTTTCTTATTTGCAAAATGATACTACCTAATATACAAGGAGATGGTGAATTTTGAAAGATAATGTCCCTGCATTTCTTATTGTTCATAGTACATACCTAATAAACTGTGCCTGGTGATTGCTGTAATGGTATCATCAACTACAGCAATGTGCCACAGCTCAATGGCAATGCTGTTTTGTAGTTCCTTAAAAGAGACCACTGATCTGAATCTGACTAAACTGAAGACAGAGCACCAACATCAAATGAGGATTCAGATATCCAAAGCGGGAGACATGAATAATAAAAAATGGTTAGAGCCACAAGTTGGAATCCGGTGGAATATAGTGCCACCGAGCCAAGATCCCAGAGAGCCGAATTCTGAGAAATCCATGTCCGGAGAATGAGGTCAGGACCCTGGAGAGCTCACAGTGGTGTCCGGGTGTCTTCCACAGCTAGATCTCAGACTAGTGCAAAACTCTGCATAGGGCTCCGGCCTTGTAAGGGTCTCATCTTGTTTTATTTGGGGTTCTGGCATAAGTGGAAGCCTGGGTGCCAAAGGGATAGTTCAGAACTGGAATCTTCTGACCTGGATAGGGCAATTAAATTCTTGGTTGCACTAGACAGTGCCTCAGGATCCTTGTCGGAGAATAAGAACTTTGGTCTTCTCATGTCAGGAGATGAGTTCAGCTCTACTACCAGAATAGAAAAGAAATAGCAAAATAGATAGCAAAAAATTAGCAAACGACACCAACTTCTTTTCTTATGTAGCCCACAGTGAACAAGAGGCAATTGTCTCAATCAGATTCAGGAAAAACACTGGGTTACATTTGGATTCTTTATTTTTAGATGTTTAATTTCTATTTGCCTATTTCATGAAAGATTGGTAATCACACATAAATCTGCATGAGTAAGAAGACACCCATGAAAATAACTAGTGCTACAGATGGAAGATTTGAGATAAGGCGTATCTTAAGTGAATAGATTGTCTTTTCTCTTTGTGAACCTTCAAACTTCATGCCATGTAGGTTTGGTGAAGAATGTCTTTGATGTCTGTACACCAACATCCACCTGGAGAGTTTCTGCCTGTCTATTTTGGGTAGAAGATACTTAGACAAAAAAATTCATCTTGATAGGAGGAGAATGTCAAGAAATAAACCATGTCTGTGTTCCTGTAATACTAATACCAAACTTGGTTAACGTGCATCTGAAACGTAGCTAGAAGTGCTGCTCTGCTGTTAGTATAAAGTACCCTGAGTGTTGTATATTTGGTTAGACTGTGGGGTGGCCAAGAGGGAAGAGGACTTGGATTCTGTCCTGAGCTTGTGGCGGGCTGGCAGAGGGACCTTGGACAAGTCTCATTTTCTGTCTGGGTGTGTCTCCTCATCTGTGATAGAAGGAGCATTGGATTAGCTGGTCTGTAAGATTTCTTTCATGATCAGAAGTACAGAGTGAGTATGTGAATGATGAGTGAATTAGTGAACAAATTTCTCCTTGTTGCCACATTCTAGGAACAGCCAATGAATTTGCAAAGAGGGGCAAGAAGCAGCATCTACCAGCTGCTTCCTTTTCTTGGGAGCCCTCTCAGAGCCTAATAACATGGGGAACCATTACTAAATTATGGCTATGTGCAAGTTTACTAACTTTGAGTGGATAGTGATTCTTCTTGGAGGTTTTAAGCAGTCATGGAACCAGGATGGACTCCTGAGATGGACACCTGCATTTATTTACCTCAAACTCAACATGATAAAAATGCTTTTGAAGCTGTAATTTTACATCTTGAAAAAAGATTAAGGCAATGTGCAAAGACAGAGTGACTTGGAGAAAATGCATTAATTAGATTTGAAATGTTTATAATTTAATGTCAACTAAATTGGTTAAACTGAGGTCCTTTGGGAGTGGTGACAGTTAACCTGTTCCTATTGGTAATCAATATGCTTGATTTGGTGGAAATTTTACATATAACCTTACAAATCCTTTTGACCTAAGTGCAGGTTTCCTCTAGAAAAGACTGGTTTTAGAAAGGCAGGTGTGTGTGTGTGTGTGTGTGTGTGTGTGTGTGTGTGTGTGTGTGTGTATGCAGGTGTGTGTGTATGTGTGTGCGTGTGTGTGTGTTACACATAACAGACAACAAGTCTTCTTGAAAAACAGACCTAGTAGTGCCAAGTAGCGTATAACCATCCCCAAATCAAAGCCTCCTGCCCTATTTTCTGCCTTTCCTCTGCTCCTTGCCAGAGCCAACCTACCATCTCTCTAGGTAACTTAGCACCATTGCTCTCCAGAAGCTGAAGTGGGACGGGTCAATTTGTTTATTCCATGATGTTACTATGAGTACAAATCCTGGAATCTGAGAGATCCAGGTCTGATTTTGCAGTGTCCTCACAGCCTGCCGGTGTGACTGGGATAAACAAGCTTAACCATTAGTTTCTTCTTCTGCAAAATGGGGATGTGGAACCATCCTCACAGAGCAGTTATGAGGCTGAATGAAGTCAAATATGTGAAATGATTAGCACCATGCCTGGTGTTTTGCAAGGAAGTGTGCAGTATCTGAGAGGCACTACTAGTATCAGTAGTACTGTTGGTGTTTATCAGGTGCCTTCTGTGTGCTGGACACCATGCAAATCCCCAGAGACGCAAACTGGACCAAGTCTGTACTTTCAAGTAGTTCAAAATCTAGAGGGGAAAAGTGGCAGGCAAGCAAGTAATCAGGGAACGACTGGGTAAGTGATGTGACAACAGGGCATTAGCATAAACCAGACAAGGGGCAGAAAGGAGGGGAGGGGCTGCTTCTTGAAAAAGGTGACATATGGGATGAATTTTTGTGTGTGTGAGATGGAGTCTCACTGTCACGCAGGCTGGAGAGCAATGGTGCAGTGTCAGCTCACTGCAACCTCTGCCTCTTGCATTCAAGTGATTCTCCTGCCTCAGCCTCCCGAATAGCTGGGATTACAGGCCCCTGTCACCACACCCAGCTAATTTTTGTATTTTTAGTAGAGATGGAGTTTCACTATGTTGGCTAGACTGGTCTCAAACTCCTGACCACAGTTGATCCACCACCTTGGCCTCCCAAAGTGCTGGGGTTACAGACATGAGCCATTGCGCCCAGGAGGGATGAATCTTAAGCCAAGTGGCAAAAAGGCAAGAATATTGTCTGACACATTGAGGGATCAGGGATAGTCTGTACAGAAGCCAGAGTGAAGAGTGTGGAAGTCGCAGAAAGGCAGCCCTCCTCTGCCCTGGCTCCACAGTACCCATGTTTACCACATAACAATTATCTGAGTCATGCAGAAGTGCTGTAAACTGTTTTGTCCAGTTCGAAGTAGTCTTGTTCATACAAATGAAACACCAATGAGGGCCACCATGGGAGAGGGAACGTTCCATTTTATGTCTTGCTTGTCAGTGCTTTTGAGTCTCCCCGTGCATCACTTCCCTGCCCCGCACCTGCCAGGTATGTGGGATCTCTTGCATGTTTGCAGTTCTTCGGTACTCTTCAGTCCCAGTCATCCTTCTCAGACCCTTGTCCTCTAGAAAAGCAGTTAGATCTTGACCAGGCTTTCTCGGATTCTGGCTAAAAGTTTCCTCCTCATAGTACCCTGACCCCAGACTCCTGCTGGATGCCATCCAGTAGAGCTGTCGAAGCCCTCATCTCCGCTACAGGCCTGGCCCACTCTCTCCAGCCTTGGCAACCCTGACACCAGAGCCCCCTTGGGATTTCCATCCTTCTTCCACTGTTCTTTTTTTTTTCTTTCTCAGTTGCAGAGGTTTTCAGAAGGACTGATTACCCGGTCTCTTCTTTCCCCAAGAGTGCTTCTTTGTCACAAATGATTCCACTCCTTGAGGACATTTGGTGACATTTAATTCATCTCCTGTTCTCTGCTTGGATGAATTCTCTGAACTCCCCGAGAGGAAGGACGAGGCAGTGGAACATCTGAGAAATGCAATCTTTACGTGGTGGGTGAAGATGATGGATTTTCATCTCCTTCCTCATGCTTTTTCCTGCTGCATGGGGACTTCTAGGCATTCTCCTTTCTCCTCCCTGCTTTTAACTGATTTATTCTTTTCTGACTTATGACTTTTCTTTTTCACATGTAACTTGTCTGATCTTTCTCCTTTTGGCACCCACCTCTCATGCTATAGCATTTGCACTGTATTGCATATTGTTTAAGCCTGGGACCCAGTTGAGTTTTAAAGCAGGTATGAGAAGCTTTGCAAGGCTACAGAACTGTGTTCATCCCTCTCTTGACTTGGACTATGGAAGTTGCCACCTGCTAAGATGCCCTGAATGGTGTGTGGGGCTCTCAATTGGCCTGACAGTACCACAGTGCTCTTCCAATTTCTTGGGGATGTCCAGGCACTTGATAGTAGCAGCCTTGTTACCTGCTCCTCTACTTGCAGTCGAGGTAAGGATCAGCATTGTTCCCTTGCACCCACCCTGTTGGAAAGGTAAATACTGTTCTTCCCTTTCTTTAACTTTATGCACCTCAGTGCATAAAGAATATCTGACCTTTTCCCCCCATGGGGCGGTGGTGGCCTGCTGGGATGGGAGCTCCAGCTTCTTTGTCATCCCCTCACTCCTTTTATAGGAAGACAAGTAGCTAAATGATTGTGGGAAACTGACATGCCCTTCCAGCCATATTTATTGTTAGGTAAGGTCCCTGGCTCTCAAAGGCAGCACCCCACCTCCGTTCTCCTTTCTCCCTCTTCCACTCTCTCCATCCAGGTGCAGCAAGCCCTTTTGTGCTTCCTGTTCTCTGGACCCCCGCATGCCCTGAGCAGGCATGGATTTGCTCTCCTTGGACATCTGATGAGGCTGGGCAGAACATCAGGTGGGAGGTCCTGGTCAGTGGCAGGGAAAGCCCTGCTCTCTAGCTTACTTTATGACAGCCCTCTGCCCTCAGGGTTGTCATCACCTGCTCAGATAATAATCTCACTCATCATTTCTCATCTGCCTGGTGTTCTTTGCATGTTACTTCCAGAGGCAGAATCCCAGAGAAGAGAGAGAGCTCTGAGCTCCTGAGAAACACTCCTCCAGAAAAGCTCTGCAACCAAGGAAATAAAGAACAGTGGAAGAGAAATGCTCTCCCTTATTCTCACCCTCATCCCTCACTTATCCTTTTTCCACTTCCCCACATTCCCTCCATCCCTGGGAGATTTACCCACCTGCCACTCCCTGTGTGTCATACAATTCCAGGCTCTGTGCTCTTTGCCTGCCTGCACCTGAAAGGCCTTACAGTTTTCCCCATTTGCCATCCAGCCAACCCCTACTTGTTCATAACTCAGATTCAGTGTCCCCTCTTGCAGGAGATCCCTGACTCCCCAGCCAGGCTTAGCTGCTGTTCTTCTCGGCTTTCCCAGTGCCCAGTCATGGCTCTCATCACTGTATTCTCTAAAACCATTGACTTCTTTCCCTTCCCTAGCAGTCTGTGAGTCTGTAGAAAAAGATGCCATATCAATCTAATGTTGTATTCCTGGTTCTTGGCACATAGTGGGGGAACTCATAGAGACTAGAGAGGAACCAGAGATAAATGAGTGCCCCTTGAATCCTGGGCGTACCTATACGATAGGAAACATCTCAATGTACAAGTTGCAGGCAGGGAAACTGGGGCAAAAGAAGAGTTGCTTGCATAAGACTTAGCTAGTAAATGGCAGAGCTGGTGCATGTGAAAATTTCTGAGGCAAAAATATGTACTTATTTAAAATTTTTTTTAAAAAGTAAGAAAATGTCCAGACACAAGTTTTAACCCTGTAAATTCTGTTGCCCTCAACTGCAACCAAAGCCCCAGTTCATTGCGTCCTACACAGAGTGCTGCCCACATTCACCTGGGGAATCAGCAGCTTGTACACCTTGTTACTTCACCTCCAAACCCAGCTCACAAGCAGGTGGGGATGCTCACCAACTGTCCCGTTAGCAGAGCTTCCCTTTTAAGTCAAATTCTCTCCTCCTCCCAAGCTTATCTCAAAGGCGTTCATTGGTCTGAATACATGTGCTGGTGGAACGAAATGAAACTCACCCCAAAACAAAAGAAGAAAAAAACCCAATCCGATGCAAAATCTATCTGCATTTCAGAAGCTGTCAAGATGAAAAATGAAGCCACGAGTTTGGCCTTTAAAGATATTAATTTCTTATAAGATGAACTGGAGAGTGGTAACTAGAAAATTCCCTTATCTCTTAGGAAGAACAAACAGGATGAAATTCTGATCCTTCTGGAGCCTTCCATGTCATTTCCAAATTCAACTATTACTTGTTCACGGTTCATTTATGAGGTTTCTGAGCATAATGAATGTCCGTACATGTCACTGAGTTATTGATGAATCGTTGTTTCTATTCTGAGCTCATCATGTCGTTCAGTGTGCTTTGGCCTTGCTGTCACTTTAGGGGGTGATACTTAACCCAATGGAGCAAATCTGAGCAACTCCTGAATGGTGGCAGGGATTTGGGCTCAATGAAGGGCACCCACAATAAATGCCTCCTTGTTAGTAGATGGGAAGAACTGAGGAGACAAAGGGGAAATTGCATGCATACTGCTGGCATCTGCAACATCTCTAGCATATGTCTTTTCCAGCAGTTAGGAAGGATCCTCAGTCTCCCGTTCCTCCCTTCGTCCCATTCCATCTCCAGAGCTCCACGTGATCAGCTCCCAAAGCCACTCACTGGTCTGTTCCTTTGGGGCCTCTGTCTACTTCTTGCCCTAACCTCTCTTTCCTGGACCATTGCAGAGTCTCAGAACTGCCTCTCTGCTCCCATCTTCATCCATTCACCTACTGCCTCCTGAACATTCTTTTCTGAAACAGTCTCCTCTGTTTGAAAGTACTGATGGCTCCATCTTGCCTAGTGCAGCAACTTTAAATTCCTTAGAATCTTGCCCCAAACCACTGCCTGGCCTCCTCTCCTTTTTCTCCTTCTGAATACTGTAGATTCCTGCCAAATATGTTATTCCACAAATCTATGAGGACCTTGCCTGCCTTCTGTCCTTTGCACATGCTCTTCCTTCAGGCCGTGCTCTCTTCCTTCCCTCGTCCACCCGGGAGACTCCTGCAGATCCTCCCCTGCCTCTCCCAAGTGGAACCAGCTGCACACTGCACTTCACCATGGTGGCATGTACAGTACATGTGGCCACCAGTTGATTGACAGATTGCCCCTGTAAGCCAGTCTGCTCAGGGCCATCTCCAATGAAACAGTGTGCTCCCCTTTCTTGGGGAGTAACTTTAGACAAGTTGCAGGGGGCTGTGGGCCGTAGCCTTGATGCTATTGTTTCTTTGGAAATTATTCTAAAAAATATTTAGATGAATGAAATAATATGTTCATTAAAAACACATTTTTCTATTTTTTTCTAAAAGTGTCTTATACAATTTCCATCAGGATTAACGGAGAAAACTCCTCCAGATTCCTAATTGTCTTCTTCCCATGATAACAAAATCTCTGTCCTCTGGTCACAATGACACAGGACGTGGGCTCAGAGATGTCCAGGCACCTGGCTCTCTGCCCATCTGCCTCTCTGGAGGAGCCAGTGGTTTTAAACTGATCATCATTCTTTCCATTTCTCAGACTCAAGGTCCCTGTTCCTGTGTAGCCCATGTTTTCTTACAAAATGGGAAGAATCTCTATTGCTGGCCAGAAAGCAAAGCAAAGGAACCTGAGCACACAGGATTCTAACTCATGCTGTTGATTTTATGAGTACAGGTCTTGCATTGTAGATGCCAGACAGAGTATCCACTTCCCCCAGTGGCCACAAAACTACTTTGAGAACTAGCTAAAGAGCCACATGGGGTCTTCTCTGTCTGTTCACCCCACCTTCTAAAATCCCCCCCTTTCACGGCTTGCCTGTGATGGCATTTGTCTCAGAGACTTGACTCTGTGTCTCCCCAACAAGATGAGGATGCTATCTGCCATTTAACCCAACCCTTTCTGAGTTCTGATCATGTTCCTGTACCAGGCAGTGAGAATGGCAAAGCCAAGGAAAAACATACTGTTGCCCTCACCACGCTCATGGTCCAGTGCAGAACAGCCTCACTGCTTTACTGGGCTGCTGTGGGAGGGAGCTAGCACAGGGTATGCAGCCGCCAGAAAAGACAGCTGGGGAGCGCAACAGCAGGAGACAGTCCATCCTAGAACTCCCAAAGATTCTTTCTCGTTCTTTTATATGCATATATATTTACAGGTGTGTATGTATTTTATATGTATATAATATGCATTATAAATATAAATTTTATATTTATAACATATAAAATTATATATTATATATTCATATTACATTAAATTACATGTTTATGTATTACATATATAAATTTATATTGATTATATTATATATTATACATATAAATTCATATATTACATATATTTATTATGTATATAAATTATATATGTCTATATACTATATATTACATATATAAATTTGTATGTATATATATATATATATATCTTATCCATATATATATATCTTATCCATATATATATCTTATCCATATATATATATCTTATCCATATATATATACATATCTTATCCATATATATACGTATATATATATATATATATATATATATATATATATA
>CM052654.1:5966032-6094411 GCA_028533165.1 Leontopithecus rosalia
GGAATTTAGAGAGATGGAGATAGCTGGGGAATTTAGAGAGAGATGGAGATAGCTGGGGAGTTTAGAGAGGTGGAGATAGCTGGGGAATTTAGAGAGAGATGGAGATAGCTGGGGAATTTAGAGAGAGATGATCTAATATTTACAGTAGTGAATCCCTTTGGAAATAAGATTTATGTGATATAGACAGGAAGATAAGTGCTCTCCCAAGGGCTCTTAGAGGAGCCCACAGGGGACTATTATTATTTCAACACCTGAGAATGACCCTCATGGGAGCTGATGTTTCACTACACACCCCACAGAAGGATAACCAGCCCATCCCGAGGAGATTTCCCCAAGGAGAAGACAATGGAAAAATAATTTCACGCTTGCATTTTTAATTTTGCAGTTTAAAATCTCTCTAAACACACTTTCCCCTTTAAAATGTGATCAACCAACATTTCCCCAACGTAATTATGGCGAATAGCCAGTTACAGCATTCCCTTTGGAATAGCCGCAGGGATATTGCTTAGATTTAAGGAAGAAGGTGTGCGTGAAACTGTGATTAAAGCTGAATGTGTTTAGTTACCACCATTATTGAGAGGATTATTAAAGAGTCTGTGTGACTTTGGGATATGTAGATGTGGCTAAGTAGGTGTGCCTGTGTGTAGGGGCCCACTTTTGGCTCATTGTTGGGCTCTGCGGGAACCTGGATTGTCTAGCCCTGGCCTTCCTGATAAACTCCCTATGTGTACTTAAGAAACTCACCGAGTTCATTCGAGAATGATCTGTAAGATTTCTTCCGGGTCTAATATTGTTGGAAGTCTTGATGGTACTTAAATAATAAATTAACATTAAAGTGATACTGAGAACATATAGACCTGTTTCTACTTTACAGTCTGATATGGATACCAGTGATCTCAAAAGCCCTTAATTTGATGAATGCCACTGTCCCCCGCATGACAACAACTGTAAGAGGCGCTGGCATTGATGGGGTTGCTTATTGGTGCCAAGCGCTAGATTGGGTGTTGTCTCAGCGTTTGCTTACTGGGTCCTCTCATAGCGTCTGGGTCAGTTGTATCTACCATCACTATCTTACAAATGAGGAAGCACAGTCAGGTTGCTCTGGGCTATCCCTGTAATGCCATGAAATTGACATAGTTGCCCTGGACTGTCTCTATAATGCCATGGGTAGATGTAGTTAAAAAAAAAAAAAAAACTTACTGGGCATTCTGAGTTTTTTTCCTCCTGTGCTGAGTTAAGGCAGAAGAAAACTCTCTTTGTCTTTGAATTCCCATTCTTAACTTTTTAATTTTTTATAAATTAAAAAAATATGTTTTTCTTTTTTTGAGACAGAGTCTTACTCTGTGGCCTAGGCTGGAGTGCAGTGGTGGGATCTTGGCTCACTGCAGCCCCTGCCTCTTGGGTTCATGTGATTCTCCTGCCTCAGCCTCCTGAGTAGCTGGGATTACAGGTGTGCAACATCACACCCAGGTAATTTTTGTATTTTTAGTAGAGACAGGGTTTCACCATGTTGGCCAGGCTGGTCTCAAACTCCTGACCTCAAAAGATCTGCCTGCCTCAGCCTTCCATAGTGTTGGGATTACAGGTGTGAGCCACTGTGCCTGGCCTGAATTCCCATTCTGCCTGCCTGCCTGCTTTAAGACAATTATTGGGATTGCCATCAGTTTCACTATTCCCAAACTGGGGCAAAGGGCTAATGCAAAGAAGGTAAAGAAGAAGATTGTACAGGCTGGGCTGAGGAAGTTAAGGGGTCAGTGTTTAAACAGTGGCAGCAAATTTCATCATTTAGGCCAAGACCCCCCAACCACTGGGCCACGGACCAGAACTAGTCTGTGACCTGTTAGGAACTGGGCCACACAGCAGGAGGTGCGCAGTGGGCTAGCAAGGAAGCATTATCATCTGAGCTCTGCCTCCTGTCACATCGGCAGTGGCAATAGATTCTCATAGGAGTGTGAAACCTACTGTGAACTGTGCATGCAAGGGATCTAGCTTGCATGCTCCTTATGAGAATCTACATAACTAACGCCTGGTGGTCAGGTGAAACAGTTTCATCCGGAAACCATCCCCTTCCAATCCCAGTAGAAAAACTGTCTTCCAAGCAACTGGTTTCGGTGACAAAAGGTTGGTGACTATTGATTGAGGCTACAGTGCAAACCTATTTTTGCCCCGGCTTAAGAGCTGGCACTAGGCAGAATAAAGAGGAAAACAAACATACAATCAATCAATAACCACCATCACCACCACCACCACCACCACCACCACCATCACCACCACCATCACCACCACCACCACCACCACAGACGCAAAACAAAACTTCTGACTCGCATGACTGGCTGACCTTTGAAGGTGGTGGCTGCGGCATTTCCTGGTGTTTTTGGTTCTGCCTGGAATATTACGTTTGTTTTATACTGCTACTGAAACACATTATACAGCATGGTGTCTTACACAACACACCCGTACTATTACAGTTCAGCAGATCAGAAGTCCACCCCAGGACGCTGGGCTAATATCTAAGTGTTGGAAGGGCTGTGCTCCTTCCCAGAGGCTCCAGGGGAAACTCCATTTACCCGCTTCTTTCCTGGCTTCTTGGGGATGCCCATGTTCCTTGGTTTGTGGCCCCTCCTCTGTTTTTAAAGCCAGCAGTGCTGGGCAGAGTCATTTTTCTGCTTCAATCTCTCCTGTTCTTTTCTCCAGTCCTCACATTTTGTCTGAGCCAGCCAGAAAAACTTCTTTCCTTTTAGGGACTCAATGGATTAGAGTGGGTCCACCCAGATAACTCAGAATCATGTCCCCCATTCAAGGAGCCCTTAATCACATCTGCAACGTCCATCAGGTAGGCCACATATTCCCACCTTCCGGGGGACTAGGGTGTGGACATCTTTGGGAGGACCATTATCCTGCCTACTGTGGATGTGAAGTCAGAACTGAGGTTTGCATGGCAAGGTTTGGGGAGGGAATGAGCTTAAATCCACAAGGGTTTGGCAACCAGCAGGTGCTGCTTGGGATGCCCTCTACCACCAGTAATGCAACCAGGTCAGTATAACCCAGTACTTACAAATTAGGCTTAGGAGTCCAAGAAACCTGCTACAAATTCCAGCTTCACCATGTTTTAGCTATGTGACCTCAGGCAAGTTACAGAACCTCTGTTTGTACTAAAGCCTATTGTATGTTGCTGTTCAGAGGGTTAAATAAGTCAACGTGCATGACATACAGAATCTAGCACAGAGAAAGTGCTCAATAAATGCCAGTTATCAGGAACCTAATGGAAGCTGTCTTAGACTTCAGGTGCCTGGTCAATCTAATTACTATATTCTACTGGCCCCATGGTTGGTTCAAAGGATGGGGATGAGGCACAGATACAGCCTACTGGAGTCTGTCCCTGGGGTTGCTATAAGGGCATTGGGAGAGAGAAGTTTTCATTCCAAATAAACTGCCATTTGATTCCACTGTGTGTGCATCAGACCAATAACTTCTCCTTACAGAGCCAAATCATCAGGGCCACCCAAAATTAAGTCTTTTGTCTAAGCTGACACAGCAAGAATCTATCAAGAGAAAATCACTGACCCACTGACCTTCCCATCTCATGCACATGGAGGATTTGCAGTCCATGGAACCCCACTTCCATGATTTATTCCCTGATTCTAGTGGCTTCCCTGTGTTAGGTGTTGGCTCCTATTTAAAGAAGAATAAACTTGACATTCTCAATGCTACATGTTTGCCAAGACCTCTCAGCTAGTAAGAGAGGGTGTGAAGACATGAAATTCATGACTCTCAGTCCACTTGCTATACAGGCTGGAAGCTCTGTGTGAACTTCTTGCTTCTACAATAGTAAAGAACTCATAACAATGTGGTTATACATCTTTAAATCTATGCCTGTATAAACACACTAAATAAGTGTCTATTCCTTCACTGGGCCTGGCATGAATATATTACTCATGTATACTGCATGCTGATTTATTCCTCTAATAACGAATTATTCATTCTCTTAACCGCAAATTCTCTTGGCTGTAATGCAAATCCAGAAGCTTCTCCGTGAGAACAAATGTACTGCATGGTAAGGTGATGACAGATATGATGACATTTCAACTCTTTGTGCCTCCGTTTCACTAATTCACACAACTGAAATACCACCCATTTCCTGTGGGTGGACTGCAGGGTAAGTGATTATGAGCTATGATCTAAAAATCTTGGTTGAGAGGTGCACATTATACTGGGGACATTGGTAGCCCAGGAAGCTCTCCCTTTGGGCTGAGGCAGAGAAGATCACTCTTCATTCTAGGGTCCTGATATGGGCTCTGATTGCTTCATCTTTCCACAACAATGGATACTTCTAGGACCTGTAATGAGGGACTCAAGTGTTTGGAATAGGGTTTGTGATCATTCTTGCCTACTTTTCCCAGTGTTCAATGTTGACCTTGCAGCCATGCCACAGGATGGAGAAGATACATAATTCAGGGATGTGCAAATCGGCATGACCACTAGGGTGGAATCTGAGTGCTAGGAAGAGCCCAAGCCAGCTGCCAGGGAGTGGCACCCAGAAGACAGCCTGGGTACAGAAGGCAACTGACATCAAGGATCTACCATGAAGCAAGGGAGTGTCCCAGGAGTAGACCCAACTCAGGAATGGGGAGTGGAGGAGCACTTGGTGAGTACAGACACGTGGCACACATTCCTGGCATGGGGGGCACTGGATGGCAGGGTACAGGCTGCCCCAGTGGATTCTAGGGTGGGAGGTGAGTTTCTGTTCAAGGTTAAATAAAAGAGCGGGGCACAAATGATAAGACAGGGCCTTGTGTCTAGAAAATCGAAAAAGCTATGAGGATCAAAGAGCAAGGGCTGGTCATGAGGAGTGGGAAATCGTGTTCAACCAAGACAGGTGGCCAGAAAACCTTGCTTTCCTCCATCGAAGCACTTATTTATTTATTCAAAAATATTAGCTGAGCATCCTATGGACATGCCAGGCACAGTGCTAAGTGCTGCAGTTGCAGGGTGGACACCACAGACACAGATCCTGCACTCACCCTATGTGGGTGGGGAGGCTGACATAGAAACCTTATTGCTAATTTAGATACAACCTGGACAGGTGCACGAGGAAGGAACACCTAGAAAAGGGGCATGAGAGGAGGGCAGAATAGGGAGGCTAGGGATCCAGAAAGCCTTATTTGAAGAAGTGACATTTCAGCAGAACTAAGGGGTGAAAATAATTCAGGCAGGTGAGGACATAAAAGTAGAATGTTCTAGGCAGAGGGAACAGCACCTGCTAAGGTCATGAGTCTGAAAGGGACTTGCTGTGGCTAGCTGGCGTCACACTAAGAACAGCTACTACTAGGTGGTGAGTCATAAAGTGTTGATAAAAATTCTGTAAGTCTGGCTGGGCACGGTGGCTCGGCACTTTGGAAGGCCAAGGCGGGCACATCGCGAGGTCAGGAGATCGAGACAATCCTGGCCAACATGGTGAAACCCCCTCTCTTCTAAAAATACAAAAATTAGTTGGGCATGGTGGCATGTGCCTGTAATTTCAGCTACTCAGGAGGCTGAGGCAGGAGAATCGCTTAAACCAGTGAGGTGGAGGTTGCAGTGATCCAAGAATATGCCACTGTACTCCAGCCTGGTGACAGAGCTACATCCTGTCTCAAAAAAAAAATTATATAAGACTTTGGGGTGGAGGGGAATAAGGCCTATAGGTGGGGGTCAGAGTCTCTGTGATGAGCCCTGGGAAAAATGCACAACCCCAAGGCTGGAATTCAGGCCAGTTTGATGCCATCTGTCACCACCTGAATTTGGAGACGGCCAGACCCTGACAGGGCCCCATGGCTGTGAACTCTGCCGCCCACCTGCTGATGAAAAACGACTCTACAGGTGTTTAACAACCTGGTGCACTCGGCTACTTTGCTGTGCTTTATTATTTCATTTATAGAATGGTATAAAACCAGACATTTATTGGCCACAGACCATTTTTGTGTTCCTGTAACTCAAAAATGGTTACATTTTTTAAAATGAAGTATCACCAGCTTCAAGTCTATAACAGAGACCACATTGTTGGCACCTACTGAATTATTAAGATTAGAAACACCACGGTTGCATATTGCGCTGTGGAACTTTCTTCCCCAAAATGCCTTACTTCATATACTCATCTTAACTTTTGACAGTCCATAACGCAAACTGACATAAGACGGACATATACACTCCATCAAGTGAATAATACATGACTTTAAAACAATGGCAGGCTACATTTTGACGTGATCCATTCTAACAGATCTGAAGCGGCCATTATGGCCTTTCCATAATGATTCAGTAGACAGGTGGGGGCTGCAGGGGAGCAGGCATTAAACATGGCATTAAAGTGCAAACCAGAGTTGGCTCCTCTAAACAGACAACACCCGGTGGGCAGAGAGCCGGACCTGTATTCTGTGCAGCAGGGGAGAACTGCATTTGCAGACCTTAACTAGGAAGGAAGGTGGCCTGGCACCCGAGTGCGGGCATTTAGCAGCTGATGGGTTCATCTCTGCATCCATCACACGAGGTGCCCTTTCAGAAAATCACTTGAAAAATAACAACACGTTTCAAGTGCAGACGTCTATGCTTTTTCATTTAAACCCCAACGACCTCATAGAGTAGGACAATTAGTGCTGTATTATAGTTGAGGTTATTGAAAATCCAAGAGGTCAGATTTCTTTCTCAGGGTGACTCAGCTCAAGGTCAGTGGCAGAAGCAGCACCAGCCAGGTTCCTCTAACTCTGAAGGCCAGACTGGTTCCATGCACCTAGCTTGCATCCCATGGAAAACCCCACGGGTGGAAGAATTACCTATTCATGTTCTTTTCAGGGGGTGGCTGGTCTCTACATATACAATTCAGATTGATTTCTCTAATATCCAGCTGCATTTGCCAAGGATCACATCAATATTTATAAGACTTTTACATGCCTTTAAACCTCACAAGGGACTTGACAATATTGTCATTCAATTCTCATCGCGTTCCCTGGGATAAGCTGTCTTTAACCTGTATTTTATTGTTGTTTGTGACACCGTACTGGTGCTGATACTATGTTTGTAGTGACCCGACATTAAGAAATCTGCTAAGGGTCACCAGGCTCTTACTACTCTATCAGGATAAAAATTCAGTGGTTTTTTTTTTTTTTTTTTTACATTATTGGTTTTTCCATTTTTTTTTTCTAAACTTCAGAGAGCAAAGGGTACCTTCTCTCTTGGAGGACCTCACAGTCATACAGGGTGGTTAATTACTTTATAATTTAAAATAATAAAGTCTTAAAGCTGGAAGAAACCTAAGAGGATGAAAAATAATTACTGAGAGCTAATACACAAGGCAGTGCATGCAATAATTTAAATGTAAAATGTGTTAGCGAAGTGCTAGTTTTCCATTTACAGTGGCCCTGTGGTGATAGGGTGTGTCTTACCTAAATACGTTTAGTGAAGTAAAAGAGAGCATGTTGCTTTAAAAACCACATGAAGTAAGTATCAGAACTGGAGTTAGAAAGAGCATGCCAAATATGGGTGAGGGGGCAGAAGGCAGCAAAACACACTGCCACGTGTGTACCTATGCAACTATCTTGCATGTTCTGCACATGTACCCCAAAACCTAAAATGCAATAAAAATTAAAAAAAAAAAAAGAAAGAGCAGAAGTTACAAAGGTGAAACTTAAAAAAGTCGAAGTTTGGGAGGCGATGGTTGAAACCTGAGGAGAGGCACTTCCTGTGAACACTTCTCTTGGTGGGGCAGCCCACTGCTCTCCTTTCAGGGGATTTTTTTTTTTAAACTTGGATAAAGATTTTGAGCTGGGCAGAACTGAGGCCAGAGTCATGTGGTGGGTCCTGTGCCTGTCCCTGGCTGGTGTCCCTCAGCACTCTACAGGCTTTGCCTGGCCAGCTGAAAAGCTGGCCATGTCCTGTTCTGGCTCTAAAACTGATGATGCCACATTCCTGCAAGTGTTCCATTAAGCCCTTCCAGGACAACTTTCCAGGCTGAGAAGCTGTAATCAAAATTGGCAATCGAGCGGCAAATATAAACACTTCTGCAAAATTATATGCAAACAAGAACCTGGCTCTAAGGGCATCCATAGAGTGGATTCATGCAATGACATCTAGACATAGATGATGTTTGCCTAAACATATTATTCAGAATCTCCAGGACTAAACACAGCCCAAGCACCTTCCTCAGAGCAAACCCTGTATCCCACTTAAGTATATATCCGTGTAACCAGCACTGAGACTCAGAGAACATTCCTAGTCTCCAGCACGTTCTCCTAGGTTTCCTCTTAATTGCCATCCCTGCAAGTTAGTCACTATTTTGATCTCTATCACCATAAATCCTTTTTGTTTGCTCTTGAACTTCATAAATAATGGAATCATACAAAATGTACTCTTTTGAACATTTGGCTTATTTCGCTCTACGTAGAGCCTGTGAGTGTCACCCATGTTCATTCTTTTTCAACACTGTTTACTTCTAGTCATTGACCTGTTCTGTCATTAAGGGTCATGTGTATTGTTTCAAGATTGGGGTCATTATTATGAAAAACATTGCAAGATTCCTAGTTGTTCTACATCCTTGTCAGCACTTGATATTGTCAGTATTTTAAATTTTAGCCATGGTGAATATTTGTATCATGAAGATACCCAGGCCTAAGCCCCAAGGCCCTGACCCTTTTCCTGAATATCAAACCTTTATATGCTATCATTTTCTGTTTTTAACCTAAATTTTTTTCATTTATTTTTCCAATTCAACATAGCCAGCAGAAGACTTAATATTTCCTTTCTGATCATCTGCTACTCTTCCTTTGTTCCCCAGCTCTAAGAAACTCTTTGAAAGCTAACTTCCTCATGCATGTTTTTAGCTACCCTTGTTTCCCCCCCAGCATTCACACTGGGGGGCTTGTACCTTCACAATGCTGCTTGTATCGGGTGCCTTTCTTTCCTCTCCCTGCACTACTGCCTTAGAACATCCTTCATTATCTCTTGCCTAGAATATTTTAGATTCTATAAAAAAGGTTTCTTTGAACAACTATTTTTGGATATTTTAGAAATAGGTTTAACTCATTTCCTAGGCAACTTCCCTGGCTTCTGATCAAAGGGTCTATAAACTTGTAACTGGATTAGTCTGATATTCAAGGTATTATAGTTAAAGTGGCTAATTTTCTGTCTCTGTTAGTTCACTCAAATCCCTTCAAATAAGAAATGTAAAAGTGCGATATGAAATTCATTTTTGTGGAAGTGTTTGTTTTTTTCATTAAAGTATTAGTCTTTCTATGTCTTTATATTCTTCCTGAGACCAATCAGCTGTTTTCTGTGGGCTCCAAAACAGAGGCTTTGTGTTCACATGTTGCAATTTGCCGTATACACACCCTTAGGTATCACTGGATTCCAACGCTAGGCCTGGAACAGGCCTGATCATATCCTCTGAAGTCATCTTGTTAGGCTGAGACAAGACAAGACTCCTGGTATTTCTCCTTCCATCTGTATGTAGGAACTGCCTCCTAATATAACTAAAATACCTCAAATTTCCAATGTTTCCCAGTCCCTTTAAAACTCCATTCTCCATCATTCCAGATTCTAAGCTTCCAGGCTATGGCCAAAGAACAGTGGTAAAGTTTAGCAGCTCTGAGAACCAGCTGTGTGGGATCTGTGAATCCTAGTGCCAATGTTGGTAACCACAGAGTCCAATGTGTTAGTCTGTTCTCAAGCTGCTAATAAAGACACACTAGAGACTGGGTAATTTTCAAAGGAAAGAGGTTTGATTGACAGTTCAGCATGACTGCGGAGGCCTCAGGAAACTTACAATTGTGGTGGAAGGAGAAGCAAACACGTCCTTCTTCACACGGCAGTAGCAAGGAGAAGTGCCGAGCAAAAGAGGGAAAACCATCGTATCTCATGAGAACTCACTCATTATCACGAGAACAGCATGAGGATAATCATCTCCATGATGAAATTACCTCCTACTGAGTCCCTCCCATGACCTGTGGGGTTTATGAGAACTACAATTCAAGGTGAGATTTGGGCCAAATCATATCACTTGGGTTAGTTACTTCATAACCCCAGGGCTCAGTTATCTCATCTGTAAAATGAGAATAATAATAGTATCTACTTAGAGGGTTGCTGTGAAAATTAAATGGGACATTCTACATAAAACCTAGTGCCTCACATTCAGTCAGAGGGCTACATGTAGTCTATCATCATTAATGGTATATAAAAGCCTCCAAACTGACCATCTCATTTTGTTTTTAATCTTCTTATAGATTGTCAGCAATTCTTTCTGTCATTAGCATTTTTGTCCTTAGATCTATTTTTAAGCTTCTCAACCAGTTTGCATTGTTTCCCAGACTGTCACTAAAGCAGACGAAGGAACTTCCTGGTGATTACTCATGCATTCCTTCACATTTCTCACCCTCCCTTCAGGTAGTGGGACGACCACATGATTAGTTCTAGCCAAAGGGAAATGTCACTTCCAGGTTGAAGCATTTAAGAGTTGCTGTCCAATACTGTAGCTCTTTGTTCTTCTGCCACAGCTCTAAGGAGCCAGTGCTCTACATGCTGCAAGCTGGCAGAGCCTCTATCAGCCTGGATCCTTTAATGACTACATGGAGGAGAGCTCCCCGGCAGACTCATGTTGGATTCACAGCTTGAGCGAGAAAGAAACTTGGTTGTGTGATGCCTACTAAAATTTGGGGGTTAACTTATTACTGCAGCATAACCTGATCTAGCCCTGTTTAATATATCAAGGTTGCTTTTAGATTGATAATCCACTAATGAACCTCTTTTAGACAGCCTTCATCCTTAAACTGTCTTGTAAGGACTTCCAAGCTGAATATGACCTGCCCACTAGGACCTCTTACAGTCACCCTGTTGAGCTTCCTTTTATGCTAGAACTGGCTGTGTCCAGTAGAAGATCTGGTCACAGCTAACAACCTTAAAGAGTCTCTCTGGGATCAGCAAGAGTTTCTAGGAATTCACTTCGTTTTCCCCTTTGCCAGAATGACTAGATCCACATCTGGGGAAACATGACAGTCAATGTATCCAGATTTTTTAAAGTTTTTAACTATTGCAGCAATTTCTTATACTCACTGATTTCTCTGCTGACAATATTTTTGCTCTCACTGCCATCACTTTATCTCCTTTCATGGCTAACAATCTCCAGATCTCAAAATAAATACCATTTCCTCCAGGGAGCATTCCTTGCTTTCCAAAACTAGGTGGGAATCCATCTGTTGTACACAATGATAGCACTCTAAAAAAGCACTCAGAACATTTGCAATATCTTTTTACATGTCTTCTCTACTAAGTTGTAAATTCCATGATGACAGGGGAGGAAGCTGGTTTATCTACCACTATACATTCGTTGTAAATACTGTGCCTGGAAGAGAGTAAGTGCTTACTAATTATCTTCTGATCATTGCCTTCATAAATAAGAGGGAGAACAATCCAGACAGCCATTCTCCTCAATATGAAAAGGGAGCTCTCACATTAAAATCCCATGTCTAGGAAGAGAAGGCGACTCTCCTTTGAAGCAGTCCGTACGTCATACTGTAGAGAATTGTTTCCCACAAATTGCTTTCTGTAAAGCTCAGTTCCATTTCAAACTGTGAAATAAAATCAGATCCTTGGCTTCTTGATTCTGCTTTATACTTAGCTTACTATAATGTCGGCACTATTTTTATAGGCTAGAAACTAGTGGAGTGTTCATAAAGAGAGATGACAGGAAAGCCTGGCTGAAGATCTCAAAATTATAGGGTGCTCCCACTCCGACGAGAAGAGACCTCAGAATGGAGCAACAGTCCCCAAATGGTCTCCGTGCTGAACTGCTTTCACTTCTCATTCTTTGGCACTGCAAAGAAAACTTTCCAACAGTATAAACTGCTTAGAGGAAACTTTCTAGCACCCTCCAAGCAGACAAATGCCATGAGCTATCTGAGGACATCCCTTTATCTTACACACTTTTATGACGAAGATAAGAACCCACCACATGCTCTTAGATGGAAACTTAGAAAAGCAAATTTTTTAATAAATCTCCCGAAACGATTTTTGAATTAATTTTCTTGCTTGGAGCAGAAATGGAAATAATTCAGCTAATATAAAGAACATGGATAACAAGATAATATTATACCCAAATATCAGCTTATTATTTCTTTTCTTTTTCTGCTTGTCTAATTCCTATGTAAGGATTAAATATGTAAATAGAAATATATATATATGTAATCTTTAAATATGATATGACACATTGATATAGTATCAGAAATCAACTTACAAATTTATTTTATTTCTAAACACAATGAATGCTTTGCTTGGTGTGTGTTTTGAAAACTTTCTTTATGGATTTAAGCAATCATTGTGGCTTTTGTAAAAACAACGTATTTTTGTCCTGCTTATAAAAATTGATTCTCATATTTTGGTAACATCTCTGTTGTGACATTTAGAAATTCTAAGCATTTGAGAAATTTTACATTGCTTTTTAACATTGGAAACTTTGACAGTTGAGGCAATTTTCTAGTCAATCACCCCAGCGAATCTAAAACAGTATCTTTTTCTAACTTGTATCAAGGGAAATTACAGCACAATATAAAGTTTCTCTCCTGATTACGGAAGCTCCTTCAATTGTGTCACGGAAGAGACTGAACACCCATGCAGACATCAGAGATGAAAAGCAGTCTTGACTGTTTATTTTTGCTTGTTAACTCTTCCTGAGTCCATAAAACAATAGTAACTTCTAAGTTACTGAGGAGAGAAGTGCAATGCTTAACAGAGAAACGGCGTGCAAATGAATTTTGCAGGGGTGGTTTCAAAGCTTCCAGAACTCTAATCAAAGAGGCTGAGGGTTGGTTAGGAGAGACCTTAAAAGGAATCCAATCCCACCACCCAGCTGAGGAATGAGTCCTCACATACAGAGTTCTTACATCTCCAGAGGAGAAAAGAGAGCTCAGAAATGTGAAATGACTTCCCCAAAACCTGAACCCAGCTGACCTACGACACAGCAAAACGTGATAAGAGCAGGTTCTAGATTCCTCCCCCGAAAGCTGCCTCTAACTCTGCATCACAAGCTGGCTGTGTGCACCTGGGTAAGACATCTTTCACTCTCCATGTTGGCATCAATAAACGGGCATTTTAGTCCAGGAGCTGTGATAATGACACCTCATAAAACAGACAGGTTCAAAACAACAAAAATTTACTCTAATAATCTTGGATGCCAAAAGTACAAAATAAAGATATTTACAAGAGTCCTTCCTTCTGGAAGTTCTGAGGGAACGTCTGTTCCCTGCCTTTCTCCTAGTGTATAGTGGTTTGCTGGTGACCCTTGGTATTGCTTGGTTTATAGACTCATCACCCCAATCTTCGCCTCTAACTTTATTTGGCCTCCTCCCCTGGGTCTTCTGTGTGGCTTTCCTCTCTCCTCTCCCTTTTTTTTGAGACAGAGTCTCACTCTGTTGCCAAGGCTGGAGTGCAGTGGCATGATCTCGGCTCACTGCAGCCTTCGCCTCCCAGGTTCAAGTGATTCTCATGCCTCAGTCTCCTGAGTAGCTGGGACTACAGGTGAGCGCCACCACACCCAGCTAATTTTTTGTACTTTTAGTAGAGATGGGGTTTCATCATATTGGCCAGGCTGGTCTTGAACTCCTGATCTCAGGTGATCCACCCTCCTTGGACTCCCAAAGTGCTGGGATTACAGGCATGAGCCACTGCATCTGGCCCTCCTCTTCTTCTAAGGATACCCGGAGGAATACAGGACAGAGGGCCTAACCTAATCCAGCATAACTTTGTCTTAACTAATTACATCCGAAAAGATACATTCTGAGGTTCTGGGTGGACATGAATTTGGGAAGGAGCCTACTTAACCTGCTGCAGAAAGTCATAATGGTATTTATTGCATGGAGTAGTTGTAAGGATTAAGTATATGTAAATAAATATAGAGAACAAACGGCAGGGCCTTTCTCAGTGTGAGTGTACAATACACATTGGCTTTAATTAACAATGAACTCTAAGTCCACGCTGTATTCCTATGAGGTACACAAGATATTTTTATTCTGCTCTCAATTCTTCCAGCTCCTGATGCTGAACTTTCAATCTCTTATTGGATAGAGGAGGCAAACTCTGCTCTCAAAATATCCCCTTATGTTTTCTGTCCTTCATTCTCTGTAATTTTTGCCTGTTTTTGTCCACTGCTTGGGGACTAGAGGGAGGCTGGCAAAAAAGGTGATATGCAGCCTGACTCACGGTTGTGTTTGGTTTGGCTGTGTCCTCACCCAAATCTCATCTTGAGTTGTCGTTTCTGTAATCCCCACATGTTGTGGGAGGGACTTGGTGAGAGGTAATTGGATCCTGGGGCCAGTTACCCTCGAGCTGTTCTCATGATAGTGAATGAGTTCCCAAGAGATCTGACGGTTCTATAAGGGGATTTCCCTGCCCTTTGCTCCATGCTTCTCCTTGCTGGCACCATGTGAAGAAGGACATGTTTGCTTCCTCTTCTGCCATGACTGTCAGTTTCCTGAGGTCTTCCCAGCCACAATGAATTGAGAGACAAAGAATTTAACCTCTTTCCTTTATAAATCACTGAGTCTCAGGTGTGTTTGTATTAGCAGCACGAGAACAAGCTAATACCAACATAGGAGAAGTTTGCACTTTTTGGAGTTTTCCAGGACCACAATCACCATCGATCAAGGTATCTAAGGACGTTCTAATATTTTGGAGAAAATGCCATTTCAAATTCCGAGGTGCCTGCCTCTCTGTTCATCAATGTGTGGTCAGGTATGGGGTCAGGGACTGATTCAGGGGCTGTGTGAGCAGCATCATATTCAGATGTGAACACTGATCTTTGCTTGACGCGTTGAAGCTTGGAAGAAAAGCAAGTCCAACCTCAACTTATTTTGTTTCAAAATCTATTTTCTCATGGGACTGGCAGGCATTCCAGGCTCAAGCATAATTCTTGAATTGTTTTACAAGCATAATTCTGGGGCTTAAAATGAGGTTCAACCCAAAGACACTTATTGCATTTTTCTTCTTCTTTTATTTCTTCCCAATCTGTGAAATATTTTCTGGATTTAGCTGACTTCCCAGGACCAGGGTTAAAAAGCTTGCTGGGCTTGATCAGAGGTTCTCAAATGTTAGTGTGGCTTGACATCATCTAGAGGGTTTGTTGAAAACACAGGTTGTGGGGTGCCACCTCCCAAGGTTCCAATTCAGGACATCTGGGGGAGGCCTAAGAATTTATTTTACGGACAGGATACCAGGAGATGTGGCTGCTCCCGGTCCACACTGGTCTAGATCAGTGCCCCAGTGAGAGTTCATGTGGAACATAGTCCTTCCCCATGTACTTCCTTTATTATTTTTTAAAAACTAGTTTCCAGTGCTACTAGCTGACACTTACCGAGGACTAACCATGTGCTGGAACTACTCACCCGGCAAGAGCCCCATGCAGTGGTTGCTTTTATGAGCCCCCTTTCAAGGGTATAAGAGTTTAAATAACTTGCCCTGGCCTCAAAGCTAGGAAGGGATGGATCCCAAAGCCTGACTCCGTATCTACCGCAGGCATTAGGCTTATTTCTCATTAAACATTCGGATTCTCATTGTTAACATTCTAAGTATCCTACCTTTGCCCCTTCCATTTTTATACTGGGATTTCATTCTTCAACAGGATTTCTATGATAACTGTACTTTTTTCTTGTTCTTAGAATCTTAGAGTAACATGTGCGATACCCGTATCAGAATTTTTACTGCTCTTTAGCTAGATAAGCATAATAAATGTGTTGATATGGTTAAATTTACTCAGTTTCGTTCACTCTGAGATTATAACTCATTTGCTTCTATGAGAATGTGTGACTGTATGTGTAGGTGTATGTGTGAGTATGTGAGCGTGACTGAATGTATGAACCATTCTTTCATTCTTTTTTTTTTTTTTGAGATGGAGTCTCACTTTGTCACCCAGGCTGGAATGCAATGGCACAATCTCAGCTCATGGCAACCTCCGCCTCCTGGGTTCAAGCAATTTTCCTGCCACAGCCTCCCAAGTAGCTGGGATCACAGGCACCACCACCACACCTGGCTAAATTTTGTATTTGTAGTAGAGATGGGGTTTTGTCATGTTGGCCAGGCTGGTCTCAAACTCCTGACCTCAGGTGATTCACCCACATCAGCCTCCCAAAGTGCTGGGATTACAGGCATGAACCACCATTCTTGTGTGTGTGTGTGTGTGTGTGTGTGTGTGTGTGTGTGTGTGAAGACAGTAATACCAACGTGGGGAGTTCTTCTTTAGATGTCCTTACATGACAAAATAGGCATGTAGTCTTCTCTCAGTCCAAAGTTTTTGAGGTCAAATTTTGTGTGAAATTCCAAACACTGGAATGCACTGACCTCCATTACTGATTTTCTGAAAGACCTTTACTATATGTGAAGTTCCCTTTAGTAGGTGTAACTGTTCTCACTTAGTTCTCTACATTTATTTTTCTCTAAGACATACCTTTTCAAACTAATTATCTGCACAGGTGGGTGGTGAAAGAAACCCAAACCCCATTTGGGTTAGATACTTTGGCTCCATCTAGAGGTAGGTGAACAAGGACCTCATGTTATCCTAGAGATGAAACATTGGTGTTGAGAATGTCAGCTTTGAATCTTTTTTTTTTCTTTTTATTGCATTTTAGGTTTTGGGGTACATGTGCAGAGCATGCAAGATAGTTGCATAGGTACACACGTGGCAGTGTGTTTTGCTGCCTTCTGCCCCTTCACCCATATTTGGCATTTCTCCCCATGCCATCCCTCCCCCGCTCCCCCCCCCGCTGTCCCTCCCCTATTTCCCTCAATAGACCTCAGTGTGTAGTACTCCCTTCCCTGTGTCCATGTGTTCTCATTGTTCATCACCTGCCTATGATTGAGTATATATGGTGTTTCATTTTCTGTTCTTGTGTCAATTTGCTGAGAATGATATTCTCCAGATTCATCCATATCCCTACAAAGGACACGAACTCATCATTTTTGATTGCTGCATAATATTCCATGGTGTATATGTGCCACATTTTCCCAGTCCAGTCTATCATCGATGGGCATTTGGGTTGGTTCCAGGTCTTTGCTATTGTAAACAGTGCTGCAATAAACATTCGTGTGCATGTGTCCTTATAGTAGAATGATTTATAGTCCTTTGGATATATACCCAGTAATGGGATTGCTGGGTCAAATGGAATTTCTATTTCTAGGTCCTTGAGGAATCGCCACACTGTCTTCCACAATGGTTGAACTAATTTACACTCCCACCAGCAGTGTAAAAGTGTTCCTATTTCTCCGCTTCCTCTCCAGCATCTGTTGTCTCCAGATTTTTTAATGAACACCATTCTAACTGGCGTGAGATGGTATCTCAATGTGGTTTTGATTTGCATCTCTCTAATGACCAGTGATGATGTCCCCTGGGTCTCTTGTCCCCTGGGTCTACTGCAGCCCTTCTATTCCAGGTAGGGTTTCACCACCACTGCAGCCCTTCTCTTCTAACATTTCCTTATTCCAAGAGTTACTGTTAGCTGTCAAGATAATTCTCATTTCCTGATAGCATTTTGAGAAATGAAAACTTTGCAGAAGAAAATCATTCTTTCATTGGTATGTTGTTTATTTTTAATATCCCATTAGATGTAGTCCACTTATCTCTATCATTTCATGGGCTGCAGAAGGATTTTCACAGGCAAGTTAAGTCCAATTGTGGAATGGTGGTGTTTATCAGCTTTCTCAAAATGTCATCTAAATTCATATTTTACCTTCCAAGATCTGTGCAGTGCTCTCTCTCCATCTTGGAGAGCAAAAAATTACACACATCCAACTATCACTTCTAATGTGAATAAAAAAATGTTCTTCATTTTATTTATTTGAAAATAATATCCCTCAAGAATTTAAATATCTCACTGTTTTGCTTTTATTTCTTACAAAAAGGCCCCAGGAGAAAAAGCCATCAGACACATTTCAGCAATCCATTCACAGGGCTACTGGGCAGAGTCAAGAAATCACATCCCACTTGTAAAACACAAGAAAAACACTTCCGAAAAGTTCATTAAAATAGGGCTAATGATAAACACAAGGGAGATATGCTGGTTACACCATGCTCCCAATCCTCTGTCCTGGGAATTGCCACCTGGCCAGCTGGGAGCTGTGTGACACTGAGCCAGTTATCTACCCTCTCTGAGCTTAGTTTACTCCTCGTGTGTGCCATGAAGAAAACAAGGTCGTCCAAACTCAGAGAGAGAATAATAATTAAATGAGAATTCACAAAAAGTATTTAGCTCAATGCTTCACTCATAATATCTTTAATAAAACCTAGCTTTTATTATCAGTATTATTTACTACCACCGAAGAGGACTTTTTGAGAAATTGAGTTTATCTCATTCTGCCCAGTTGCCTACTATTTGCCTTTGTATGTTTTCTTCCCTCTGCTAGAAATAGTCTTCCTCTCCCTCTTTCCAGAAATCATCTTCTCACTGTTTAAATCAGAGGTCAGCAAACCATAGCTCATGGGACAAATCTGGCCCACCATCTGCTTTTGTAAATAAAGTTTTATTGGAACACAGCCAGGCTCATTCATTTATGTGGTATCTATGGTTGCTTTTGGGCTACAAAAGTAAAGTTGCATAGTTGCAGCAGCCACCATATGGCCTACAAAGCCTAAAATACTTACTCTCTGGCCCTTTACAGAGAACGTTTGCAGATCAGTGCTCAAAAGTCTTTTGCCCAAGTTATCCTATACCTGGGCATCTTCCTGATCCCCCTGAGACAAAGTGAATTCCCTGGCCATGGCATGTCCCACATATCATCCTGCTGTAAAGATTCATTTCCATGACTACCACCCTGCAGCACTGCGAGTACCATCAAGGTGGCATCAGCTCTTAGTTCTTTGAAATTCCAAGATAAGAAAGGGTGACCCTAAGTACAGGAAGTCCCTGTGGGTTGGGGAAGAAGGGGGTTGAGTGGAGGGATTATGGAATCTTGGCCTCAAATAGGGGCATGAGAAGGAAGGACAGAGGTTTCTGAATGTGTACATGCTACATAGACCTCACAGGCACTCGTGCACATAGAGCTATGATGGCACATACACACTTATGCATAAACTCTCGACTCCAGGTACTTATTAGTATTAAGACAAAGTACACACAGATCAGATGGTTATTACATCTCAGCCCTACATGCTATCTTGTGTCTGTTAAAAGACATCTAAAATACAGAAGATAAGAGAGAATCACAGATCCAGCTAGCTCCCTGCCTTCATTTTGTTCTCCCAGAAGTAGACTTGAGACAAAGATTTGAGTGCAAATACCTTATTCAAGACATACTCTTAAGAAGTGTAAGTGAGGGAGAGAGAGAAGTGAGACAGAATATGTAAGAGTCAATACACAGGTGGCAATGGGCAGGTTATCACTGTGGGAAACTGATGCTAAAACCCACTGGGGTCATCTGGGAGACTGAGTAGAAGACATCTCAAAGTTTTCCTATTCAAAGGGTGAAGAAGGGATGGTAATCCATCAGCTCTTCCCTCTCAAAGGCTGATGGTTGTTCCCTGGGCAGTAAGACTTCTAGAGTCAGAAGAAAGTCCAGGCAGGCAGCTGCAGGGATTAAGAAGCCAACAGCCTGTATGGGGGAAGCCAACAGCCCAAATCCTGGGGATTTGGGCTAGCCATTAACAGTCACTGCTCTATTATCCAACCCAAGCATCATAGGGCAGATGCATGGACCACAGTGCAGAAGCAGTCATGGGGGGATGCACGACCTACCTCTAATTTTTAACTCTGTCTTCTCACTGCTCTCCTCCAGAGTCCCCAGTGAATCTGTTATTGAACTTGGGACAGGAGAAGGAAATGGCTGACATGATTTGGCAGACTTCACATTCATTAAATGTGTTTTGTAAATTTTTTACTAAGCAAAACATTTTTAAATTAAGTGATAAGAGAATTTTTATTTTAAGCCAAGGATGTCTGTGCATGTGCCATTAGACAAGATCAGGCAATTCAGGGTGCCATGCCCACAGGCAGGCTGGCATTGGATATTAACAGTCAAGCTCAGTTAAGTATTCCAATTGCCTTTGGAAATGTTTCCTTGGCTCTCTAATTTGTTTCCAAAGTAGCAACCAATGATCATTGTTCTATTGTTAAGAGTGGGGTACAGACTATGTACCAGTTAATACTGCTTCTAAACCCCTTTAAATAATTTAGTTTTTCTAGCCAAGTATGCTTTGAAAATATTGCTGTCTTTAAATGTATTTGGTTTAAATTTCCCCAGGTTCTAACACACACTCTTCATTCATTCAACCATCTCTGAGCCCCTATTGGTAACAATACCTCTTTGAAGAACACATACACTGCAAACTTTCTCAAGAAACCTAAATTGACAGAAGAGACGGACTGCAATAAAAGTACTGCTTTTCCTTGTGATAGCTGCATTAATAGAATACTAAACAATTTGTGTGAGAATATGAAGAAAGAGGGATTGATTCATGCAAAGAAGATCAGAGAAAGTCCACAGAGGATTCACACCAGCTTTGGAGGGTAACAGAGAAATGAGCAGCAATTTTAGCTGATGAAACAGAATATGTGTATTAGTTATCAACTGCTGAATAAAATTACCCCAAACTTAGTGCTTTAAGGCAACTATAAACATTTCTGATTACACACAGTGTTTCTGGGTTGAAGACATGGAGGCTGCTCAGCTGTGTGGTTCAGTCAGGATGCTGCTGACGATATAGTTATCTAAAAGTTTGATGGGGGCTGGAAGGTCTGCTTCCAAGGTGGCTCACACACTGCTGAAGAACTGATGCTGGCTGTTAGTAGGTGGCCTCAATTCCTTGCCAAGTGGATTTCTCCATGAAGCTACTTGAGCTTCCCTACAACATGGCATTTCACTTTGCCAGTAGCAAGAAAGAACAAGAACAGACAAGGCTCAGAATTCATACGAAGTCATTTTCTGCTGTGTCCTATTTGGTTACACCAGTCATTCCAATTTGATGTGGGAGGGGACTACTCAAGAGCATGGATACCATGAGGTGGGAATCACTGGGAGCCCTCTTGGGGGCTGGTTACCATAATATGCATAAGTAAGAAGTGCATTATCTTTGAGGGAGGGGAAAATGCTGCTGCCATTGGAAAGAGGGTGAGTTAGGAACACAGTGGTAGGATATAAAGCCAGAAAGCACAGGTCAGACTGTAGTCTGGATCAGTGAGCTTACATAAAGGACACCGCTGCATCTGCCAGCCTCTTCTCCCTCCCATCTGCTGGGATCTGAACATAAAAGCCAGGAGCATTCCTAGCAGAACTGGATTCCCAGCAATAAGTCTCTTTCCCAGGAAATACCCACTCCCCACCCCCAGAGAGATCACTGACTCCACATCTTTGAGAGGATACAGAGGAGGAGCTTGTCTAAACTCTTCACTCTGACCAGAACTTGCTTCAGGCCCTGATGAAGACAGCTTCTTCTTCCCTCCCCTTTGACTTTTTATTCCTGCATAGCCTGACGGTCTGCCTGGTCTGGAATGACTTCAAATCCTGTTTGCCAGAGTGGAAGAGCAAACCATTGACCCACTGACCTGGGTGTGAATTCCACTTCTACCCATTCCCTGAATGTGTGAACTTGGAAAGCAAATGCTCCCTTGATTCTCAGCTTCTCCCGGGGTAATGAATACTACCACCACATTATGGAATGTTAAAGGAACGAGTAGCTGATGTGTCTGCAATGCTGGCAAGGGAGGCTACTTTAATAATTGCATCACACCTGCAGCTCACGATCAGCTTCCTGGATCTCTAAACTGGGCTAAGAGTTTATCACAAAGCTCATCAGCCTTACAAGAGTTGTGCTTTTTTGGCAGAGTTTAGAAAATACGTTCCTTTTGGAGTTCACAGGTAGGCTGGTTCCCATGAATTCATTTTTAGACTGGCTGGGAGGGTCCCGGGTGAGAAATCTGCATGGTTTTCCGCTGGCTTTTCAAGGTCAAGAACAAAGTACTTCTGAGTCCTAGTGTTGTCCAGCATAAGCTAAGGTGGGGTGAGATGGAATTATCCTTCATTGTAGGCTAACACCTGCTAGACATCATGTTGGTTAGAACTGGGAAAACAATTATTGTTTCTTCTGGGCGCAATGGGAGGGGAAGCCTGGGATCTGGAGGCTACATTTTAACTTAATGTGGAAGTAAGAACACCAAATTCAAGTCCAAAACCAGAATCTGAGGATGGGTAAAATCACATTTTCTCTGCACGTCCTTTGTATGAGAATGAGAGGCAAAGTCAGAGGTGGCGCCACAGTTGGGTGACTATGATGAGGCATCAATGCTCTCAGACCCTCCCCATCCTCTTCTTTCACTCCTCTTAACCATTTTCACTGAGAAAGGAGATTTAAAGAAAGAAATTTTTGATGCTTTATTTAAGGCACACTTTAAAAAATAATTACACTGACATGTCACCATGAGACTTATTTGGCAGACACTTATTGCTTGCTCGGACGAATATATTTTCTACTTTAAAAAACACAACTATTAACAAATGTTATTTAAAAAAAAAAAGCTTTGAAGCCACTACTCTGTCACCCAGCAGAGGCCAGGTAATCTCATTATCTGCCCTAACACCAGTTGCTGTCAGGGCCTGAGCTGCTGTTTCTGGGTGTCTGGTGTCAAGGATAAGGCTGCTATCTTCTGCCACCTGCCCCGACCCCGTATCAATCCCACCCCTGCACCGAGAATGGGCACAGCACCTGGAGTGGGTCCCATCTTGCCAGAACCCCAAAATGTGAAGTCCAGGTCATAAAAATCCAGGCTGCTCTCCACCCTCACAGCAAAAGAAGTTGTCAGCAAAGCCTCAGCTGTGCCCCGTTGCCCACCCAGTGGTAGGGCGTCTGAGAGGTTGAGTGTCTTCTGGTGGCATTAACCCTTTGCCTTCTCTTTCATGGGAAAGTTGTTATGCTCTGGGCTCAAGAAATTCCTCCAAAACACTTCATGAACAGCAGATCTTTAGAAGAGAAGTAAGGGTTAGGTTGGAACTCCTGTCCTTTCAGATTCAGGCTTCTCTGTGGAGGGGCTTGGAGGTTGCAAACACTCTTCTCCAGTGCTCTGTGCTTCACCAGGGGTGCCTGGACCTGAGGATTAAAGTCCAGCCTGTTCCACTCACCAAGTCTTGCACCTGGCATGGGCTACCTCCATTCAGAGGAACTGGCATCTTTTGTTTTCTTTTTTTAAATTTTACTTTAAGTTCTGGGATACATGTGCAGAACACGCAGGTTTGTTAAACAGGTATACATATGCCATGGTGATCTGCTGCACACATCAACCCAACATCTAGGTTTTAAGCATGCATTAGGTATTTGTCCTAATACTCTCCCTCCCCTTGCCCCCCACCAACTAAAACATCAAAAGCAATTGCAACAAAACCCAAATTTGACAAATGGCATCTAATTAAACTAAAGAGCTTCTGCACAGCAAAAGAAACTATCATCAGAGCAAGCAGGCAACCTACAGAATGGGAGAAAATTTTTGCAATCTACCCATCTGACAAAGGTCTAACATCCATAATCTACAAGAAACATAAATGGATTTACAAGAAAAAAACAAACAACCCATCAAAAAGTGGGCAAAGAATATCAACAGACACTTCTCAAAAAAAGACACTTGTGCAGCCAACAAACATTTGGAAGAAAGCTCATCATCACTGGACAGGCATCTTTTCCTATTGTACAAAAGCAGGTTGTGGGCTAGGGGCCTCCCTGCCCCTTCCCTTTACCTCCACTCCACCCCGGGAAAAGGAAAGAAGGCATCTCTTTGGTGTGTAGCATCTCCCTAGCTAGGTCTCCCTTCCTCCTTTCCCTCTGTTTCTCCTCCCGCTCCCATCTCCTTCTCACGGCCCCTCCTGCTGGGCAGAGGCATCCTCAGATGGGCCTCTGAGGCCCACCACACCCGAATCTCTCCTATTAGGTAAAAGTGTGAGAAAATTTATTTGGCTACAAACCTAAGACTTTCCTAATCAGCCTCATTGGTAACGGAACCTACAGTTGAGTCTCCAGTTGTCCTGTATTTCTTAGGGGTTCTAATTTGGGAGGGGAAGCAAGGGTGCAATTCACCAATTATTAGTTTCCCAACACTGCTGCATTTACCTGAATGATCCAAGGCCTCACTTTATCCCCTTTGCTTAGCTGAGGATGTGAACATTCTCACCAAGGTGTATTGAGCACCTACAGGGTACAGATCTAGGAGGCAAGGAGCCCCAATCCCGGTGTAACCTTTGTAAGGCTGGGTTTACATAACTGAAGCAGAACCGGGGGCTCCACTGTGCTCTTGTGAGGGCCAGTGGAAGGTATCCTCTGAGAGGAACACTCTCATGCACTTTTACCAACTCTGGCAGGCTCGTTGGGTGGGATGGCAGCCACCCAATCTTCCAGGGAGGCCCCACTGTTGAAGGAGGTGCCTGAGAAAGAGCTGGTCAAGTGGACTCTACCTCTTGAGAACACTCCTGTGTCATCTCAAGTCTCATAATTTATTTTATTATTGGGTAACACCAGCTACTATTAGTCAAGAGCTTTTCATGGCCAATGCGAATGGCCCTTAAGCTAATGTATTTCATGGCCAAAAGTTAATGTATTTCACATGTCATCTCCTTCAAGTCCCCAAAAGCTAATATATTTCACCCATCATCTCTTTCAAGGCCAAAAGCTACTGTATTTTACACCTCCATCATCTCTTTCAAGCCCCCAAGCCATGTAAAGAAGTTTGCATCCATTTCCTGTTGCTGCTGTAACAAATTACCATGTCCTTAGTGAGTTAAAAATCACACAATATCATTCTCTTACAGTTCAGGAGGGCAGGAGCCCAAAGTGGGTCTAGTGGACTAAAATCAAGGTGTGGGCAGAGCTGCAATCCTTCTGAATTTCTCTCCTTGCCTTTTTTTATTTTCCTTTTAGTGGCCAGAAGCTCTGTCTACAGTCCTTCCATACCAGGCCCTTGCACCATCTTCAAAGCCAGCAGTCCAGCATCTTTAAATTTCCAACTCAGCCATTCCCACCTCCCCCTTATTAAGACCCAGTGATTATATCAGGTCCCGTTGGATAATTCAGAATAATCTTCAAATCTCAAATAGTTGGCTTAATCACTTCTACAAAGTCCCATTTGCCCTGTTAGGTAACCTATTTACAAATTCTGGGGATTAGGATGAGGACTTCTTTGAAGGAGGGGAGGCATTATTCCATCTTCCTCACAAGCCATGCTATGAGTTCCATTTTACAGCTAAAGAAACCAAGGCTCAGGAAGGTGAGGTGACTTGCCCAAGGCCACACAACTAATAAGATGCAGAGGTCAGATTCACAGCTCTGTGAATTCCCCATGCTCTGAGCCACTCTGCCACATGGGCTTTCTAATGGAAGAGCTGAGGGAAACTGAAAGGAGCTTTTCAAATGTGTGAAAAGTCTCAGAGCAATGAACACAGGAATCTCCGAAATGAGCCTGATAAAATATAAAGTTGTCCTTTAGATGTTTGTCAAGATTTTTCCATCAATATGGCTCATGCCTTTCTTTAGCAGCCCAAGGGAGTGGATAGAGCAGTGGGTATGGGGTGAAATCCGACACGCTGGTTCTCCAGTGGGTGACTCAGGCAAGGCAGGTCAGCCCTTGGGAACTCCATAGCCCTCCTAGTAGAATAGAGGCACTTACAGAGCTCCTGTGAGTGCTACGGACCTAATGTAATGCCTGGAAGAAAAAATGCTTTAACTCTTCACACTGTGGCTGTCCAATGCCGAGCACAACATAAACTTTCTTGCACATATTAGATATTCCAACATGTAGAAGAAGTAAGAATGGAGAAGTCTCCTGACTCTTTCTTATTCCAGAATGCTAGAGCCCAGGAGACAGAAAACTTGAATTTAGTACTCTGCGAGTCTTCCATGGAGAAAAATCAGCACCAATTTAGAAGACATAGGAGAGAAAATATCTAAAGGAATTTAATTTTGGTTTCCAGTTTTAAGGTCCATAAGCAGAGATGCCATTCATTGAATTTCAACGGTCATTTCTATAGCTGTTCTTCAAAAAGGTAGAAATAAATTTATTTCCCAAGGCTATCTGAGAAACACACAACCACAAAATGTCTATTAAGCTGCCTGCTGGAATTTGTGAAAGCAAAGTTAAGCAGCTGGTCAGCGTCTGTGATGATCCTGTGTAGCCAAGGAAAGCCATTGTGTGGCCGTGTCACTTAAAGAAATGACAATGCTTATTGTTTCAAATGCAGACGCTTTCACAAGATTTACCTTAACACAGCTTTGAAAACATTTGGAATGCTTTGCCTGCAATCTTAAAAATATTAACGGAGACCATGATTCCTGGTACAACTCCCTCTGTTTGGTCACCAAATAAACTGGCTCATATAGAAACCAGTGTCTAGGCTGGGTGTGCTTTCTATATGAGTCATCTGGTCTCAGATGTGAAGTGCAGGGAAAATTACCCTGGGCAGAGAGAACAGTATGAACAAAGACCTCGTGGTCAGGCAGAGAGGACGTGGCATGTTCAGGGAGGCCAGAGTGGACTAGAGTGGGATGGGAGCGTGGAAAGAGACAGAGTGAAGAGAGGCAGCAGGGCTGGACCACATCAGAGTTAGACTCTGCTTTATATTCTAGAGGCAACGGGGAGCCCCAGATGACTTTGAAGGGAGTGACACGATTCCACTGTTTGGGAAAAAGATCATTTTGCCTGCACCATTAAAAATATACTAAATAGGGGGCCAGGTGCAGTGGCTCACACCTGTAATCCTAACACTGGGAAGCCAAGACCAGCAGATCACCTGAGATCAGGAGTTTGAGACCAGCCTCGCCAACATGGTGAAAACCCATCTCTACAAAATTAAAAAAAAATCTAGCCAGGCATCATGGCAGGTACCTATAATCCCAGCTACTCAAGAGGCTGAGGTGGAAGAATCGCTTGAACCCAGGAGACGGAGGTTGCAGTGAGCCGAGATTGAGCCATTGCACTCCAGCCTGAGTGACGAGAGCGAGACTTCATCTAAAAAAATGATTAAGAGAATTTTTTTTAACTACAAAAATAATATGTGGTCACATTGCACCCAAACTAGACAATACAGATAAGAGCAAAAGCTCGTGCTCAGCTATTACCCTCCTAATCAATTAATCAGCTTCATTAATTCACTGGCTCTTCATGACAACGCTTTGAGAGAGGCATCACTGTGATTTTCAGTTGAAGAAACCAAGGCATAGTTTTAAGCAGAAGGGATTTGCTATCTTATGATAAGAGAATTCTCTTATCATAGGAAGGATAACATTAGGATAGGAAGGATAAGATAGGAAGGATATCATAAGGAGCATTAACAACGATATGAGAGAAGAATGTTTCATGACATACAAATCATAATTATGGCTACTGGTTGTTCAAGCTAATGACATTTCTCTGTGACAGGGCTGGTGAAAAGTGAAGTTGTGGTTTAGACTTGAGCAAGCTGGATCTGAAGATGGTCATCTTAGACACTGAACTGTGGGAAACTTAAGATCAACCATAGTCCCAACAGGACCCCTCCTAAAACATCACACAGATCCTTTTGTACCTTGGACCACGATGCTCTGCATATACAAACAAACAAGTATCACAGCTTATGGAATATTTTGCAAACCACCTGCTCATCCATGGTGAACATCTTTGTGCATTATTAAATATTTTGCCACATCATTTCACATGATTTAGTGGAATACCAACGTAGGAACAGAGCATAATTTATTGAACAATTCCCCAATAGTTGGACATTTCATTTCGTTCTTTAAACAAAGAGCCAACAAAAAACCTTGTTGCTGGGTCTTTGCACACCTATTTGATTACATGGAATTTCTGCATTAAAAAAAAACACTAGGGGCACTTTAAAAAGCCATTTGATTCTTACTGCCAAAGTACTCAACAAATGACCTGTATTGATTTGTATTTCCACCCCAGGACAGGAGAGAGCCTGTTCTTCATAGCCTCCCAAAACTCAACTATAGAGCCAACTGGGCTCAGCAATCTGGAAAAAGTCTACCTCGCCCATATGATAATGGGGCACTGATGCCCATGTCCTGATCAGAACAAAAGTAACTTCACTGTATTTTGCTTTTCCATGTTAAAAATGAAGTTTGAAATCTATTTATTCTGCAAGGTACCACGCAAATACATATCAATATCATTGATTCGGATAGTGGGAGAAAAACGCACAGGCTTTGGAGACAAGGTACCACGCAAATACATATCAATATCATTGATTCGGATAGGAAAAAAACACATGGGCTTTGGAGACGAGGTACCACGCAAATACATATCAATATCATTGATTCGGATACTAGGAGAAAAACACACGGGCTTTGGAGAAAAGGTACCACGCAAATACATATCAATATCATTGATTCGGACAGTAGGAGAAAAACGCACGGGCTTTGGAGACGAGGTACCACGCAAATACATATCAATATCATTGATTCGGATACTAGGAGAAAAACGCACGGGCTTTGGAGACGAGGTACCACGCAAATACATATCAATTATCATTGATTTGGATAGTAGGGGAAAAACGCACAGGCTTTGGAGATGGGCTGATAGGGTTTAAATCTTAGTGACACCGAGGTCTCCATCTGTGTAACCAGGGTGCTTTACTGACCTCATTAGATTCCTACCAAAATCAAATGCCAGATAAAGCATGTTTTCTAGGGACTGACATGTGCTGATGTGATGAGACACATGGTGACGTTCTATCAGTTTCTTTGCTATCACAGCCCCATTCTCAAGCTCAGGAATGACCGAAAGGGCAATGAGAGGTCTAAGAAACCTTCAGGAAATGTCCCAAGTCTGGTCCAGAGTATCTTTTTGTCTTCAGGAGACTCTAGAAGAATCTCAGTTTTCCCTCAGAGACTCCTTCGGCACCTACAGAGACAGAGTCTGAACCCAGTCCTCTGGTTCTCCTCAGCTCAGTCCATCTGGTGTGAACAATTCCATGTGGCTCCAAGATTCAGCTCCATGGAGCGCCCCTCATCTGGGAAATCTTCTGCTCCCATCTCCAGCCCCCTTTAGTCCCCCTCCTCTCACCTGTCAGGGCTCTAACATAACATAAATATCCACTCCAAGATGGCTGCATCCAATATCTAATCAATGTCTAGATGGCACTTTTTCTTTTACTCTTTTTACATTGAACTAGTTTTTAAAAATTACTGTAACCAAATTTTGAGCTTAGATTTAATTACCACATGTCTGTCCGAGGTTGTCTATTTCTTAATTGTGGGGGAAATAAACTGTGCTGTCAAAATGTGAAATCAGATGTATCACCCCTGATGATTATCTGTCCATATAATCGAACTTCAAGGTGATGATTAATGATTGTGATTTAATATTTTGAGAGTGGACCTCAGATATAGACACATGACCACATGCTGCAGTCAGTACATGAGACTGCTGCTATTTGAGCAATTTGGCCAATGATCTCATAGACCAGTGCTGACCAACTACAGCCCGTTGGTCAAATCCAGCCTGCTGTCTATACTTTAATGACTCATGAGCTTTAAAATGCTTTTTATAGTTTGTAATAGTTACATTTTAAATGGTTATATAAGTACCTACATAATGAGGGCTAAACTCTGACCTTTCTCTTCACTTGCCCAAATTCCTATCTAAGATATCTGGGGAGTCATGCTGTACAAACCATAAAGTCTCATCAAAGGGGTTTCATTTAGCCCTATATAATGTGGCTTACTTACCAGTCTGACTCTGGCAATAACATCAGATGACAGATAAGGAAGGAAATCAAAACATTTTAACCCCAAATAAGTTTCTTTGCCATGTCTTGAAATAGTCCTGCAAAGCTGTCTCTCATGGGAAACAAACCAACCAACCAACCAACCGCTGCATTCCGTAGAAAATCCCTTTTCCCTTTCTCAGGTCTGTTTCCTGATCCAAGAGAGAATCAGCTAGGAGTGTGGCACCTTGGTAAGTTTGACGAGGGACATTTACCATCTATCTTCTCTGAAGCCTGCTACCTGCTTCACCTGCAAAATAAGAACCTCAGTCTCCACAACTCCTCATCTTAACCTACACATTTCCTTTCTACTGATTCCAGGTCTTTAAACTCTTTCAACCAATTGCCAAACTGAAAACATTTGAATCTACCGATAACATGGAAACACACCCCCCTCTAGATATCCTGCCTGTCCAGACTGAACCATTGTACACCTTACAAGTATTGATTAATGTCTTCTATCCCCCTAAAATGTATGAAACTTACTTGTGGCCCAACCACCTTGGGCATATGCTCTCAGGGTCTCCTGAGGGCTGTGTCAGTGGCCATGCTCACTCATATTTGGCTCAGAAAAATAATAAATTTCTTCAAATTTTATAGCGTTTGACTCTTTTTGCTGAGAAGAATATCCTCCATTTTGGCTGTTGGTCAAGAAAGCCTAAAAGATGTACTATTTGACTCTTACCAAAAAAAGTTTGCTGACCTCCAATCTAACAGATGATCCTATACCTCGAAGTCCCTTTCATTGCTGAATGTGACATCATAGTGCCATATATCCAATATGGTTGACCATGCCTTTTAGAACTCCAAAGTGTTCAATTAAATAATATGTTCAACAAGCTTTTATCCTATGGAAAGGTACAGCCAATGAGATACCCCTTAAAACAAAAGAGAAAGAAATGAGGATCCCAGGCATTTTGAGATGTCATTATGTGTTGAAATGGTCTGTCATTAGTTTGCCCTAATGTAAGTGTTGTAGCTTCTGATTGCCTCTCTGCAAACTGCTTTCCAGTGGAAGCATGCTGCCTCTGTTCTAAACACCCAGTTCCTGAGCTGGACGCTGAGCACATTAAAGGAAGTATGAGAGAGTTACTTTCTAGAGATTCTCACCTAACTTTTCTTTCCTTAAATGATGGTCATTCTCCATATGGCAGGAGCAACATCTTTCTTATTTTTCTCTGCCGCTTTGAAACCAGAAATGAACTAGAGATTCTTTCCAAAGTGGAGGGTACGTCTTTCACTGATAGCAGGGATTTAGAGGGTGTGGAGTTAGAACAATGTTATTTAAGTTCAGTAACTGGAAAATCTGTTGATGAAGCAAAACCTGCATTAACATACTAATCACAGTTTCAGGCTGATAAAGAAAAAGAAACAGCTATTGAAAAGAACTTTTTCCAAAAATGAAAACATTCTTTAGCTGTTTAGGGTACTTCGCATACAATAAAACGAAGAAATTTAAAATGACAAAACAGAGAAGTACTCTAAATTCATCATCACTCTGCATACTAAGTTATTTTTACCATATAAAATACAAAAGAAAAGAAAAATCTTAGAGAATTAAACATTTGTTAAATCTGAAAAGATGAATTTCTCTTCATGATAAAGTGTCTCTTGATTTAACACGTGCCCACTAACTACTGATTGTCTGATACTTTAAGAAGCACAAGAACAGAGGAAAGAAAACACCTATGGACTGATGTTTATTAATCTACTCAACAAGCTCAGAATTTATATTCAAGTGATAACTCCTCATCTCTTCTCTCCATCGGGCTAGAAATCTCTGAGAATCCACTTATCAGTCACCGAGCGTCTCAACCTGTCTCCAAAAATGCCTGAACTTTGCCACTGATGATCTCTCCTTTAGCTTAACTAGTTTCCTCTCCAAGTCACAGGTCTGCAAATGCTGTGTTTAACAGAGCTGTGTTTAATGTTTCAATAATGGTGGTTTCCCATTTACAGTAAGATATAGCTATAATCCTTTGAACGACATCAGAAACCCTTCGCAGTATTGTTTCAGCTCCCTGCCCTTTTCTGGTATCTCTCTATACCATAGCCTCAACTCTAGAGTCTGTAAGTAGCATGTGAATATACTGTGCTTTTGTCCATGCCATTCCTTTCCCATGATGCCCTTCCTTCTGCTTCTGCACTCCAGGTTCCACTCATCCGTCAAGGTTTGGTTTGAACAGCGTATCTTCGTATGTGTGTGCTGCTGACCTATCTGCTTTGCCTCCATCACAGGCAGTTCAGTCTTTGCATCCTGATCTCCAGCATCATAGCATGAATTCGGCACATTTGTAGGTGCTCAATGCTTATTAACTAGCTTTTATCCCTGAATTTTGTGGGCTGGATTACCTCGGTGTTTCACTGAATTTAAAGAACCTGCCATAGTCTCTGCCATGTGGGCAAAGCATAAATGCACTTCCTGTAGGAGAAACTCCAACTTCTTTCTGCTTCTCTAATCTCATTGCCAATCATGAAAACGTCTAATACCAACTAATATTTACAGAGCGCTTAAATGTAAGTTACATATCATGCTAGCACTTGGCACGTCTTATTTGATATTTTCAGTAAGCCGATGAGATTGGGACGGTGATTATTCTCACTGTGGCAAATGAAATTGAGGTTTAGAGAGGTCTCATAGCTGACACAACAACGACAACAAAAGCAACAAAGCCAACAACAACAACACAAACTAGGGGTAGGCTCTGCCCTTGGCCCGTTTCTCTTAAGGCAGGTTTCAACTAAACTGAGGTCATACGAAGAGATTAGTCATGGTCTTCTCTTACATGGACTGATGGGTCACACTTAGAGGGAATGGGGAAGTGGCTAGGGTTACCACTAGTGGAGTCCTGAGACTCATCAAGGTCTTCTAGAATTTATCTGAATGGAGGAGCAAATGAGGCCACAAGATAAAGACCGTGTCCTTCCCCATCTCTAACCCCCATTGCCATCAGCAGGAGGCCTATGCTCGTGGAACTAAATTTCAGATGCCGGGAATTGGCATCCTGCCTTCTGAACATCCTATTCTACTTTATTTGCTGAAACAACTGAGCAAGTACAATTAGCATAGGGTGTTAGCTGTGTTTCATTTGCAAAGATAATGCATTATTTAAAAAATAATAAGGCAATTTATTTACATCTACTTTTTCCTTCTCAATTTTCACAGCAGCAAGTGATTTAAAAAAATGGAGAAAATTACCCCAACAGAAATATTTATGAGTAAATAGCTTGAAGAAATGGTGAGGATGCTACTATCTGAATAATTCTGGTCCCACCCACCGAAACAAAGAAAGATAATATTCCTGACAGCATGATTGAATTGTGTGTAATTACTGCCAATGTTTTAAACATGACGATAATGAGAAAAGTATTAGCATTAAATCAGAAAGGCCTAGAAACATTTATTTTCCTAAGAGTTTGACTACTACCTCTATCTTTCATTGAAGGCATTAGAGGAAATGGTATCCTTTATTACCTTTGTTTTTTTCTGGCAGCTCCATTTGATATCATCATTTTCACAGATTTCTTTAGTATGCTTCTGGAGATGCACCCTACGTGACAATATTTTAATGTGGATCATTTTGACCAGACACATAGTTCTCTGTTGACTTGCAGCTACACGTCCAAATTCATTGACGAGTTGGCATGGGGTGTCCTTCCTAACATTCTTCAGTTTTCTTCTCTGACATATTCATGGACTTCTGAATATCCCATAGCAAATAAATGCACATAAATCTAAGACTAAGTCCTTATGTAACACTTATCATGGAAAGAAAGAAAGAAATTCTCTCTGTTTTTACATTTGGCCTAAAAATGTGGGCATTATAGTTTCAGAAAATGCTTTTCCAGCTGAAAATAGAAAACAAATTACATTCACAGCCCTAATATCTTTTATTGCATGTACATTTTCACAGGCAGGCTACCACTTTCCCTAGATTATCTGGGAGATAATAGATAATAAGGTAAAGACAAATTCAAACAAAGATAGAAAAGTGCTCAGCTCAAACCCCTTAAAAAGACTAATGATACTCTCTCAATGCAAATGTTAAGACTGCTTTTTAAGGGTCTCTTTTGGAAACTGTTTCCATTAAAGAAGAAAAAAAATCCTGACCATTAGCTACTCGGAGTAGTTGCACATTGCGGCTGTGTTCAGAAAGTTGGCAGATTTCAGTGGGTGAATTGCAGTCTAGTGACCAAGATGATCAACTAAATCAACCATTTATCAAATGCTAGAGACCTTTATCTGATTTTATTTCCTAGTGCAGCCAGACATGGTTTAAACAGAGACAGAGATGCCAGAAATGAGGGGCTAAGTATGGCTCTAGAAAATAATAAAACAGTGCCCCAAATGAACCCAATTTCATTTACTAGAATATATGGCTCTTATTTTCTGCAAACATTTCCCCAAACACTTAAGCAAGAGGCACAGATCCTCCTGTCCATCCTATTCACCCAGCAGACCAAGGCACTAATTCTTAAAGCAGTTCCTGTAGAAGGTAAACATGAAGTGAATAAATTAGATTATTGAATGATTGCACAAGGGTAAGACTAAGCTTTCAACTGAAATAAAGTAACTTCCTGTGTTTATATATCCATGCTAGAATGTAGATCCTGCAGACTGTTTTGAGATAATACAAACCCAAGGAATACAGGTCATCACCCATCCACCCCACTGACAGATCTTTACCCAGTGCCTATTATTTATCTGGTGCTATATTTGGCCATGGGAATAGAGAGACAGAACAGAAATCCAAGGTCCCTTTCTTTAGGTAGCGTATGTTCTGGTAGGATTTCTGAACAAGTAAATAGATGAACTTGTAATGGCAAATGTACATGTCTTGGGGAAACCCGTCATCTATTAATACTGAGCTTAAGATACAGAAGGGGAAGAAATGGTCACTTCACCTGCTCTCAAGCCAGTGTGAATCACACTCTGTTCCTCACACCCTTCCTGCCTTTTGACTCTCAACAAACATTTTTTTGAGCATCTCTCATGTGCTAGGTACTGGGATTATGCCATGGGGAAACCAAATATCCCTCAAACTGCATGTGTGAGCATTTAATATGGTGAGTGCAGGCAGACAGTCATGGACTCTCTCAAGAACTGTGGCTGCTGACCTTGGAGCAGGACAGGAGCAGATGAGATGAGGGCACCTGCCTCAGTTGGCTCCAGGTGAGACACACTGGGAGGGGAGGAAGGTGGGAAGAAGAAAGGATGACAACCAAAGTGACAACACAGAAAGGACCATTTCTCCACTGCCCCATGTGACTATCCTTAGCTACAGGCCTTGTTACAAAGTGAATATATAAAAGAGAGGGAAGATGAATAGGTAGGCAGGTTCAAAGGAAAGTCCCAATGTCTGCCACCTCCCCACCCATCTTGCATCATCTGTCTCTCCCTTGGGTAAACACTTCCTGCTGGGGTCCTCCTTGGTAGATGCACTTAAGAAAGGAAATGCACTAAATGGAAAATAAAGATGAAAAACTGTTATTGTGTCAACTGAGCTCGTGTCAACCAATGGGCTTCCAGAGCATCCACTCCCAACGAAGCAGGACACACACATTTGCTTTGTCCCTTGTTCAGGTGGGAGCCAGAGGTGCTGGTGAGCAGAGGGTGTGTGTGTGTGTGTGTGTGTGTGTGTGTAGTTTCTGTGGCATCTGCTCTTGGAGCCGTTTGTGACATAACTGCCTGCACTCACTATATTCATTGCTCCCACACGCAATTTGAGATCTTGTGAGTAAAGACGGGAGGCAAGGTCACAAATCTTAAAATCAACTTGAATCATCTCAAAGGCCGTAGGGTCCCAAATAGGATACTTTCTTAAATGAAAGCTACATAACTCTGTAATAAATGTTCTGCCCAGCTGGCCCAGAAGTAGATTTTAAAACCACAACTAAGACAGGATGCCTTCTCAGAAGGTCTTCAGAAATAATAATAATAAAATCCCACAAACCTGCTGAAGAAACTATTGTAACCATGTGAATCCTAAAAAAGTACTGAGTCTCAGTGAGAGGAAAACATTGAACTCTGGGAAACTTCACTGGGCATGTGAAGTGCAAATTCTTTCCCCTCAAAGACAAGGAGCTTGGAGTCACGTTCCACACCCTCAGCAAACATGCTGAAGTGACACTTGTCATAGCACTAGGAAGGAGCCAAGGCTTACCTAAATTTAGGGACATTATTTTCTTTTGGATTGCACCGATGTTGCCTGGATCAGCATTGAACTCTGGAAACCCTCATACAAGAGCGACACTCTTTATTCATTTTCATTGATTTTCTAATTTCAGTTAAATTGCGTCGATATTTTTGGGGGGCTGTTTATGTTCAGTGACTAGAAATGCTTAATTCAACTCCCATAATTACATACTTATTATGACCTAATGAAAGCCCACATGAAAAGATCATGAGCTGGAAACACATTTGTCCCCTAAAATAAACTTTAGAAAATGGGATAATATACTGTATTATCACTTTGGTTTCTAAATAGAGACATAAAATATTTTCTCTCAGAACAAAGAGAGCTGAAATGGAGAAATCACCATGCTTCATCTACTTCCTGTGAAAGGATCTTGCAAGAAGCTTCGGGAGCATTAGGATTATAGAGAAGCTGGCGTGTGTGTGTTTCCATGTGTGTGTGAATGTCGAGTGGGGAATAGAGAGGCTTGGGAATTCATCACTGGCCTCCAAAAGAAAAAAAAAATATGTCAGTCATAAAAATAGAGGGGGTTGGAAAGAGAATGGGAGAAAAAATGAAGGAAATGGACTCTATACTTTTTCTACTTTCCTATTCTTTAACTAGAAACAATTACATTCTCAAAGGACAATCAGAGTTTCAGTGTAAATTTCTTTCTCTCTCTCTCCCCTCCAATAATTTCCTATTTCTAGCTTCTGTTTCTCACCCCTTATGTAAGATCTTAGTTTTATTTCCAACTCTGCCTTGCCTTTCCCCCCACCTCTATGCCAACAAACATATAATTAGGATTTTTAGGAGTGCTTCAGCCATGCAAGGCAGTAGAAATACAAACATGCACATGATCACAGTCTCTGTTCTCAAGAAATTTACAGCCTTACGCCACTGTTGCCCAGTAGAACCTTGGGATGATGGAAGTGTCCTGGGTCTGCACTGTCCAGTACAACAGCCACCAACCACATGTGACTGCTGAGCCCTTGAAACATGGCTTAGGTGACTGAGAACCTGCTTTTTACATCTTGATTTCAACTGATATACTTTAAAACTGCAATAACCCCATGTGACTCGTGGTTTCTGTACTAAACAATTCAGGTCTAGACCAAGAGAAAGAGAATCTTCTTTGGAGACAAAGACAACCTAATTAGCACATGCCAACTTCTATGTGATGGTTACAGGCAAGGGTGGTCAGAGATGGGAGGAAGAACAAGAGCGTGGAAGAATCAGGTGGATGAGGACAGCTTCTTAGAGGGGGTTGATGTAATCCACAATCTCTTGAGAAACGACAGCATATTTAAGAGAGGAGAGAGCAGAGGAAATGACATTCTGAACCATGGATTTATTTCATCAAAAACACTGAGGGGAAAATCCACAGAGCCCCTGAGGGAAACCCAGCGTTACCATGGAACAGATGGTGTTGCAGAAGGTCAAGGTCAACTCCAAGGTGTCATGCCTGTGGGATGATGTCAGGAGCAGGGAATTCCAGAATGGGAGCAGATTTAGGGTGGATGGAGAATGAAGGATGGATGAGAATCCACGAACTGGTTTAAGAATGCCGTGTTCGGAGAGCCATGAGAGTCTTCTACTTAAGGTAGCTTATGGTAAGCTACAGGGTGGACCTCAAACTCAGGAAAGAACAGGGCCAGAGGGACTCATGCATGTGGAAACATAAACAAGGTGGACGCACAGGTCCCATATGAAGGGGACAGCTGGCCCTGCATCCACTGGAGCATCACACTTCATGCCACTGATGGTGCATGTGTGGGAAGTGCGCCCAAAGTCTCCAGGATTTCTAATTTCCAGAAAAACTGGAAATAGGCATTTTTAAAAAAGAAATATGAAATCTAAATATTTTGATATGGCAACTAACTCTAAAAGCCTAGAGCACACTGTGGGCACAACCAAAGAGCAGGTATGTAGACTGACTGGTCTAGGGGGTCACCTGCTTGTGACCTGTGGCCCAGGAGATGGAGGAGATTCCATGGAGAGAGTCTAAAGGGAAGAGAACAGAGATAGAGGAAGAGAGAGGTTCTAAGGGAACACAGGACGCCTGCAGCGAAGGGCTGGAGAAGGGAGGCACAGCCATTTCACTCGGCAACAAGGACAGCCTCTGTGACCCTGGATGAAGCAGCGAAGCCACCTCCCCTCCCATCCCCTCCTTCCCTCGTCCTGCCCTCTCCCTTCAAGCACTAAAGCAGGGACTAGAGGCAAAGTTTACAATCACCAGGACCTAGAGAATAAGTGGCTGATGAGAAAAGAGAGGCATTAGGTTGAGTGAATATAAACAGTTCCAAGCCCTTTAGCCTTTTAGAGCACATGTTTTCCTGGGTCACATAATATCCCATTTCCCTTTATTTTTCCCCACCAAAACATGTGCAAACACTTGATTTCTGCCTTTACAGTATAGACAGCCATTGACTGGAGCCCCACATCTTCCTTTGCGCGAAAGCCACGTTCTGTTCTCATGAAAAGGAAAGTGTATTCTTTTCAGCTCACCTCTCGGTCTAGCAGCGCAGGTGACACAACGGTGACAATGTCTCCTTTCTCAGGATCGATGTAGAACATGTTAGGAGACGGCTTGTCAGGCGTCTGCTGACGGATATTGTACCGTAGGAGGGCATTATCAGTGGCCGGGTCATCTGCATCAAAGGCTGTCATCCGCATCACTGTGGTCCCTACCAGGGCAGGACAGAAAGGCAGGGAATGGTTATCAATGCAGGAAGCAACAGCCAGAGTTCCTTCCCCACCTGGGCAATAGCAACGGAGCAGTGTGCCAATCCCTTTCCAAATTAAAAAAGAAAAGTATTTCCCAAGCTTTGCTATGTTTCAGCTTTTTCCTCCTTTCCCTCCCTGCGCCATCTCATGAAAAGACCCAAAATAAAGAAAAAAACTCTTTGCTGTTCAGCAGAGTGACTGCTTAATTTTTCCCTCTGTTGATAAACTGTTTATTTTCAACAGCTTTCATTCCACTGTGGATGTGACTTTGTGAGAGTGGCTTTCATTTTTTTTCTTTTTCTGAGACAGACTCTGGCTTTGTCACTGGAGCCAGAGTGCAGTGGCGTGATCTCGGCTCACTGCAACCTCCGCCTCCCAGGTTCAAGCAATTCTCCTGCCTCACCCTCCCAAGTAGCTGGGACTACAGGTGCACACAACCACATCCAGCTAATTTTACTATTTTTTAGCAGAAACAGGGTTTCACCATGTTGACCAGGATGGTCTCAATCTCTTGACCTTGTGATCTGCCCGCCTCAGCCTCCCAAAATTCATATGTAAAATTCATATGTTTTACAGGCACAGTTTATATTTACAAATGCATAAAACAAGGCCTATAAGGACATCTTCACTCTGGTGATGGTAGTTAAATCTGGAGAAGAAGAGAGGGGACTGGGATTTGGCATGGTCATTGGGAGAGAAGTTGGCCTCATCTATACCGTTTTGTTTATTTTTACAAGGCAAATATATTGCTTTGGCAACTAAAATTTAATTACCAAAAGCATAATTGTAAGTACCAATAAAAACATGCCTGCTTGTTTTGATGCTTGACAATAGCAATTGCATTGCTATCATATCTGACTTAGGGCAACCTGCCTCATTGTAACTTTTTATTCCAATTTAGTCTTCTAAAAATTTAAGGCCCCATCTTCTGATTTTGAACCTGTCTGGACTCACAGAGTGAGTGACCTAACTTTAAGAGATCAAAGGCCGGGCGTGGTGGCTCAAGCCTGTAATCCCAGCACTTTGGGAGGCCGAGGTGGGTGGATCACGAGGTCAAGAGATCAAGACCATCCTGGTCAGCATGGTGAAACCCCGTCTCTACTAAAAATACAAAAAATTAGCTGGGCATGGTGGCGTGTGCCTTTAATCACAGCTACTCAGGAGGCTGAGGCAGGAGAATTGCCTGAACCCAGGAGGCGGAGGTTGCGGTGAGCCGAGATCGTGCCATTACACTCCAGCCTGGGTAACAAGAGTGAAACTCTGTCAAAAAAAAAAAAAAAGAGAGATCAAAGCAGCATATATAGTTTTCAGCAGGAATATTCATATAGAAATACTGATGTCTAAAGGAAAGATAGAAGTCATCTACTTTTAGTACCACCCATAATTCTTTCCCTTCCATAACAATGTTTCTCTAATCATCAAAGCTAGTTTCCCCCCCCTCACAATTGGAATCAGATTATCAGACATTAAGCCTGATTCATCAGACAAACAAGGAAGATGTGGCCACCCTCAAGTTTGGATCGATTTGTTAAGCAGTCTCAGTTAACTTCACCAATGGTGCCATCCAGCCAGATACCTCAAGGTGCACTTCCTATTCACCTTTTCTTTGCCCCGTGTGAAATGGTCTTAGGGCAAGTTTCGAGGTTCAGCACCAGAAAAGAACATTCTCAGCCCGTGCAGCCCCCTTGCCTCTGGAAGACAGCAGGAACAACGTGGCTCTGTCACCCGTCGCTACAGAATCTGTGTTATCAAACAGTGGTCTAGGCAGCCCCTCACAGTCCATGGAAATTGATGTGAAATGTGACACATATTAACCTTCCCGATCTAGGCAAACTTGAGGATATCCCCATCAGAAATCAGAGGCAGATTTCAGGCCAGCAGTCTCACCCAGGGACATGCTGTAGGGAGCTCCTTGTGGCCCAAGACATAGCAGAAGGCCTTAACCCCATCAATTCCACACCAGTCTCAGGTTAAGTACACTTGACCTGGTGCCTTACACTTAGTTAATGTCTAATGAATGCTTCATTGATTGGATTTGTGCCCTATTTAATATGCCTTTAATTGAAGTCATAGAGGGTATAAAAATGAAGTCATCATGGTTTGCAACTGGCATATGCATTAAAATGATTAGAGGAAGAAAAAAAAAGACCTCTTAGGCTTATGCATCTTCAGTTTTCACCAGGAAATTCATTGAGGATATCTTTTGTTTACAGATTTGATAACGCGATATAACACAAAGTTATCCTGGACTATTCCTCAGCATACACAGAAAATGCTTTTTATTTCAATGGATTGTTATGGAACAAATGAACTTGGTCTTAAGCCTCACCTTTGTCTTAAGACATAAATGCCTCACTGGATTTCCTTTGGTGGAAATCCCACCTCTTCGGGAGCCGCTTTGTGCCTAACTCATGTGAACAGGTTTGCAGCATTGAAGACAACGACTCTGAGGTGATGTGTCCGGGTTGAAGTCTTGACAAGCTGCGTGACCATGGCCAGTTTATCTACCTCTCTCTGAGCCTCAGTTTCCCCACTGTTAACATTCCTCCTTCGTTGCTGTGAGGATTTCAAGGGATGACGGATTTCAAGAATTTGGTACAATGCCTGGTACGATAGGGTTCAGAGAAGGATGCCTTTTATTATCAAATTCTGTCCTGGGTTCTGAGCCAATGATGGCAGTGCAGGCATAGGCTTCAAATACAGGAGCCTAGTATTAAGTTGTTCAAAGAAGTGGGACAACGGGTGGTGGGAGAGCCTTCTCTCTGACCCTGTCCCTTCTCCCTTCTACCCTACCCATGGTCTTAGCATGCAGATCTGCGGTTCTACTGTGGATATCACAACACCCCCCTCAACACACACACATGAATACACACATTCTGTAGTCTATACTACGTCTCCATGTGGTCCTCTAGTCTTCCTCTAAGACCAGGCTTTACTCTGAGTCCCAACCTATCTGCTGAGTGCAATGCTTGGCTCCCACCAGCAGCGCCCCCCGGAGGCTGGATCATGTTTCTCTTACTTCTGTGTTATGCAAAGCCTGGATAAACCTCCTGAATCAGCGTTTGCTCGGTTGCTTCCAAGGAACTCTGGTTCCAAAGGTTCAGTAGAGAAACATATTTGGGAAATACATGAGAAATACTGCAAAGCAGGGTTCCCCTGGAGGAATTTCCAGTAACTTTATTAAGCAGGCTCACAGTGTCAATCTCCAAGAGAGGGTGGAATCTGTGGCACTCCCCAAACTTCACTGTTGATAGAACCTCTTCATTTCAAAACCATCTCTTTTTGTGATGGGCCACAAGGTCCTAGCTGTGAGCTCTTGGAGGATACAGATGGTTTTGTTCATTTTGTAAGCCCCGTATCTGACATGCAGTAGGTCTTCTATCAGTGTTCTTTGGGTTCAATTGCCTTCTTGCCATTCACTGTAGTCTTGCCTCATTCCACACTGACCAGAGCCACCAGCACCTTGTCTGCAAAGAAGAATGAAAAACTGAACAACTTGCCTGGAGATTTTTCACGACTGCCTCTGAGCTCCCTGTTCAATGCGCCTTGGAGGTCCTTACTGGAATGGGATTCCAGGGTCACACACCAATGCCATGCCAGGGTTGACATGCAGCAGGTGGGCATTGGTGCAGCAGCTCCAACCGCCTGTGGGTGATGCCTGTGGCTCTCCTCTTCCTCAGCCCCACACACTGGAGACTCCATGTCTGCCACTTTTTTTCAGCAGCCCAGGCAGCTTCCCATCCAGGCTTGTCTTGTGTTTCCAGTCGGCAGAGAAAGGATAATTATATGATAGACACACACTGGGGCTTCCACAGAGTGTATTTCTGTCTTTTCCCCGTCACAATATTCTTCCGAGTGTCAAAATAAATTATAATCACCTTGTCACTCCCTGAACCAGATGAACCAGCAGCAGCCCCTCCAAAGGGGGAAAAAAAACCCAGGTTGCTGGCTGAAAGCCTCAAGTCTGGCCGTCACTTTCTTTTGTTGAAGGACATGGCCTCCAGCCTGACAGGCTGATTAACAAGCGTCATCGCTTCCTCGTGGCCAGGTAGCTCCTTCCTCTTGACTGCAGCTCTCTGATTAAAGCAAGAGCCGCCTGGTGTCTTGACCTTGAAAGCCAGCTTTGAAGTTTTGCTTTCCTGTGACTTCAAGCAGAGTCAAGCCCTTGAGAAAGGAGCGTGCAGATCTGACAGTGACGGGGGGTCTTCAGCTGGCCACAAGTATGGCGATGCTCCAAAACAGAGTGACAAAATTATTCTGTTCTTCACATTTCTTTGACTCCATCCCTAAACATTTCCTGATCAAAAAGTGTCAGGCTCATTTTTTTTTAACAAAATGCTATTCCTATAAGCGAATCATATATTGAGACACAGACATTCAGATCTATATTCAGCACTGGATTTCTGATAGCTCCGTTAGGGCAACTGTGTGCTTTCCAGGGAGAAGTGTGATGTTAAAGCAAACATGAACAGAGAAGGCAGATGTCACCAGGTGAACCTCTCTGATGTGACAAAATGGCACATCATTGTCAAGCATCAAATTCAGGAGAGGAGGCAGTGAGTTCTAATTCCACCCAAATGACGGTTTCTGAGATGAAATTATCTAACAGTTGTGCTTCAAAAGGAGAATGTGGTCAGGGATACGGCACTGTACCATATTATGTGTGCATTTGCCTCTGAATCAGAAGACAAGGCTTAGACCATCCACACCTTAGGTTGCTTAGTCAGGTGAGATGGATGTAGAAGCTGCTATTTTAAATTCTAGTATCTTGGGGTGTATCTAGTTAGAATGATTCTCATTTGAAACTACATTTCCATTGAAGATCCTTCAGTTTGAAGGGGTTTGGGGCCTCCTGGTTCCAAATGAGAACCAGATAGTTCTCCCAGGACTGAGGGGATTCCAGGACAGTCCTGGGCACAACAGAACAAGTTGATCACCCTGCAGACCAAGTTTTGCTTTCAGATGTAGACACATGGTCATGAGCAGATTGCAGACGTCACAACTGTTGCAACCGTGACTTTAGTATGTGAGACACAGTTCACAACCATTCACCCAACCAAGCACCCGAGTCACGCCAACCTAAAATTGGTTTCTGACCGAGCAGGTGGACATGAGCCAGTTCTCTCCTAGCAATCCTCAATAGCAAAGAGAGAGACCTAGGTGTGCAAAACCAAAGCAGAACCAAGGCAGTGCCCAGCTAAGGACCTGGGCTGTCTAGTTTTAAATCCTGGCCTCGCCAGCTGGGCTTCTCTGGGCAATGAAACCTCAACTTTTGTTGTTATTTGAGACAGGATCTCTCTGTGTCACCCAGGTTGGAAGGCAGTGGTGTGATCACAGCTCATGGCAGCCTTGACCTCCCAGGGTCAAGCGATTCTCCCACCTCAGCCTCCCAAGTAGCTGAGACTATAGGAGCACACCACTATGCCTGGCTAATTTTTGTAGAGGTGGGGTTTTGCCGTGTTGCCTAGGCTGGTCTTGAACTCCTGGAGTCAAGGGATCTGCCCACCTTGGCCTCCCAAAGTGCTGGGTTTACAGGTGTGAGCCATTGCACCCAGCATCAACTTTTCATGTACAAAAGGCTCCTCTCTCATGGGTTGTGGGAGGCATTGAGTGGATTACTGTTGTGGTCCATTTCCATTTCTATTCATTTCTGTTAACATCTCTCCCCAAGAACATTTTCAGACATTTGTTTCTACTTGACATCCTCTCATTCACCCCAAAATGTTAATTCTACAGATATACTGTATATCTATTTATGTGCTACGGCCCCTTGCAGGGTACAAATCATTGTAATATTGAATAGATCTAATGTTTTAATCCCCTCTCCTAATCACCAATATTCTTTTTCTTAGAAGTGATATTGCCAGCTTTGAGAATGCACAAATTAATGAATATAAAGTCCACTTCCTGGGTGTTGGTAAGTAATGGAGAAATAAAAGTTTTATTGTAACTTTTTTGACTCTCACAATGTAGCACTCAGTTCTGTGAGGACCTATGCTGAGTGCAATGATGATGAGGAAAAAGTCCTGTGGGACCCAACAACTTAGGGTTTAAGTCATCCTCCTTCTAGGACTCATTCTGAGGATCTACAGAAGGAGGAGTTAATTAAAATCTCATCAGGGGCTGGGCATGGTGGCTCACACATGTAATCCCAGAACTTTGGGAGGCTGAAGCGTGTGGATCACCTGAGGCCAGTAGTTCAAGACCAGCCTGGCCAACATGGTAACCTCATCTCTAGAAAAGTACACATGCTCACAACAAAATTAGCCAGGCATGATGGCGCGTGCCTGTAACCCCAGCTACTCAGGAGGCTGAGGCAGGAGAATCACTTGAACCCAGGAGGAGGACGTTGTGGTGAGCTGAGATGGTGCCATTGCATGCCAACCTGGGCAACAAGAGCAAAACTCCATCGCAGAAACAAAAATCTCACCAGGAAACAATTCCTTTCGTCCCTTAGACAAGCCTAGACACTTGTGTTGAGTGCACGCATGCAAGCATCCCCTTCGCCTGGTCTTTGTCAACATTCTTGGTTAGACAGCAATTAATAGTCAAACTATCGAATGAACAGTTGATAACCAACCAACCTGATAGGGATCGAGAGGAAGCCCACATTCAGCAGTGCATGTGTTCCCGAAAAGTCACCCATGTGATGAATCGTAAATGATGTCTCATTTTCCCACTGGCCTGCGTTAGCATTTCAGACCTGCTTTATTTTCATTTGACGGGATGTCCAGTTGGAAGCCATTCCTCATCATTCAGCTTTACTTTTTTTTTTTTTTTTTTTTTTTGCTCATCTTCAAAACACTCTCCTGGCCAGCCAGGTGGGAGAAGGAGATTGGCTCTCAGCTCTGGATGTGAAGACTGTTCAGGAAATCCCTGCCCCTGTACTCCCAGGCTGGGAGGATGAAACTGCCGACTGAGAGAGAGAAGAGATGCTTCTAGTCTGATTTTGGGGAGAAGAAAAGAGGGAACCAGACTTAGATCTAAGGCAAGGTCTGGGAGATTTGGCCTTGTAACCCTTGCTTCTTTTGGGGGCCCTTCTCTCGTTTGCCCAATTATCCAGGAATTTTCATTCACCAGCACAAGGATCCCTCCCACATTTTTCACATGGTGGTCCGGCTGTGCATTTGATTCAGAAAGTGCTTGCTAATGTGAGTTTTGATAAAGATGCTAATAACCTTTGGCTGGTCTTCTGACAGGAGCCCAATCCCATTGACCTCGAAGGTGGGACTCTCTGTGGTCCGAGTGGCAGCTGGGCCAGGAGTAAGAAGCTCACCCACATACCCAGTGCCCATACAGGTAGTTTCGCATGAGTAAAGCACTCTCAAGACAATTGAGAGTGGTGGGGATGGTGGCACTGGAGCCGGTGCCTCCTAAGGGGGCAGCTGCCTTTCAGCTCAAAGGAATTGCTGCAGGTCTGAAATACAAGTCTGCACTAGCCAGAACTTTTGATTTCTTACGAAAAAGGGGGGAGTTTGGATTTTTTATAAACTTTCAAAATGTTTACAGGTTATACACTAGTTCAGATTTCAAAACTGAAAGATCATTGAGTGGGACCAGGAAGGCCAAACTAAAGAGGTTATGGCAGGCTTTGGTCTGAGGCCCACCAGTTTTTGACCTTGACTGTTGGTAGAGCCATTCTTTGCCCTAAAGGCATGAACTAAATATTGTTGATGAGTACTACAGTGATAGACTACAACTGGAGGCTGAGGTGGGCAGATCACCTGAGGTCAGAAGTTCGAGACCAGCCTGACCAACACAGAGAAACCCATCTCTACTAAAACAACAAAATTGGCTGGGTAAAGTGGTGCATGCCTGTAATCCCAGCTACTCGGGGGGCTGAGGCAGGAGAATTGCTTGAATCCAGGAGGTGTGAGCTAAGATAGTGACATCGCACTCTAGCCTGGGCAACAAGAGTGAAACTCTGTCTCAAAAAACAAATGAATAACAACAACAACAACAACCACCCCCCCTCCAAAAAAAATGGTGCAGCCATTGGAAAAATCTTGCCCTTCTTCCTTCCACCTCCCTCTGTGGAGCAGGAAAATTCCTTATCTGTCCAAGAATAATCTGGCTCAGAGAGATGCCACACCGTGGCAGAACAGCACTGAATTAACAAGCACGAGGTGTATATACTCCTGACGCAGGTTTGAGTTGATAAAGTGCCATCCTGTGTGAACACAACACTGCTCTTAAAAATGAGAACGCCTGAAATTTTGCGACAGTTGCTGACTTCGTTTATTAGCAGTCCTAAGTGTCTCTGTGCAGCTGCAATTACCACAGGCTTGAATTGAAATGCGAGAGGCTTCGCTTCTCCTCTCCCTTTTGCTTTGCCTCCCTGGAGCTAGTTGGTTTTTAAAGAACAAACTGACAGTCAAATATGTAATAAGTTATGACAAGTTGAGCAATGACTGTCTCCCATCTGTTTTCAAAGGTTGTTTATTTTTATACTGATAAAGAGAAAATGCTGAAAGGACCACCCTGTGATTCTTGTAGGTTTTCATTTGCTGCAGCTCAGTCTCCAGTGTCTTTGCCCTTCTTTCTGGTGAGCTATTGTTTAATGAAGCTGCTGAAATGTTTATGACATATTAGGTGACACACGCCAAAGCCGGGGTCCCCCGAGATTCACTTTATTGTCCTAATTTCTTCATTTTATCCAGGATTCTACAGTAGTATTTTTCTTACACCCCTTAGAGATTGCATTTAATCTTTTTTGTCTATCATTCCTTTCTATGCATCTCTTTTTGAAAGGCATAGGATACTCTGTTGAATTAGATGATCTTGCCTAAAAACACTTCAAAAACTCAATTTTAAGTGGAAACTCTAATATTCCAAACCAATAATAAAAAATCTTTATATTGAATTAGCCTGGAGTCGTTGTAACTCTCATATATTTTTCCATAAACCCCTAAAAACAACCAAAGAACACTGTGTGTGTATTTTTGTTTGTTTAACCAATTTAAGAGTTACTTTTTATTTATTTTTTTTAGACAGAATCTTGCTTTGTCACCCAGGCTGGAGGGCAGTGACTTGATCTTGGCTCACTGCAACCTCTGTCTCCCAGGTTCAAGCGATTCTCACGCCTCAGCCTCCCGAGTAGCTACGATTATAGGCATGTGGCACCACCCTGTGCTAAATTTTATACTTTTAGTAGAGACATGGTTTTACCACGTTGGCCAGGCTGGTCTCCAACTCCTGACCTCAAGTGATCTGCCCACCTTGAGTGCTGGGATTACAGGTGTGAGCCATTGCACCCAGCCCAGTTTAAGAGATTTTTAAAGTCTAATCCTCTTTACAGCAGTGGTTTTCAATGACGGGTACTTTTAGCCCCTCTAGGGGACATTTAGCAATGCCTGGGGACATTTTTGGTTGTTACAACCGGGGCAGGGAGTATGATATTGGCATCTAGTGGGTAGAGATCAAGGATGCTACTCAACATCTTACAAATATGAAAATGTTCAGAGACACCAAAATAACGCTTTGCATGTAGTAAGAGTCTAGTAAACATTTGCCAAATGCACAAGTGAATATATACATGAATAAGTGAATAAATAAATAAAAGATGAGTTTTATCATTTTTCTTCTTTTACAGCTTAAGGTAAGATCAAGGTGGAGTAATGAGCAGGTAAATAATTGATGCTTGACTGACGCTAAATATTAAATGAACTCCTACGTTAGTTCTGAACAATGGGCTTATTGTCCCTATCATTTATATCTATTTAAGGGCAAAAGCACAGCTCTTTGCTCTTTCAAAATACAGACTATAGGCCGGGTGTGGTGGCTCATGCCTATAATCCCAGCACATTGGGAGGCTGAGGTGGGCGGATCACCTGAGGTCAGGAGTTTGAGACCAGCCTGGCCAATATGGCAAAACCCCAACTCTACTAAAAATGAAAAAAAAAATTAGCTGGGTGTGGCGGCATGCCCCTGTAATCCCAGCTACTTAGGATGCTGAGGCATGAGAATCACTTGAACTTGAGAGGCAGAGGTTGCAGTGAGCCGAGATCATGAGGCGGGACAACTGCCTGAATACGGGAGGCAGAGGCTGCACTGAGCCGAGATCACACCACTGGACTTTAGCCTGGGCAAAAACCCTGTCATTTTAATGGCTTAGCACATAAAGTTAATTTCTTACTCAAATTCAGTCCATTTTAGGGGTTCCTTTCAAAGGGCAGATCCTTTCCGAGCAGTGGCTTAGGGATCCAGACCCTTGCATTTTATAGCCACGCCACCAATCATGGTCAAGAGCCAGGAGCCAGATGGCAGAAGGCCTGGGAAATACAGGGAGGCACCTGGACACCCAGTGTCTCGGCCGCAGTGCCTATACTCAGCTGATCAGGCAACCATGCTCAAACCTTCATCTTCAGGTGCCCCAGAACTGCACCTGCTCATTGAACTCTTGGCTCCTCCTGTGGTTGCTTCCCTTTGGGTGAGAAGCACGATATACCAGGGCAGAAGTCAAACAGTGACAGCTCTAGGATTAGACCTGCTCCGGGAATGGTTCTCTGGACCCAAGCTCTGGGTCCCCTGACCTGGGAGACTTGTGCTGGCTTCCGAGTTTATTCCTCCCCTGAATCCAAGCTCTTGACCTTGCTTTAGACACCAGAGAACGGCTATTTCCTTGACTTCTGCTTTAATTTACTGGATTCTAAGATACCTCCTTCTTTTTAATGAAACGCTTCTGCTAAATTTTCCCATTTTTTTTTTCCGGTGGGTCATACATGAGAATGAGGTTGAGCAAACGAGGCTGTTCATTGAGGATATTTTAAAATATCCTCGAAGCCTGAGACTCTTCTCCAGAGAATTTTATTCTATTGGTCCAGTGTGGGGTCGGGAAAGTGGAATCCTTAGAATGACAGGGGCTGAACAGATGGAGACTCTGATGCCTTACTTACTGGCTGTATGACCTGAGCAACATACACCACCTCACAGAGGCTCAATTTCCTTAACTGTAAATGGGCTGACACCTATGACTGTGTAAAGCTGTTTTAAAGATACACGTAAAATACAGTGGGAGCTGATGAGAAGACCTCTGCAGTAATTCCATGAAGGAGGAGCTAAACATGTGGACGGTGCACCAGGAGTACTTCTTGTAATAGCCCTGTCAGGGTAATTAAATCATCTCTGTTTTAAAAGGAGGAGAATCAGAGGCTTAGGGAAGTCAAATAACCACTCCATCCTCTCTTCTGTCAACTGGATGACTATGGACTCAGAAGGACACACGCAAGCATCTTCCTGAATGTGTGCAAACACTGGTGCAAGAGTGAAGGGGAGCTGACCTTTTTCAGGGTTCACACCAGCACGGATGACGCAGGGCATTGCAAGCATCTAATCATCCCCAAAACCCTGTGAGGCAGGTGTCATTAGCCCATTTTATGGAGAGGGAAGCTGAGGTGCAGGGAGGGGAAGCTGCTTGCCCATCACCTCAGTTTTCCAGCTGGTAAGTGGCTGAGCTGAGAGGCACACCCGGGGAGTGTGGTCTATTCTCCCCACTTCCCCACTTAAAACTCCACACGGCTCCTGTCATTTAGGTACTTCACATAGCGTTTTGCAGATAAAATAATTTTCCAGAATTCTCCCTAAAGATTGGCTATTGAGCATCTTGCCCTGTACTACAGCTTGTCTGGGGCATCTTCAAGCTAGATCCAGAAGCCCAAGGGACATGGAGGACCCATCTCCTTGAGTTGTAGTACAAGATGGATGATGGATGGCTCTAGAACCACACCTGTCAGGTAAGGGACCTGGCTGAAGTTACAGGAGGTTTATTGGGTGCTGCTGACGACTGCAGTTGCAAGATACAAGTGAGCCAGGATGTTGAAATACCACACACAATCGAGACACCTTGTTCAACGGGAAGAAAGTGCAGGCAAATTGCTAGTAAAGCTGTAATGTTGCTGATTTTGCAAACATGTGTTCTCCAACTTGATAAGTAAATACACACTGGGTAACACGGTGATGTTGCAAGCTGTTGTTTTACGGCTGGGAAGTCGGCTGCCTGTGACTGATGTGAGCAATGAAAAGTATTTATGAAATAACACTGAATGAGAAGGAGCTGCTTTATGAGTTTATGGAAATGGATCCTTTATGAAGAATAAAACTTGATGAAGGAGCTCTATCAGGGTCACACAAAACTGAAATTAAACCTGCTGGGATTGAGATCTAAGAGGGGGCCTTCTGGACTGTCTGGGCTCACAGCCTGGGGTGGCTTCTCCCAGGCCATCTGTGCCCCATGGAACCGGAGAGTCATTTTATTTGCCAGGATTCATTTCTTTCCATCAAGGATGTCATAAGTGATAGCTGTATTACCCTTGCCAAGCCATCAGGCCACCAATCAAGGGATAACTTAGATCCATAAAACTTAACAATGCACGTTTGATTCACCCTGTATCCCTGAATGAAACAGGACCAGCCACATAGTAGGTGCTCAATAAATATTTAAGGAGCAAAAGGAGATTTGATCCAGCAGCTTCTGGCACACTCTGTCTGAATACTCTGCTTCATTCGTGGTTTCAAATGGTCTTCCATATGTGCTCATTTCTACCCTACAATAATACTGCCTTTCCAGATTGGAATGCTCTTCTCTTGGAAACAAGCTAGCAGGAGAGAGACCAAAGACACCTGCTGCCCATGCCCCAAGGGCCAATGGGCATGACTCAAGAGAGCTGGACTAGATGCTTCCTCGGATCTGGGTTGTGAGTCTCCCCTGAGTGGTGGTGTCCTGACTCCACTGCCTCTGATACAAGCCAGCTCCTGGGGCCTGCTTCAGGGCTGCAGAGTCATCATGGTTCCTGCTGTCTCTAAGCTCACATCTCCAGCCTCTTGGTAGGGGAGAGATCCACTCATCAGTTCCCCTTTGCTAAAGAAAGTCTGGGTTGGTTCTCATTGCTTGCACTCACAGGGCACCATCTAACATAAATCCCCACTGAGCTCTCATCCAGATTCACAATACTCAGAGGGTTAGGAGCATGCCCACGGAAGACAGAGAGTCCCAAGTTTCAGTCCCAGCTCTGTCAAATGAACAGCTGTACCATCTACATGCTGGGCAAGCACGAGCCTGAGGTTTATTCGTGGTAAGTAGGGATAGTAATGGTTCTCACCTGACGGGGTTCATGCATGGATTAAGTGAGTGACTATAGGTAATATTTAGCCCAGGACACTGTGTTCTCTGGGAATATTGTTGTTATTAAAAGACGGGCGAGGCATCGCTCAGAAGCAACACTTTTGATAAAGAAGCGATAGAGAGAAGTCATGAATGAAAGCAAGGTTAGTATGAAAAGGTTCATTTTTTTCAAATAAAGCAATCTTAGATTATTTAAGTAGAAGTAGGTTTGTGTAAGGGAGGCAATCACCATTTTGACTCAATACTAAACCTCAACAATATCCCAGGGTTTCTCCCATGCACTTGGTGAGATTCAAGAGATCAATAAAACAGGACTCTTGCTTGCAAGTTGCTAAGAGGCTGGCAAAGAAGATGAGCATTTAGGCATTTAGGTGAGCACATGGTATAGTAGTAGTTTAGCGCCCAGGTCCCAAGAACAAACTGCCTGCTTCAAATCCTGCCTTCAGTTCACTCACTGGGAGGGGGAAGGGGGAGAGGGAGTGGGCACATGGGCAGCCTGCTTCAAATCCTGCCTTCAGTTCACTCATTGGGAGGCGGAAGCGGGAGAGGGAGTGGGCACATGGGCAGCCTCTCTGAGCTGCAAGTCGCTTCACAGTTACAAAGGGAGTCACAAAAGTGTGGTTAGAAATATAATGGCCCCAGCTGTGCCCAATGGCTCACGCCTGTAATCCCAGCACTTTGGGAGGCTGAGGCGGGTGGATCTTTAGGTCAGGAGTTTGAGACCAGCCTGGCCAACATAGTGAAACCCCATCTCTACTAAAAATACAAAAAATTAGCCAGGTATGGTGGCAGGCACCTGTAATCACAACTACTCAGGAAGCAGCGGCAGGAGAATTGCTTGAACCCAGGAGGCGGAGGTTGCACCATGGCACTCCAGCCCAGGCAACAGTGCAAGACTCCATCTCAAAAAAAAAAAAAGAAAAGGAAAGAAAAAGAAAAAAATAATGTCCCCCAACATGCCTATATCCTAATCCCAACACCTGTGAACTTCTTACCATGTTATCTTACAGGGTAAAAGAAACTTGGTTGATATGATTAAAGATTTTGAATTGAGGGGCTTATCCTGAAATATCTGGGTGGGCCCAACAAGGTCCGTGTAAGGAGAGAGACAGGGAGCCGGAGAAGGAGATGTGACGAGGGAAGCAAAAGTCAAAGAAAGAGGTCTGGAGATGCTACACTGCGGGCTTTGAAAACCAAGGAAGGGGCCAGAAGCCAAGGAGTGCAGGTGACCCCTGCAAAGTGGAAGCAGCAAGAAAGAGAATTCTCCCCTGGAGCCTCCAGAAGGAACCAACCTTGCCTACACCTTGACTTTAACCCGGTGAGACTGATTTTGGACTTCTGACCCCCAGAAGTGTAAGAAGATAAATTTGCCTATTTTAAGCCATAAATTTGAGATAATTCATCACAGCCACATCAGGAAACTCATCCTAGTGATGTCTATCTTGTTGTCTATCTGTGAGGGGCAAATGACATGCAGAGGACATGCAGTGAGGCATGCTATCTGCTGAGACTGTGGTTGTGGTAGTTGCTGTCACCATTTGGAGCAGCAGAAGGGGCAGAAGAATCAGATTCTCCCTCCTACCAATGAGTGGGGTGGGCACAGTACACCCTTTCAGAGGTGGCAACTTTGAGGCAATGCATCATCCTAGAGCACTGTTGGAATGTCGTGCTCTGTTGTAAGAGGAATCCAGGCTGAACAGAAGAATTTCAGGAAGGACAAACGAAGCTAAAGGAAAAAACCAAGATCAGGTTATAAACTTCCACTGCGGCCTCTGCAAAGGGATGGCCAGGACAGCTACCTTTTGATAGCCAAAGGGATGGCATCATGAATAAGAGGCAGCGGAGACTGGCCAGATGTGGTGCTCATGCCTGTAAGCCAAGCAATTCTGGAGACTGAGGCGGGAGGATTGCTTGAGCTCAGGAGTTCGAGACTAGCCTGGGCGACGTGGTGACACCCTTGTCTCTACAAAAAGCAAAAAACTAAAACAAACAAACCAAAAACACCAGCAGCAGAGGGTTCTGGAGGTACAAAGTAGAGAGACAGGTGAACGTCAAAGTGAAAGTGTGCACACAGGTGTGTGTGTGCAGGGGCTATGATTCACTCCAACTAAAGGCCCAGGAGAGCTGTACAGGTCTGAAACAGGACATCTTGTACTGTGATGGTTGCCTGTTAAAACAAGTATCACCCAGAGACTATGGATGACTAAAAGAGATTGATAAAAACTGCAGGAACAGAGGTGATACTCTCGGAGGGTGTCTTAAAGTCTCCCAGCCATATACCTATGTAACAAACCTGCACGATCTGCACATGTACCCCAGAACTTAAAGTTTAATAAATTAAAAAAAAAGTCTCCCAGCCTATGTTACCTTAAGGACTTGGAGAAACCACAGCAACCTCATCTGTGTGTAATGCACACATTGTATTTTACACTATCTAAGAATCTCACACATTTTAAATAGGAGATATGCTTCTATGGGTCAGTCCTGCCCCCCACTGCAGGAAACAAGAAATCCTGCCTGTGTGTTGTGAACAATACATTTTGTTTAACTCCAGTCTTTCTAGGGGCCTACTCTGTGACAGGCCCTATGCTAGGGCCATGGGCACCACGCTGAAAAAGCCTAATGTGGCCCTCCCACTGGCCACATTCTACAGGAAAACAGAGATGCTTAAACACAGAATTTCCTTGCAGCATGAAGATGCACTAGACCAAAAACCCAAGATCAACGTTGAACTGAAAGTATCATGTGTCAGAGCAATATGGTTCACCGTTGATGTACGGTGACTCTTACATAGCTTTTATTCCCCCTGGGACTTAGGGTGGGGCCAGCCTCAGTATGCTTTTCCCGTATGAATGACTGTAGAAGGCCTGCTCACCTCCCCGCAACCTATTTGATTATTACTTAGCACTGAAGCCTTTCAACTATTTTCTTCCTCAGAATAACTTGCCCATTCACTGAGCACAAAGAAGTATTAGGGTCTGAGAAACAGCAATGCTGGCCATCTTCAAATTCTCCCTCCTACTACCACAGTGGACACACTGAAGATTTTTAAGAGCTGGGAACTTTGAGGCTCTATTTTCAAGTCAAGCTGAAAAAGCACCAAGTTGAAAAGCCCTTAGCAGCTGCCACGTGCACTGCTATCTTCCACACCCTTGAACTTTGTGCCTCTGCTGAATTCTACCTCCTGGGCACACACCTGTCCCAGCAAAACTAAAAAGCATTGCCATCTAAAAGTCCCACCTCAGCAGAGAAAAGACTTACCAGGGCAAGCCGTAGAGTCCTCTGCACCTGTTCCTGTAGCCTATACAAGTGGCTCCAGTAACCGCGGGCAATGGAAGAAAGGAATCAGCTGGCATCCAAAGGGAGCTCAAAGTTTATACTGGGCTAATGCATGCGGGGCTTAATGCCTAGGTGATGGGAGGATAGTTGCAGCAAACCACCACGGCACGTGTTTACCTATATAACAAACCTGAACATCCTGCACGTGTATCCCAGAACATAAATAAAATTAAAAACGTTTATATTGGACGATGATTTACAGGCAGTTCGACTTCATCAGGAACAAAGAGGAGGAGGAGAGACAGTAAAAGGAGACAGAAAGGGAGAGAGAGAGAGAGGCAGCCATCTGAATCATCTGAGTCATTATCTATGGAAGATATGCCCCACACCTCACACAGTGGGGCCAGGTTGCTGACCCCTCAGTTCTGTGTTCCGCTAGTGTTAATGGCTCACCCTTCACTCGCTAAATCCATTTCCTGGGGATGCTGTAACGAACACCACGAACTGGGTGGCTCAGGATCTCAGATACTTAGTTTCTCACACAGTTGTGAAGGCCGCAGGTGTGAAGTCAAGGTGTGGGCAGGGCTGTGCTCCCTCCATGCTCTAGGGGAGGTGTGTTCCCTACCATTTGCAGCTTCGGCGGTTGTCTATGTTCTGCGGCTGGTGGACGCATCTCCCTCTGCTCTGCTTTCACCTCGCCTGTGCTTCTGCACGCCTGTGTTCTCTCCCTTTGCCTCCTTCTTCTAAGAACACCTGTGATGGCATTCAAGGCCCACCTGGATAATCCACAGTACCCTCACCTTCAGACCCTTCACTTAATCACACCTGCAAAGACTCTGCTTCTAAATCAGATCACATCGACAAGGTCCAGGGAATAGGACTCGATCTTGTTGAGTGGCCTTGATTCAGCCTGTCACGTGGGCCGCTTATGATGCACGGGGTACTGTGCTGAGTATCAGTGTGCGCAAGGACACCGTGCACAAGGGAGGCAAACACCACGTTAACTCAATATTAAGCCTCAGCCATATCCCAGGGTCTCTCCCAAGCCCTTGGTGAGACTCAAGAGATAATTAAAACAGGACTCTTGCTTGCAAGTTGCTGAGAGCCTGGCAAAGAAGATGGGCATTTAGGCACAGCTTGGTGAGCATATCGTGTACTAGTGGTTTAGAGCTGAGTACCAGTGTGCACACCTGACCCCAGGAAGACTCCGTTATGATCCTTGTGTTGTTAGTGGGAGAACAGAAGGGACTGGCGCAGGGTGACACAGCCGGTGTGTGATGGCATCAGGGTTTGGGCCTGAGGACTCAAAGTCTCTGGGAGCTGAGTTCTGCAGCCAAGTACGATGCAGACAGGAGAAGGCAGAAGGAACAGGATTGGCCCAGATATAAAAAGCACACAGGTGTCTTGTGCCCAAAGAAAGTTTCAGTATCAGTTTCCTGAGAATCAACTTGCGGGAGGAGGGCTCCTCTGCACGAAGGGGTTGCCAGTTCTGTTCTTGGGGTCAGCTAAAAGAGGACACGTTTTCTAGGCTCAATTCACAAAGAGATGTGAGGGGCCAGCTCCTAAATCTCAAGAGGTCTGCACTCGAGGCATCTATGTTATCTTTTCAGAAACGCAGCACAGTGGCTGGGGAAGACGAATGTGTGACATCCTCTCACACTGAAGCTCTACTGCGGGCTTGCTGGATTTAGGGGGAAAGAAATCTGTCACAGAGGACACGTGCTTTATATTTTTCTATAAAACCATGGACAAGCCTTTTTTTTTCATTTATTTCCAATCTTTACAGAAAGAAAAATGTGCACGGTGTATTTGTTTTCTCTTGGAACCACGAAACGTTTGAGCAGAGAGAGGCATTTGCTTTCACTGAGAGCCAGGGTTTGGTTAGAGTTTCTCTTGAATGTCAGTCATTATGGGTTATATTTGCTTTCCTGTAGAGAGACGTAAATTTTATGGAGAAATGTTAGAACCCTCCACCCTGGCCCTTGGATTATGGCCAGGGTGGAGGGTTTTAATGTCCAGTTTGTTGCCACTAGACTCTATCCTGTAGAGCTCTAGGTCTCTTCTTTAGCTTCCTGAACCTGGTGCCTTCCTTACTGAGGTTCTGAAATGAGAGCATGCTACCTTCCAACTTCTGAATGACCTCATGCTTAAACGGAAGCAGCAGAATGCCACGTGGCTTCCAGCTAGGACCGGTGACAAGTCTTGGGATGAATATGGCGACTGTCTGCTGGGGCTGTCTGACCATGGGGTAGGGGGTCCTGCCTCAAGAGACCATGAGCTCATGTGGTTCAGTGCGTGTGTGTAGGTTGAAGGATGCATGCTATGGATTAGCAGGAGAGACTTCTCGCACTGGAGGAGGGGAACCATCAGATCACCTCTGGGTGACTTTCAACTTGCAGTGTCTGTGACTGCAGCAGGGTAAAGAGAACAATGCCAGTGATTTCAAGTTCATGGTGCCAAAAGGGAATAGAAGTAAGAGAGAATAGTTTGTGAGACGCTTCCTCAGCTGATAAACCCGTGAATTGTTCCGACTGCCAGAGTGAAGAATGGAACCGGAGGAGAAAAAGGGGCAACTTTGCTTCTAATCTCATCGTACCTCATAGAAAGCCTCAGAAGGACATGCACAGACCCTAATTCTCTCAGAGGTGATGGGGAGGTCTGCTTTGAGTGTTCCAAAGAATGCCCCAATACTACAGTGAAGCAGGCATCAAGCATCTCTCATTTCCTTTACCGCTGAGCTGCTCTTACCAATTAAAAAGGTGGCTTCCATTGACTTCAATCTTTATTTTAGCCTTTGTGAAAATTTCCATCTTAATAAACCAGCTGAGTGGCTTGTCTGTTACCCACTCTCCTGGAAAGGGTTGGTGTTACATCTATGTCCTTGGGGACACTGCTTCAAAAGAGCTATTCCAACTCTCGATTCAGATGCAAATAATGTTTATGGAAGCCTCCTGCCTTAGGCGCTGCTATAGATTTTATCTCAGGGACCCTCTTGTAATTCTAGATGCTCACTCAGTTCTGTTGCTTCCCTCTCCTTCGTAGCTGTGCAGCCCATTCACTCCTCACACCTTAACACTTCTGGCCTGCTTTCTCTAGCAGGCTGTCAGCTCCTCTGAGCCCATATTTATTTTTACTCCTGCAACTTATCACCATCTGAAACATTACAAATTCATTTATTTAGCTCACTGATTAATGAATGCCTCCCATCCTCTTTACCGAATGTGATGGGGGGACTTTGTCTGCTGCCTTCTGTCACCACCTGAATGCTTGTGGAACAACTGAATGAATACCACTCCAACTGTATCCCATTCAACGATTCTGAAGTGAGGAGCTAACTGTGTCATTCCCAGACTTAATATCCTGCAACGGCCTTTGCTAGACACAGTAAAACATCCAGTGGCTCGTGCCTGTAATCTCAGCACTTTGGGAGGCCAAGGCAGGTGCATCACTTGAGGTCAGGAGTTGGAGACCAGCCTGGGCCACATGGTGAGATCCTGCCAAAAATACATTATCACTTTCATTGACTAGAATGTGTCTTTTCAGATGTAATGAGTTAAGATGAGGTTATGCTGGATTAGGGTAGACCCTACATCCAGGATGCCCTGGGGTAACCTTACAAGAAGGGGAGGGCCGGGTGCGGTGGCTCATGCCTATAATCCCAGCACTTTGGGAGGCCAAGGCAGGCAGATCACCTGAGGTCAGGAGATTGAGACCAGTCTGGCCAACATGGTGAAACCCCATCGCTACTAAAAACACAAAAAATATTTGAGATTGAGTTTCACTCTTATTGCCAAGGCTGGAGCGCAATAGCATGATCTCAGCTCACTGCAACCTCTACCTCCCAGATTCAAGCAATTATCCTGCTTCAACCTCCCGAGTAGCTGGGATTACACGTATGTGCCATTATGCCCAGCTAATTTTGTATTTTTGGTAGAGACGAGTTTTCAACATGTTCGCCAGGCTGGTCTTGAACACTCGAACCCCCGACCTCAGGTAATCCACCCATCTTGGCATCCCAAAGTGCTGGGATTACAGGCGTGAGCCACTGTGCCTGGAAAAATGTTGCTGGATGTGGTGGTATGTGCCTGTAATCTCAGCTACTCAGGAGGCTGCATGAACCTGGAAGGTGAAGGTTGCAGTGAGCTGAGATCATACCACTGCACTCCAGCTTGGGCAAAAGAGCAAGACTCTGTTACAAAGCAAAACAAAACAAAACACAACAACTCTCCCACCCCAGATCGTAGCATAAAGGAACGTTCTAATCTGGCTGATGTTTCTCTCTCACCTTTCTCCCTCCAGACAGCCCCCTTCCCCTGCTACAATGAAAATGGTGGTCCTTACTGCTGTCAACTGATACTTCCAGTTCTTCTGGCCACAGAGAAGAACTGCATTCTCTTCCCCTGCTGGATTTAGGCATGGCCCTGTGACTTACTCGGACCCTGAAACATAAGCAGAAGTGCTCCATGCCACTTTCTTTTTTTGGAGACAGAATATCACTCTGTTACCCAGGCCAGAATGCAGAGATGTGATCATTAGCTCACAGCAGCCCCGACTTCCTGGGCTCAAGCAATCCTCCCACCTCAGCCCCTCCCAAGTAGCCAGGACCACAAGTGTGCACCACCATGCCCTGCTAAAGTTTTGCCACTTTTTGTAGAGATGGGTGTATCACTATGTTACCCAGGCTGGTCTTGAACTCCTGAGCTCCAGTCATCCTCCTGCCATGGCCTCCCACAGCACTGGGATTACAGGCAGGAGCCATTGCACCTGGCTTGCATGCCATTTTTGTGTGGAAGCTTCAAGAGCCTGTGTGTAGTTGTGGTATGCCATCTTTCCCTCTGCATAGCCACTGCCACTGTTTTGTGAAGCGGCCACTCTGTCAGCCTGAATGCCAGAGAGAGGGTGACATGCAGCTGAGCCCCCAGCCAGGCCCTGAAGGATAGAGATAATGGCAAGAAATGAACTGTTTTTATTGTGAATCACTGCATTTTGGGGTAGTTTACTATGACAGCATTAGCGGCCCATCCTGGCTGATGCACTGAACTTGAACTCCCCAGGCTAGCTGTGCTATCTCACGCCTAGGCCCTGGTCCCTGTTGTTTATTCAGCAACAGCATCTTCAATGCCTCTGCCCCAGGTTGTCCCTGCTTCATCTCAGATAATTTCTGCTCATCTTTTAGGACACTAGAAAGTCTGCCCCGAGGCCAGGCGCAGTGGCTCACGCCTGTAATCCCAGCACTTTGGGAGGCTGAGGTGGGTGGATCACGAGGTCAAGAGATCGAGACCATCCTGGTCAACAATAGTAGACCATCTATAATAGTAGACCATCTCTACTAAAAATATTTAAAAAATTAGCTGGGCATGGTGGCGCGTGCCTGTAATCCCAGCTACTCGGGAGGCTGAGGCAGGAGAATTGCCTGAACTCAGGAGGGGGAGGTTGCGGTGAGCTGAGATCGCGCCATTGCACTCCAGCCTGGGTAACAAGAGCGATACTCCGTCTCAAAAAAAAAGAAAGTCTGCCCCAACACTTCTTCCTGAAACATGGTTATATATTCCTCCTCTTCCATTCTGCTTGTCTTCATGGTTTTATCCTCCCCCTAGAGCTTGGCATGCTGGGTTTGTCATTGTCTGTTGGGTGATTACTCTCAGCTATGATACTATAGCTTCCTTGAGAGGGGTATTTCCACAAGCATATCCTCAATGGCTCAGCGGCCACCAAGTAGCTGGGATTTAGGTATTACATAAACTTTTATTGAACGAATTGGTGAATGAGTGAATAAATGGTATTAGAGATGTTCTTATGCATGACTTCAGGGTCGGGTACTGAGAAAGGAATAGTGCACCAGGTGCTCCAGTTTCTCTTTCTTTTTTTGAGATGGAATCTTGCTTTTTTACCCAGGTTGGAGTGCAGTGGCATGATCTCAACCCACTGCAATCTCTGCCTTCCAGGTTCAAGTGATTCTCCTGCCTCTGCCTCCCAAGTAGCAAGTTGCAGGCATGTGCCATCAGACCTGGCTATTTTTTATTTTTATTTTTTGTATTTTTAGTAGAGATGGGGTTTCACCATGGTTGGCCAGGCTGATCTCAAACTCCTGACCTCAGGTGATCTGCCCGCGTTGGCCTCCCAAAGTGCTGGGATGACGGGCGTGAGCCACAGCACCTGGCCTCCAATTTCTTTCTTGATCTCACCACCTTCTGCAATAGTAACCTGTTCCTGATCCTTGTTTAAAGAGCAGGAAACTGAAACTCACAGAAAGAAATGCATTTGAGACTACACAGTCGAAAGGAGGCAGAGGGAGTTTCAATTTCGAGTCATGAGACTCTTAAACTCAAGTTCTTTTCCTTGTCCACCACTGAAAATGAAGCCACAGCATTGCATCCCTTTCCTAGGAGCTAAAGCAGCAGAGAAAACTCCTGCTGAACAGACCATGGGTTTGCCTGCAGAGGCTCACGGCTGCTTGTGGGAACTGCAGGGCCAGTGTAGAAATGACAAAGCACAGCTGTCAGTCATGCGCTGCCCCATGTTGCCCTGTTGGCCCCTGTTGAGACCATTTCCAACTTTCTGCCAGTGACTTCTCTTTGGTTACTCTTATAGACTCATGGTAGCCATGAAGTGGAAGGGATGTTGGAGCCACGGAGCCCACCTTTCAGCACACCTACAGGGAGAGTGAGGTGTCCAGCCTTTGCCTAAAGATATCCAGGGAACTTAGCTCATACCTTACAAGTCGGGCCACTGCTTTTTGGGGCATCTCTGGCATTGGTGAGATCTCGGGGACACAAAGCCGGAATCTACCTTCTGGAAACCTCTAAGTTCCACTCTCTCTCTTCTACATTTCCCTCTGAGGAGCTAGAACTTAGACTGATCTTTTACACTGCTGGTTACCATCCTCTGACCATGCTTTGACATGTTAACTTTCTATTCAAATCAAGACGCTGGAAGCAAGCTACACGACATACAGCTTGATGCATGTCAGCTGCCATAGGATGATCACTCTTCCTACAGTGGAAATTAGCTCTCTGGGCAAACACTTGTACAGAAGTTTTCTTTTGCTCTTGTGGTCAACTAAGACTTCAAGACCGTTTTCACATGAATTGTTCTTTAACAATGTGGGGGTCTCACCCTGATTTAGTGAACTGGGTTTTAAGAATCTCAAGGGGAAGATTTTATCTTCACCTCTGCTCCATTAAATAATCAGTTCATGGCTGCAACTTATCCATGGTTTTTAGAAAACCTGATTCAATCATTGTCATCCGTCACTTGCTCTGGATGAGCCATGATTTTAATAAATTATTGGTATAAATGTTGAATGAGAAAAGATTCATGCCTGATAAATGTTACATAGCTCATATTTTTCTCTTTTCCTTTAAAAGTTAGGTATTATTTTACACATACATAGGGATATGTATGTATACAGGTATGCATACATGTACCCATATACACACATGCATATACAACATAGAGCAAGGTATAAGAAATAGTATTATCAACACTTGTATCCACCACCGAGCTTAAGAATATCACGTTACGATACCACTACAGCTCCTGTGTGTTCCTCCATGATCTTAGCCTGCTACCTTCCCTCCTGGGAAAATGGCTATCTGCAGTGTTTTTTTTTTTTTTTTTTTTTTTTTGAGACAAGGTCTCATTCTGTCACCCAGGCTTGAGCACAGTGGAGTGATCACAGCTCACTACAGCCTCAAATGCCTGAGCTTAAGCTTCCCAAGTAGCTGAGACCACAGGCATGGGCCGTCATGCCCACCTTTTTTTTTTTTTTAAATTATTTGTAGAGATAAGGTCTCACTACGTTGCCCAGGCTGGTCTTGAGCAAAATCCTAGGTTAAAGCAATTCTCCCTCCTTGGCCTTCCAAAATGCTGGGTTTATAGGTGCAGGCACTGTGCTCGGGCAACCTGCAGTTTTAAATCTGTTATTCATTGTTTCACTTAATAATTGTTTTACTTCTTATCTGTTTCTAAACTCATTAGTTTTTTCCCTTTTTTTTTGATTTCCATATAAATGGAATCATCTGTTTGCATTTTCCTGCAAAGTGTGTTTTCCACACCATGCATGTTCTGGAGATCCACTGTCCCTGCTACAGTTCATCAGTTGCACACACCGCCGTGTGTTGAGCTATGCTTCTGTCAATGAGCATGTAGACAATTTCTTATTTTGCTTTTGTTGGGAATGCTTCCAGGAGTGCTCTTGTCTCGTGTCCAGGGGCATAAATGAAAATTCCTTGCAGGCATTATCTTAGGAATAGGCTACACATCTACCACTTTGGTAGATTATGACAAACTGTTCTTCAAAGTTGTGCCAATTTACTCTCTGAACAGCAGTCAGTGAGGGTCTCTGTGCTCCTGTTATTGCCAATGCTTGCAATTTATAGACTTAATATTTACCAATCAGGCAGACATAACATTATATATAAGTACATCTAATTGTTATTTAAATTTCACTGATGACCAATGAGTTTGAACAGCTTTTTATAAATTTATTAGTCATTTATGTTTATGTTGTGAAATGACTGTCTATATCTCTTATCTATTTTTTACTTACTTTTTTTTGCTTTCTTATTGAGTTTAGTGGTTCTTTATATAATCTTGTTACTGATCCTTCATCAATTAAATGTACTATGAGTATCTTTCTAAAGATACTGTCTGCAATCTCTACCTTTTCTTTTAAGCCCTCAGATCTCATGGAAGAACTTGTTGCATATCAGGCTGAAATCTATGTACATTATCCCTTGGGCATTCCTCTTTCCTACCAGTTGAGTAACACTATTGAAAACTATAATGCTCATAATCCATTTCTATCTGAATTCATTCTACACTTTTCGTGGGACTAAGGGGAAGTTGGCAGTATGTAGTTTCTAGAGGTTTCCTTTTACCGCCTTATGCAGTTGAGTCATCTGCTTATTTTTTTCCTATGACGGAGCAACTCTTAATGTAGGTTTTACCTTTAGCATTTACATAAAACCACCATAATTTCCAAAATCTCCTTCCACTTCTTCATTAGAAAAACGGTCACGAATCTATGAATCTGTCAGCCATTTTCCTATGGCTCTGGTACAGCATAGTGAAACCAAGTTGCAAAGTTTAATTAGTTAGCTTGCTTCAAGATAAAAATGCAAATAAAAAAGTTTTCGGTTTCACCTGTTTATAAGCCAAAGGCAAAATTAATTAAAGTCCATGGAGAAAAGTAAACAAACATTTTGAAATAAAGGAAATAAACTTTCTGAAGTGTGAGGTTAAGGCTCATGAAACATGAGAGAGTCAATTATTTATAGTCATGTGTTTCTTTCTGATAATTTAACCACATTTACTCTGTCCTCTCTCCCACTGGAATGCACACTAAGAAGAAAGGCCCGTTAAGCATTAAAAGGTGGTCCGCATGGGTTTCTTATCAATGGCATTGCTGCATCCCAATGCTAACAAAATATTTTTGGACAAAATGCCAGTGGACTTTCTAAGTGCTGTTATTTTTATTAAGATGTTCTTAGAAACCTGTAAAATGGGAGGCTCATATGTAATTTTGCCCATATTTAAAAACCAATCAAACAAAAAGTTGCTATTGTGCTGCTGGCCATCTTGGTGCTTACATGAGATTAGTCACAGAGGAAAACAACGAGTGTTTTTGTTGGGATTGCCAGTTAAGATGTTAAGTAGAAAGAAAAACTCCATGAAAAATGGTCACTTCATCATCTGTAAATAGATACTGCTTTCACATATTAACATATCCTTCTCTTGACGATATCTAGAAGCAGTGCATGATGGGATGTTTTCTCCTTGCTACAATGGTACAGTGAAACTGAAATCTCATCCAACTGGGGTTGAGTCAGAGAAAGAGACAACCGCTGCTGTGGCCCACGAGACGGAAGGTCAGAAAATTCAGAAAATTCAGAAAATCGCACCAAATTCCAATAGGATAAAGTCCTATTGGAATTTATCCAATAGGACTGAGAAGTGCCAGTCTGAAAAGACAGAATATAAAGAAGATTGTTGCTGGGCGGCCTGGGTTTGCAAAACAACAGGAAGACAGCTGAGAATGAGAAATGGGTAAATAAGTTACAGGGCTACTATGGCTATGAACAGATAACGAGAATTTGTATTGTCATGGAACGATGACCACGAGTTTAATTTTGTAGTGGGGGGAGATGAGTTATAAGATAAACTCCATTCCATAACGCTATAGGTTTTTAAAACCATATCAAAACAAAGACCTGTCTGTAGATATGTATTCTTTTTTTTTTTTTTGAGACAGTCTCGCTCTGTTGCCACGCACCAGGCTGGAGTGCAGTGGCGTGATCTCGGCTCACTGCCACCTCCGCCTCCCAGGTGCAAGCAATTCTCCTGCCTCAGCCTTCGAAGTAGCTGGGATTACAGGCACGCACCACCATGCCCAGATAATTTTTGTATTTTTTAGTAGAGATGGGGTTTCACCATGTTGGCCAGGATGGTCTCCATCTCCTGACCTCCTGATCCACCCTCCTCGGCCTCCCAAAGTGCTGGGATTACAGGCGTGAGCCACCGTGCCCGGCCTGTAGATACGTATTTATATTTAAGAAAAGAAAAAATATAAGAGGACTACACACAGTTGCTAATGGTGAGGATGTTGGGAAGTGCTGAGGAGGAATTAGGAGAGGTGGAAGGTTCATTTTAATTTAGTCATTTCTGTGCTTGAATTTTTGCTGCAAGAATGACTGAGTGTGGTAATTCAAGGGGAACTAAAAAGTAATCAATAACAGATAAACAAAGAAAAAGCCCAAAGAACCAGGTGTCAAGTACAGGAGAAGAAGCAGGTCTCGGGGTTGAGCCAACTCAAGGTATAGGAGCCAGCCCAGGATCCTGGATCCAGCAGAAGGGACAGGAAGACAGAGAAGTCCCAGCAGATGAGAAAAGACATGTGATTTCCCAGAAGCTCTGTCTGTAATGGCAGCAGTGAGTGAGTTCCAACCTCTGGTGCACTTAGCACGCCAGGGCCACCTTAAGAGACTCAGGGCTGCCTCCCATTCTGCCCCTGAGACCCTCTGGTTTCATGTCAGGCCTTGCCAGCAACACCGTGTATGTTCAATGCGAGTTCTCAGACACCTGCTAGAAAGCAAAATTTCCTGGGGAGCTTTTAAAAGTGTAAATTTGGGGTGCCATGACCTGTCAACTCAGAAATCTGGGGGAAAGACAAATGTCTTTCCTAGCATATGTTTTCAGATTTTGTCTCTGGGATTTTGGATGTGGAGCGGCTTGGCTTGGCCTGCTGGTTCCCTGTCTTTCAGCCTCAAGCCCTGAATTCATCTCACCAAAACAGAGTTTGCCTTAGGTGATCCCCTGCTTATTAGCACTGTGGACATTGCTGTTGTTGAGGATAACAGAGGTAGATGATGATGATGATGACGATAACACCTGTCCTTTACTAAGGATCTATGTGCTAAGCATGGGGCTGGGTGGGAGACACACACTTTCCTTAATTGAGAAGCAGAGGAGGTAAGGGAGGTAAGTGACACGTCTGGGGCCGTATAATAAGTAAAGGCAAGGCAGAATGGATCCCAGTTGCCTCTGACTTCAATGCCTCTCACTTCCCACCCTGCCTCTCTGCCCACCATAGTGATCAATACTTAGACAGACACTACTAAGCTATAACAGTTTGAGCTAATATTTATCGAATACTTAAAGACCAGGCAGGTGGTGAGGGTTTCATGTGTATTCTTGGGTCTAATCCCTAAGACACCCCTAAGGTATCAGTGTTCTTATTACCCCCAATGCCTAAAAGAGCTGGGGAGCTCACCAAGGCCATACCAGGGAAGTGGCCAGAGCTCAGGCTGGTGCCCAGGTATTTTGACTTGGACTCCATCCTCCATCACCTCTGAGATGAAGCCCAAAGTCAAAATCAAGCCACACCAGACCCTCAGTACCCTGTCTCTTGCTTACGTGGCATCTCAGCTCTGTCAGGAACATTCCCTAGGGGATCTTTCTCTCTCTTTTTGAGCAGGAGTCTCACTCTGTCAGCCAGGCTGGAGTGCAGTGGCACCTTCTCAGCTCACTGCAACCTCGACCTCCTGGGTTCACGTGATTCTCCTGCCTCAACCTCCTGAGTAGCTGGGATTATAGGTGTTCATCACCATGCATGGCTCATTTTTGCATTTTTAGTAGAGACGGGGTTTCAGCATGTTGGCCAGGCTAGTCTTGAACTCTTGACCTCAGGTGATCTGCCTGCCTTGGCCTCCCAAAGTGCTGGGATTACAGGCATGAGCCACTGCACTTGGCCCCCTAGGGCATCTTTCTGATGCATCTCGTCATTCATTACTTCCTAAACATATACCGTCCTGGACTTTAGCATGTAATATTCTCAGTGTCTGAAATGTCCTTCCTTCTGTTAGCCCACCTGGCACACTCTTGAAAATGGCTCAAGTATCTCCTCTTCCTTGGAGCTGCCTCTGAACCCACAAAAGGCAAAATGCCCCTCCCATGAAGCCAGGGCTCCCTGTGCATTCTGTCGTCACAACGTCTTTCATGTTCTACTGCAAATGACCCTTTAGGTGACTTTCTCAGCAGTTTGGGTTTCTCCACAGCCAGGGACCATGTTGATCTATTTCTTTATCCCCTTTACCTAAGATGGGGCATCACTGTGCTCAACCCATCCCTTTCCTGTCTCCATGTAGTTGGCCCTGGTCTATTCGATTTAGTGAAATATTCAGAGACACCTGCAACTGCCACATCCTGACATCCTTATTTTGTCTGGCAGCTTCTTTGGCACAGGGAATGTGTCTGCCTTGTTTGCTGTCATGTCGACAGTGGGAGGCTCATGGTGCCTGGCACACAGGTGACTCCCTAGTGTTTGGTGAAGAAGAAATGCAGCTTTCCCAACCTCTAAGCAAGCCAGGACCCGATGCTGGAATGCAAATGAGAAAGGCTCAGAACAACTCCAGCCTCCCTGAAGACAGACAGGAGGGTAAGAGGCAGTGGGAGCCTCCTCTCCTTAGCCCTGCTGTCTTTACAGGATGCAACATGCCTCTTATTTCACATTGTTGATGAAATTAATTGGAAGCGCTAGCCTGTCACTTTTCCAGAGCTGCAAGAGGTGAAATTTAATTAGTAAGTGATTTGTTTTCAGCTAGCACAGAGAAGGAAAGGGAGATTTGTCCACAGGAAAACCTTCACCACTAACAGAAAGGGAGGCTGCCCTGGCCCTGCACTTTCAGTGACAAAGTAAAAGTAAAGGAGAGCAGGAAGGGCTGTCCAGGTGGCCACCCACTCTGCCAATGCCACTGGCGTACAGGCTTCTGAGGAGGGATACATTGCAAAGCTCGAGGGTCTTAGTGATCCAAAGATTAACTAGTACCAGAAAGCCTTTGAGGAAAATGCAGCTGGAAGCAGAGAGCAGCACAGGAAGGAGCCACTTGTAGCAATGGCTGAAGTTCCCGCATGGAAACACACAAAAGCAAATATTATAGAAAAGAAAAAAATCCAGCAGGTGTACTAGAGAATGAACATCTAAGTCCTTGGAGAAGGCGGCTTCTAAATCAAACAGAGACAAGGCTGCAGTGGGTAGAAGAGAGTCAGGGCAGCAATAGATGGAACCTGGGGCTCATCCCCTAGAGCCTCAGGTGGACCAGTGCTCACAGCAGGCTCCCTGTGTTTTAGATGCTCAGAAACAGTTGTCATTGGCTGAATGTCCATCTACCATTCATCAGGGGTAGGCTTAGAGGGGTTTAGTCAATTGTCTGGGCCTTGCCCGTTTCCTTGTGTCACTCCACATGGTCCAAATTGTATTATACACTAAGAATCCACCCTCTGAAGTCAGAGATAGGTGGGTTCATGTCTCAGGTCCATAACCTTCTAGAAATTCAGCCTTGAGCAAACTCTACGGACTCTCTGAGTATATATTTTCACTTAGAAAGGTATGATAATAATTATTCCTATTTCAAAGGTTATTTTGAAAATTAAATAAGCTGAAATATTCGCAAAGAATCCATAGAGGGCCAGGTGCAGTGGCTCATGCCTGTAACCCCTGCACTTTGGAAGGCTGAGGTGGGTGGATCACTTGAGGTCAGGAGTTTGAGACCAGCCTAGCCAATGAGGTAAAACCCCGTCTGTACTAAAAATACAAAAATTAGCCGAGTGTGGTCACAGGCGCCTGTAATCCCAGCTACTCAGGGGGCTGAGGCAGGAGAATCACTGGAACCTGGGAGGTAGAGGTTGCAGTGAGCCCAGATTGTGTCACTGCGCTCTATCCTGTGTGACAGAGCAAAACTCCATCTCAAAAAAACAAAACAAAACAAAACAAAACAAAAAAACAATAGAACATATTTGGGTTCTACATATAGTTTCTTAAGACGCAATTTCTACAGTTAAAAATGGCAGAAAATCGATGGCCTAGATGTTTAACCATAGGAAAATGGCCAAATAAATTAGACTCAGCTGCTTGATGGACCATCATACAGTCATTAAAAATTATAATGATAAGGACCATGTAGCAATCTGAGATGTGCTTATGATACATTAAATAAAAAGTAAAATACGTAACGCAACAGGAAGCCAGTGGACACAAATGAGAAGAAAAGACAAAACTGCAATGCCAGAGAGGAATAATCAGGGCTGATTTCTAGGGTCGATATTGAAAAGGTATTTTTTTTTGAATTAAAAAAGGTAAATCAAACTGCCACTCTGGCTTCTTTTGGGCTTATCTGGGAATGTGTATCATGCATACAAAACACGTTTTACTTTTCGGTCAGTTTCTCAGACACCCACAAGCTATGCCCAGAGACGGATGTAATTTAAAGATGTCTTCTGGTTAATCTTTTTTATAACCAGAGGTTCCTTTTCTGGGGTGAGTCATCTCCCGTTAATATACCTGTTTTGCATACTTGCAGTTGCTAATTGAGGCTTCTTTTGGAGACTCTCCTAATGTTTCATGGAGCATGCAGACTGAAACAATTTTTCCACAGATAGTTACAATAGCATACCCACACCCCTCAGAAGCCAGGATAAAGTTGCAAAGATAAAGATGAGAGGACATCTAGAACCTGTAGAAATTCTACAGAAATTCAGTATCTAGATATCTAGAATAATCCCGTACTCTTCTGGGAAGCAGAAGTGCAGCATGGCGCCATGTGAGCTGGCACTACAGACTCATGGCAAGTTTTTGACCATGGACTACAAAGGCAGGACCATTATCAGGCACATACGGTCCCCTGAATGGAGCAGGCTGATTTGGAGAGGCTGTGAACCAGCAAGTGATCTGCAGACTCCCAGTTCTCACAGATGCACAGTGGATAAAGAATTTCCTTTTTAAACAAGTTCAAAAATGCAGCAGAGAACATTGCCCACATATAGCAGATTCACAATGCCCTTGTACATGCAAGCATCTGAGGACCCCATCATTAAACAGATGCACACACCACAAAGAGACTCAACTCCCCAACCCTGACTCCATCCACTCTGCATCATATGATACCCATCAACACTGTGATAATTATAGTAACTAAGGCAACTATGATTTTAAGGGCTTATAACATGTCAAACAATGCTAAGTGCTTTTTAAATATTATTATCTTTTGTTCCTTTCAACAATCCTGTGCCAGATGTAATATTATTCATGTGTACTTTTTAATCCAATGCTGTTTTTTATTTTTAAAATTTTTTTTATTCCACAGGTTTAGGGAAGAGGTGGTATTTGGTTACATGAGTGAGTTCTTCAGTGGTAATTTGGGAGATTTTGATGCACCCACTACTTGAGCAGTATATACTGAGCCCATTTTGTAGTCTTTTATCCCTCACCCTCTTCCACCCTTTCTCCTGAATCCCCAAAGTCCATTGTATCATTCTTACGCCTTTGCATCCTCATAGCTTAGCTCCTACAGATGAGTGAGAACACACAATGTTTGGTCTTCCATTCCCACGTTATTTCACTTAGAATAATAGTCTCCAATCCCATCCAGGTTCCTGTGAATGCCATTAATTCATACCTTTGTAGAGATGAGTAGTATTTCATTATATAGGCTCAAGAATTAAGTGATTTCCAGAGGCATACAGCTAGAGAACAGCAGAGTTGAGCTTTCCCCCCGGGGACTTGTGCTTGAGCCCTTTGCTTACAGTGGGTCTCAGTCTAATGAAATGCTGGTGGTATTCCTGGAACCACAGGAGGGGAAATGGACTGAGACTAACAACACGAGAAAGAGATTTCACCTTCCAAAACCCACCTCCAGTATCACGTCATTCAGGAATACTTCTCTAGACATTGCAAACACATACATTACTTCTTCCACCGAGCCTCCTCTCTTGTCCCTCATCACACTGCATTGTACATCTATTTTTAGATGTTTATTTTCTCTATTTAATTGCAAGCTTCTTTTAAATAGCATGTTTGTCTTTGCAGGAACCCAACAAATCTGGTTATTCCGTATTATTACTTAGAAGAATTGCTGGGCAGTCAACAAGTATCATCACCAAGCAAAACAACAACAGAAGCATCAATCAGACAGAAAACTAACCGAGGAAGTGAGGTGCCACGTGATGGCTAAAATCATAAAAGCCTTTGTCATGAGAAAACAAGAAACTTATTACAAAGTTCTCATCGCCTGAACACAGAACGTCTATATTTGTCTCTGTTTTCACAGTCTAGCATAGAACGTGGCACCAAGTATATAATCAATATCAACACTTGCTGAACGAACACGTGAATAAATGAAAAAATGAATCATGTGGGAGTCAGGTTTCATGAAACTGATTATGGGCAGCTAAATCATCTGTACAACAAAACAGCAAACCCAGCCTTTGTGACATACTACCCACTGTCACAAGGTTGATTAGAACCATTAATTTCTATGAAAATATTTCCAATAACTTTTCTCTCTCCAGTCTTGAGAGTAGTCATATTTTCAGAACTTCGACTTGAAATGTATCTCCTGTCATGTGATTGGGCAGTGGGGAGGGCGTGTGACATTAAGACTGACTGGGTAGATGAGACTCAATTTGGCACAAAGGAAAAAACAGAAATAGGCCGGGCGTGGTGGCTCACGTCTGTAATCCCAGCACTTTGGGAGGCCGAGGCGGGTGGATCACGAGGTCAAGAGATGGAGACCATCCCGGTCAAAATGGTAAAATCCCGTCTCTACTGAAAATACAAAAATTAGCTGGGCATGGTGGTGCGCGCCTGTAGTCCCAGCTACTCCGGAGGCTGAGGCAGGAGAATTGCTTGAACCCAGGAGGTGGAGGTTGCGGTGAGCCGAGATCATGCCATTGCACTCTAGTCTGGGTAACAACAGTGAAACTCTGTCTCAAAAACAAACAAACAAAAAACCCAGAAATATCAGTCCTGGCACTCATGGGTCCACAAAGTGAAGATTAAATGGAAGAGCAAAATCCCTGAGTTGGGTCCAATTCACACACATACCAGATGCACTGAAGCCTCCATTCAAATTAACCTTGAATATAAAAATGTTAAGTTTGAAAAGAAAAATTAGGAGGAAGAAGATATCAGTAAGAAAAAAAAATGGGCTGGGCATCATGTGGCACTTGCCTGTAATCCCAGCACTTGGAGGCCGAGGCAGGAGGATTACTTGAGCCCATGAGTTCAAGACTAGCCTGGGTAACATAGAGGGACCCTGTCTCTACAAAAAAGTAAAAAATTAGCTGGACATGATGGTGCACACCTGTGGTCCCAGCTATTCAGGAGGATGAGGTGGGAGGATCTCTTGAGCACAGGAGGTTGAGGTTGCAGTGAGCTGTGATGGTGCCTGTACTCCTGCCTGGGTGACAGAGAGAGAGCCTGTCTCAAAAAAGCAAAAACAAAAATGAAAGCAAAGAAGAGCGGTATGGTTTGGCTGTGTCCCCATGCAACTCTTGAACTGGAGCTCCCATAATTCCCACATATTGTGGGAGGGACCTGGTGGGAGGTAACTGAATCATGGGGCGGGTCTTTCCCATGCTGTTCTCATGATAGCGAATATGTCTCATGAGATCTGATGGTTTTATAAAGGGGAGATCCCCTGCACGTGCTCTCTCTCTTGCCTGCTCCCATTTGCTCCTCCTTTGCCTTCTGCCATGATTGTGAGCCTCCCCAGCCACGTGGAACTGTGAGTCCATTAAACCTGTCCCTTTATAAATTGCCTAGTCTCACGTATATCTTTATTAGCAGTGTGAGAACAGACTAATATAAAGAGAAAACACATGATTCTTCTTTGCTCTAGAAGCATGTGATTCCTTGAAATCGGCGTTTCTCCACGTCTTGTCCCCAGAGCAGCAGCATCATTGGAGGCTTGTTAAAAATCCAGGTTCTCAGGCTTCACCCACTCCACACCTCTGGGGGTGCAGCTCAGCCCTCCGGATTTTCACAAGCCCTCTAGGGGATGCTGACGCTCACTCAAGGATGAGAACCACTGTTTTACGTCATCAACTCTGTTTATCAAATTTAACGCAGAACTAGACTTTCACATTTTTTCCTTCGATTTAATAAAGTAAGATATACCTGTATTTGCCATGCCTATAAAATGTACAAAGTCCTGGTAATGAATCAGATACTACCCTTTATGTAGATCCTCATAAGGAGCTCATCAGGTAGAAAACTGCCCCCCACAACCCCATCCATTTTTCAGAGGAGCAAACAGAGTCTCAGAGGGATCGCGTCACTTGTTGCTGGTCTAACCCCAGCGACCAAGTACTTCTAACTCATAGCACGGGCTGCACTCCACAGCCACTTTTCAGTCTTTGAAGGACAGAGCTCAAGAAGCTAAGACAGAACATCCAGGTTTATGGGCCTCAAAGGTGGGTTTCTGGGCATCATGTAACCTCCCTGCAGGAGCTACCTGGGAATGTGCACTTGTCCACCCCTCTGGCAGAGAATCAATCAAATCATAGAACACGGTTGGGATTCCCCAGTACACACCCTTCTGGGTCAGAGCTGGGATGTCTGCATTCATCTCTGCACCCTGTATCCCCAGTGACTAGCAGCTGGGGGCTGGGGGCGGGGCAGGGGAACTACCTGCCTCTGCCCTACTAGTGAAGACTGATGATTCAGTCATCAAACGCTCTTTTTTTCTATTAGAGTTCCTCTAAGAATAAAACCAAAAACAAGAGCTGTCACTGATTCGGAACTTCCCCTGCACCAGTCTGTGGTCTGAGCTTCCCCTTCCTTGCATTAACTCAATTTCTCTTCAAAACAACCCAGTGAAGTCAGTCCCAGCATTGATGTTTCACAGTAAGGATAAAGGACTTGTCCAAGACGACACAGTCGGTGCGTTGTGGAAGGGGGACTTGAAACCATCATTTGGCTCTGAAGCCTTGCCTCCATCGCGGTGATAGATCACACAGTGTTCTGAAGGGAGACCATGTGGGAACCACATACTGTGTACTGAGCACAGAAAATAACCTGAAAGGACTCTTGGTAGAAGCCAAATTCCAGGGATTGGAAATCCAGGCTCAGAGAAACTAAAAGAGAGAATTTTGTTTAGATACACTGCGTGATATTTAAAGACATATTGAAAATTCCACATCTTCCTGCTCTGCATTAGAACAGGACCTGGGGCCCCCCAAGGACATGACGAAGATGTGTGATCAGGCAAGGGAGCCATGCCCCCTTTGCCCAGTGGGTAGGGACTTCCATGATCCCCGTCTGTCAGTTGTTTCCCTCTTGGTACCATCAGATCTTTACCGTTTGCCTCTTCATTTGCAGTCATTGATCATCCTCTCATCTCAGGTCTCAAAGAAACATCGAGGGCCTCCTATCCCCAAGGGCTTGACATTATAACTGAGAAGGCCTATCATAGATCATTATAGTTCACTGTGGCAACGAATTGCATCTGGGCTGCCTTATGTTGTCCAGAGGAATGTAAGACATTTGGAACGTAGGTGAATATGGAAGCTGCAGCCTTCAGATCATACATACACATTGACCTTGACCTATTCTCAAGGGTAAAATGAGCCCCGGTCTCCCTCTTGTTGAGGATTGCCAGGCTGTGGAAATTCAGCATCTAGGAGCATTTTGTGGCTTCACTTGACTTCCTTCTGTAATCTGTCTCCATGTGAAGAATCCTATATTCTTCACTGGTTGCTCTTTCAAAAGTCACCAGTAACCTCCAAATCACCAAGTCCTGTGACCTTTGCTCAGAAACTTCTTGGAATCTTTGCTGTCTCAGCGGTGTTGAACCAGTCCACCCTCTCCTCCCCAAAGCTCCATTTGTCATTCCTTTCACTCCTCCCCCTCTGTGAAGTCCATATTTCCCTGCTGGGCTGTCCTGGAGGCAAGGAATGAATGCATTCTCTTACTCTCGTCTCTTCTGCTATTCCCTGGAAAAATTTACTGATTCTCTAAATCATCATGATGAGAAGGCGGAGCTATAATAATGCCAGTCAGTATTTGCTGAAGCTTACATGAAAAGCTTACTCTCTTTTCATGTTAAACCACAGAATACTCAGCGCAGCTCTATGAAGAGGGTCCTATCATCATGCTGCCTTTACACAAGGGTGACATGAAGTTCAGAGACACTGAGCACCTCATTCCAGGGCACACAGCCAAGGAAGAGCTCTGACCTAGTGTCATGCACAGAACTGCGGAACCCTTCTTGGTTCTCCCTCCAAGCTGAAGTTGGTATCTTGGATCTTTGCACGTGTATGTCTAGCTGCCATGATGGTGTCCCCACGCCTGCCCTGCTTTTCTTTCTTTTCATCTGCAAATTAGCCCCTCCTTACTGATGTCTCTATATATCAGTGATACCACATTTCCTGCCCCACTGCAGATTTCTAGACTCAGACCAAGGGATTAAAAAAAAAAATCTTTAGCTCACTCAGCTCCACTATCACCTACACATAGTTGTCATTTAAAAGTTCTAGCTTTGGCTGGGCGCGGTGGCTCAAGCCTGTAATCCCAGCACTTTGGGAGGCCGAAGTGGGTGGATCACGAGGTCAAGAGATCGAGACCATCCTGGTCAACATGGTGAAACCCCGTCTTTACTAAAAATACAAAAAATTAGCTGGGCACAGTGGTGCGTGCCTGTAATCCCAGCTACTCAGGAGGCTGAGGCAGGAGAATTGCCTGAACCCAGGAGGCGGAGGTTGCGGTGAGCCGAGATCGCGCCATTGCACTCCAGCCTGGGTAACAAGAGCGTCTGGGTCTCAAAAAAAAAAAAAAGTTTTAGCTTTATAATAAAATAAAAGATGGGGACCACGTTTCCTCCTATTGTAGCTAAACACTGTCCTTTTCCTATCATTTTCTTGGAAGTTCCTGCTCCAGGTAAGCTCCTACTAGGAGTCAAAGGGGCTTCTGCAAATGCCCATTGCAATTTTGCTCGCTGTGAAGGAGCAGACTGGAGGCCAGAGAGGTGAGGCAACTTCTGGAGACCACAGAGTGGAATCATGGCAAGAACTACTTGATTTGGGAGCTTCTTAAGAGAGAAAACTGGTCTATCTAATTTTAACTATAGTGCCTGACACACAGTTGATACTTAACATAATTGATTTTTAAAAAATGGTTGTCTAACTTTACATTCCGGCCTCCATTCGTCTTTCGTCACCTGGATATGCTCACACTTGGTTTATTTCGGGATCCTCTCGACCTGTTTTCACACCATTCTTCCTGTGCACAGGTGTGAAACTCATCTTCCTAAAGATCCAGTATCATCTGTACCTCCCAGCTTAAACAGCACCAAAGGTGTTTATACGCTCATTGGGTGAAGGCAACACCCCTCGTCTGACTGGCAGGCTTTTCCACACTTCTGATTCACAGTAACTCATCTGCTTCAACCATCATACTTTTTTTTTTTTTTGAGATGGAGTCTCACTCTTGTTGCCAAGGCTGGAGTGCAATGGCGTGATCTCAGCTCACTGCAACATCCACCTCCCAGTTCAGGAAATTATCCTGCCTTGGCCTCCCGAATTGCTGGGATTACAGGCAACTGCCACTACGCCCGGCTAATTTTTGTATTTTTAGTATAGATGGGGTTTCACCATATTGTCTAGGCTTATTTTGAACTCCTGACCTCAGGTGATCTGCCTGCCTTGGCCTCCCAAAGTGCTGGGATTACAGGCGTGAGCAACAGCTCCTGGTCCAAATATTTTTCTTTTCTTTTCTTTTGACAAATATTACTATCAGATTATGTTTAAGGCAGGGTGAGCAGTGGTGGTAATAAATTTACTTAAATCATTTCCTTACTTCTTAACCCCCTCAATGCAGGTACATGGCCATTAGGTGGCAGTAATGCACCACTCTAGGGAACCAAATCACTGCTTCAGCTAACACTTAAGAGGTAAACATGATCCCCATCTTTCATTTTATTATAAAGATATAACTTTTAAAAAGCTCCCAAAGAGGATAAACTTAAAGACTTCGCGTCTGTATAAAACCATCATGGCATTCATTCAAGTTGCCCAGGAGTGCCTTTCCCAGTCATTTCTCCGTGTGGTAGCAGACCAGATAACTGGAGTGTACTGAACTTGTTTCAGTTAATTACAGGGAAGACCTTCCTATCTGGAACACCTGTTCCTTTGATTACCACCAGAAAGAGAGCAGACAGGAAGAAGCACAAAATAGCCCCGGAGTTTAATGGTACCAAACACCTGTGTGGTTTTTCTTCCATTGTTCGGAAGCATGGACCTCTGTACCCTGCTAATTTTCATTTTCTGTTCTTTCTTCTTCTCTTTGTGGCTGGGAATAATTTACATTATTTTATAAAACTGGAGGCACAAAACTAATGCTGAGTGGTGGAAGCCGATCTCATTAAGCAAGGAGATTTCCTTTAAAAAATAAGAGGCTCACCTGACCGTCTATGCCTAAGGGCCTATTTCTAAATCTAGTGACTCTGTAATTCTCGTTTTTTTTGTTTTGTTTTTGAGACAAAGTTTCCCTCTGTAGCTCAGGTTGAAGTGCAGTGGATGATCTTGGCTCACTACAACTTCTGCCTCCTGGATTCAGACGATTTTCTTGCCTCGGCCTCCCAAATATCGGAAATTAGAGGCACACGCCACCGTGCCTGGAAATTTTCTGAATTTTTTGTAGACATGATATTTCACCAGGTTGGCCAGGCTGGTCTCGAACTCCTGACCTCCTGTAATCTGCCCCTTTCAGCCTCCCAAAGTGCTTAGATTACAGGCATGAGTCACCGTGCCTGGCCTTCCTCATGTACTTCTAAACCCAGTAAAAATCTCTGAGTGGAGAGAGATTGGAATAATTCTTTGGAAATCTTTAGTTGCCTTTCTGTGTCAAGAGGCACAAAGATCTCTAAACTGTCTGTTGCTTGGGTTGATTTGAAATCATTTGAAGATGATGAGAAATCATCTTCCTCCTGAGTATCTCCCCAAGTACCTGCTTGAGGAAGACTGGGAACTCCAAGTTATATTTCTAAGCTAAACACTTTCCCCCTTCCTTAGGACAATTTTTAGATGCTTATCAGAGCTTCTAACTGAAGTTTAGAAATCTCAGCTATTCAGTTTTACTCAGCCAAGTGATGAAAACATCTATTCAGAATTCTAAAAGCAAAAAAGGTGGAGAAAGGAAAAACACGACGGTCTTTATCGCTAACAAAATGTGCAGAGCAAAATTAAAGCCAAGTGTGAAAGTTCCTTGCTATCTTATGGTTGCGCCTTTGCGGAATACTAATGCAGCTGTGGGAGGCTATCGGTCCAGAATCCTGGCTTCCTCCTCCCTGCAGCCAGGTGATAAAGCCCCTCCTTAAAGACCCAGAAGCCTGAAGAAATTGAGGCCAAGCATGAACACAGCAGGATCTGATTTTCGAGGCCAGAAATTCATGTTAGGGAAAACTTAGGAAACCTTTCAAAAATAACTTTTCTTCTTTTGTATAAGAATGATTCGGGTAGGTGAAAACGATGCAAACCTTTTATAAATTAGGTGCTTAACCTCTAGCAGCCTCAGTTTCTTCAGCTGCAAAATGGGAAAAGTATTATCAACTGTCAGTGTTGTGTGAGGACTGGATGAGAGGACAGGAGCTGCCATGGAAGGAGGTCACACCTGGGAGTCTATTAGACTCCACTGCTATGGAAAATATTAGTTTAAAAATTAAGAAAAAAATAATCCCTGAGAAGCAAAGTCTTAATTAACTAGCATGGCCTCATTTGAAAAGTTTCAACCCTGTGCTTCCTGAATATGGATATGCCATCATTTCTTAAGAGCTGGAATTTCCTACCTGCAACTTGGGAACAGAGGAAATTTGGTGCGTTTTTGGGGTCCTCCTAGAACTCCCTCTTCATCAGAGGAAAGTGCTGATTTGCTGATTTGGGGAACTGGCAGTGTCTGCTTGCACCGTGGACTTCTATTTCCATCTCTAGGGACTCAGGCTTCTAGCTACTACAGACACTTAAAAAGCAGCTAATATTTGGTTGAAATTTTATACCTTCAGGCAAAACTAACCATGAGAATATTTTCATTTAGAACAGAATATTGTGAATGAAACAAATTAATTTGGCAGACAGAGATTTAAACTGATTTCAGCACACTGTCCCACAAAGATCTGCCACGCTACTCAAAACATTATGCTCCAGCTCACTAGATGTTATTATTAAAAACAGAATCAGTATAGGGACATGGGCAATGACAATCAGGAAAATTCTCTGGGCACGATGACTGGCTCTTTCTAAGAGAAACTGCGCAGGCAGATGAGAACATGGTTCTGGTGCCCAGTGGCTGGGTCATAAAGCCTGGTTCTGCCACTCACCCAGTGGGTACCCTTGGACACATTACTTAACCTCTGGGTCAAGAGTTTAAAAAAAAAATCTTTCCAGGTGATTCTAATGTATAGCAAAATTTAAGAAAGTATTGTCCTAAGGCCCTAAGTCAAGTTCGTTACCATGTTTAAACCTCAGTTTCAGTATCTTTAAAATGGGAAAATCACAGCACGTACTTCAAGTGAGGGTGCTGAAGATTAAATGACATAATGAACACTCAGGGCTGAAGGGCTTAGCGTATTGCCTGTTACCTAGCAAGAGATCAATGTAAGCCTCTACCATCATCATCATCATCATCATCATCATCATCATCATCACTGTTCCCATAACCATCACCTTTGTCACATCTGCAGCCACAGCCACATCTTCCTTGGTGCTACTGGTACCTTCACCATCATCAACCTCACTATTGCCATCTTTGCCATGATGAGCATCACAGTCATCATCAGCCCATCATCATCACCATCACCTTCACCACCATCTTTGCCATCATCATCAAAATCACCACCACCATCTAACTCTATAGGAGGTACCATCGATTTTTTTTTTTTGAGACAGGGTTTTACTCTGTTGTCCAGGATGGAGTACAGTGGTGTAATCTCGGCTCACTGCAGTCTCAATCTCCTGGGCTCAGATGATCCACTCTTACCTCAGCCTCCTGAGTAGCTGGGACTACAGGCACATGCCACTAAGCCTGGATACATACACACACACACACACACACACACTCACACACACACACACACATATATTTGGTAGGGACTTCTCACTCTGTTGCCCAGGCTGGCCTCAAACTCTCAGGCTCAAGCAATCCTCCTGCCTTGGCCTCCCAAAGTGCTGGAATTACAGGCGTGAGCCACCACCCAGCCTAACACTGATTCCTTTAGGAAGACTCTTGAGTGTTTGGTACTCAACATGATAACCTTGAATTCTTGGTTCTGCCTTTAATCCTTTGGAAAAAATGAGTGGCTAGTAACCTGTAAACATTCTCTAAACATTTTGATTGGACTCAAAATGTGGAAATCAAATCACTTTGTGAATGACGGTCCTATCTGCGGTGCAGTGCTCCAAGCTCACTCCTTAGATTAATTCACTCAGACCTTAACACCTGCTGTGGAAGGGGTTCCCAAATGCCTTCTTAGAGGCATGGCCTCCCAGGGGTGAAGCAGCAGAAGCGTAGCTAGAACTCCATCCGCCATTCTAAGCATCACTGTAGGAGGAAGTCACCCACCCTATCACATTCTCAGCTTCGAATAAATTCCTTTCTGCGTTTGGCATGGAAGGTGATAAGTATTTTCTGAGCTATTTTTCAGTTGCAAACTTCAGTCTGCTGAGATGAAATATGCAGATTGAGGCATGAACAGCTGTAGCACTCCAGAGTGGCTGGTATTTTGGTGGGCTTTATTTTAAAATCTTTGACAGTTCAATCTCACTAAATAATTCAGCTGTTTGGGAAAAGCCATATGATCTTAAAATAAGTCCCTGAAGGTCAAGAATATAGGTTGAAATTTTATTTTTCAGTAAACAGCATTTGATGAAATAACAGAAAGGTCTCTTATAATATCTCTTCCTTTACATCTTTGAATGAAATTACCAAGTGCACATCACTGGATGTTCATTTATAAACATTTTACATCTTCTCCATGCCTTTCTGGCAGAGTATTAAGGTAACATTCTGGTTTCACTGTTCCCAATGAAGTTAGAGATTCTAAAGAACAGTTACAAAACAGAGCTCTAACTTGGGGTGTCACTGATCATTTGGAAAGTCGTTTGTTACATCTAGTCCAGAAAAATATAAGCTTTCTGTCATAAAGGCTGAAGTATTGACTATAAATCTATGAAGAAAAAGGAAAAAAAAACCCTTGCAATGTGAAAGTTTTCCAGGTCAAAGCTGGATCTCTCTCATCCCTCACAGGGCTCTCCAAGGTGACATGCAATTCCGGAGAAAAGCATTAGCCTCCAGAAAGATACTGACCAAGGATGTCTTTATGCTCCTTCATGATGGGTCTTTGGCCAAATCACCAGACTGGTAGCTTTGGAATGGCTGCTCATGGAGGTGGGAGGCAGGATGGGGAGGTCCTTGGGTAAATGTCATCTAGACTCACGAAGACTCCAGTACTCTTTGAGACTGACGGGATACTGAAGTTTACCTACCTCAAATACCTTCTTGCCTCACTTTACAGACAAGACAACTGAGGCCCAGAGAGAATAAATGATGGGTGCCAATTAATGCACTCAATTAATAATAAAGCCAGAGCTAAGAAGCAGGTGGCAATGGAGCCTGGTGATAACCAGGCATCACATCAGAGTTGGCCTGTGTGTTCCTCAGGTCCAGCTGCAAGTACAGCCCATTTTTTTTCTCTGTCCATTTTGCTTGTGGACAAAGAAGACTTTATAAGGAAGTGGGACTGAGAGGTGTTACACCTGGGCCAAATCATTCAATGCCTCTCAGTCCCAGCCTTCCTATAGATTAAGCCCTATTAATAATCCCTACCTCATAGGGATGCTGTATCACTGAAATTCTGTATTTAAAAATATCCTGAACAAGGCTTTGTATACACGTTCATGAATTCATGCTGTCTGATACCCTGAAACATTTTCCTTTTTTTTTTTTTTTTGAGACGGAGTTTCGCTCTTGTTACGCAGGCTGGAGTGCAATGGCGCGATCTCGGCTCACCGCAACCTCCGCCTCCTGGGTTCAGGCAATTCTCCTGCCTCAGCCTCCCGAGTAGCTGGGATTACAGGCACGCGCCACCATGCCCAGCTAATTTTTTTTGTATCTTTAGTAGAGACAGGGTTTCACCATGTTGACCTGGATGGTCTCGATCTTTTGACCTCGTGATCCACCCGCCTCGGCCTCTCAAAGTGCTGGGATTACAGGCGTGAGCCACCGCGCCCGGCTGAAACATTTTCTTTTGGACTAGAGTGTGGGGCCCAGAGCTGAATCGTCATCACATTTACTCATGGGGCTCCACCAAGTACTGTCTCGCTCCCCAGGCACTGTTTCTAGCTGGGTTCAGGAAGATGGAGTCATTTTATCCTCACAGTGCTGACATCTTCTTGGTGGCACCCCACGTGGACAATTAAGAAAGGCCAGGTAGTCTTTCTAGAAGGGCCCTAGGATTATTTCCCTCCCCTATTTGCTGTCTAGTTGTCTATTTTCTTTCTTTCTTTTCTTTTTTTGAGATGAAGTCTCACTCTGCTGCCCAGGCTGGAGTACAGTGTCTCAGTCTCAGCTCACTGCAGCCTCCACCTTCCAGGTTCAAGTGATTGTCCTGCCTCAGCTTCCTGGGTTCAGGGAAATGCAGTCATTTCACCCTCACAGTGCTGACATCTTGGTGGCAGCTGTGAGTCATAAACTGTATCAGGAAAAGCAGGAACTGGGCTTCTCTCCACTTATAAAAGCTGCCTAATTCTAAGGAAAAGCATGCAAAAAATATTATGGAGAAACTCTTCTCATTTATCACAAAAACTATTAATGTTCCTTTTTGAAAATTCTGAAAACTTCATTGACCAAAATTTGGGAAATAAAAACCATTTCTAATTCTACCACTCAGGAAAAGTCACAGTTATTTGGTAGGATCATAGGTTTTATATACATTTCACATAGATATAGATTAAGATGATGTGCCATAGCTTGTATTTTGCCAGTTGTAAAAGTATTCTGCTTTTCCCAAGTAATTCAATTTTCATCTTTCAAATGGATATACACTATTTCATCACTCACATTATTTTATTACCAGAGTGGTATTCAAAGTATTGAACAACGGGTAGAGATTGAATGCCAACTAATGACAGTCAGGAGGACTGTCTGGGATACCCATCCCTGGTCAACCCAATGATTACTGACCCTGGCTGTGCCACAATTTAATTAGTTTCTTATTCAAAATATTTCTTATTTTTAAATTTTTCTGCTGTCATAAACACGTCTCTGATGAAAGAACAGATGATAAAGTCTTGACATGCATCCTTAAGTATACTAGAAAGTTGGTTTCCTAGAAGTTCTGTGGTCGTGTTCAAGGATCAGCACTGGCTTGGGACACTGCTGGAGGGCAACCTCTCCAGGATGTCTACCCTCCAGGTGGGTCAGAGTCATGGGCTCATGCTTCCCTCCCTTCGTGGAACACCCCAAGTGGACAGTTAAGAAAGGCCAGGTAGTCTTTCTAGAAGGGCACCAGGATTATTTCCCTCCCCTACTAGCTGTCTATATTCTTTTTCTATCTTTCCCCTCCCTCCCCCCTCCCCCCTTCCATCCTTCCTTCCCTCCTTCCCTCCTTCCTTCATTCCTTCCTTTCTTCCTTCCTTCCCTCTCTCTCTCTCCCTCCCTCCCTCCCTCTCTCCTTCCTTTCCTCCTTCCTTTCTTTCTCTCTCTGTCTGTCTGTTTCACTCTGCTGCCCAGGCTGGAGTGCAGTAGCTCAGTCTCAGCTCACTGCAGCCTCCACCTCCCAGTTCAAGCGATTCTCCTGCCTCAGCCTCCTGAGTAGCTGGGACTATAGGTGAGTGCCACCACACCTAGCTAATTTTTGTATTTTTCGTAGAGACAGGGTTTCGCCATGTTAGTCAGGTTGGTCTTGAACTCCTGACCTCAAGTGATCTGGCCACCTTGGCCTCCCAGAGTGCTGGGACTACAGGCGTAAGCCACCATGCCCAGCTTTTGCTGTCTATCTTCTGACTGTGACTTGCCAGGTTTGCAGAGATGCCCTCCCCTCCACCCTGATCGAGTGAGTCTCCATTCCACAGTGTTGGGGAGCACTAGGCTGGAGAAGTCTTCTGGGCTCTGGCCCCCACTCGGAGCTCTCCACTCTGCACTAACTAAACATTTGAGTGTGGACAAGCCACTTCATCTGTCCTGGTCAGGGCTGATTTTCCTACATGTAAAGGAGGCAGTTGGGGAAGATGAATAACCAAACTCCTTTCCATGCCCTCAGCCTGTCTATGACCCTGTGACCTACATCTAACATAGCCGCATTTAAATGATGAAAGCTTTACTTCACTTCTTGAACCTCCTCTCCCTGTTCCCCACCCCCAGCAAGCCCTTCTCCATCCTTGCTGGGATCAAGCAAACATATAAAAATGTAAATCATCCAATGACTTACTTAACTTTCATTTAAAATGAAAGCCAGTCGGGTGATGAACAATGAGAACACGTGGACACAGGGAAGGGAGCACCACACACTGGGGTCTATTGGGGGAAATAGGGGAGGGACAGCGGGGGGGAGCGGGGGAGGGGTAGCATGGGGAGAAATGCCAAATGTGGGTGAAGGGGCAGAAGGCAGCAAAACACACTGCCACGTGTGTACCTATGCAACTATCTTACATGTTCTGCACATGTACCCCAAAACCTAAAACGCAATAAAAAAAATAAAGTGATTCTGAACAGAAAAAAAATAAAATAAAAATAAAATAAAATGAAAGCCAGTCTCCCTACCCTGGCCCGCACAGACATCGTGGGTTTACTCTCTACCCCATCAGCCCTACTCTCTCCTTAGTTTCTTCTTTACATTTGACACTCAAGTTGTGTTTTATTTACCTACATAGAATTTTTTTTCTTATTTTTTTCTTACATAGAATTTGGACTTTGATAGAGAAAGGACACCCAGGAGGGACAGTACTCTACCCACTAAATATATGAATAAATGTGATGGGGAAAAGAAAAGTAGCTACTGACCTGCAGGAGCTGGCCTGGGACATTAGTTAGATGCTGGTGTTCTCCTGTCAAACATGATTTCAGAGAACACTAACATCAGACAAGGCCACTCTGTGATCACAGCAAATCGGACCAAAAACAAGACCACTCCGTCATTATGCCTGAACACAGACAGACCCGAACATTATCGAAACCATCCCCTTTCCCGGCTAAAACGACAGCTGCTTCTTTGCCCATAATGGCTGTAGACTCACCCTAGGCTGTCCTACCTGCAGAAGAGATTGAGCACTGGTCCTGGAACCACCTGTGCTTCCCAACAGCATCCAATTCAGAGAAATGGTCCACTTTTGTGAACCTTCCCCCAAAGCAGCTAATAATGCAAGCCCAAATTCCATGTCTTTTCTAACACACTCTTACTAAGACATCCCATAGCTCCCCATGGCATATTCCCTCTCAATGCAATGAGCAATCAACCCAACTTATTAATTACACATGTGTTCCTGGTGCTCTTTGGCTGAAGGGCAATCGCACTGGGAAAATAACAATAAATAGTATTAATAGCTTCTTTTTCACAAGTAATTGCTATGTAAATTGCTGGGTAATTGCTATGTGCCAGACACTGTTCCTTCCAATAAAACAACACTGGAATATAGGTATTACTATTACTACTCTGATTTTAAAGTTGAAGAAACTGAGGTTCAGACTGGAGGAGTAACTTCCCAAGATCACGTAGCTATTGCGGGAAGCTGCAGTTTGAACCCACATTTTCCTGACTTCAGATCTTGTCTATTTTCTCATCATTATAGTGTTTCTTTTTTCCTCCCTTTCCTTTAAAAACTATGTCAGGTGCTCTGGGCTAGTGATGAGGATATGCATGATAAATATGTTCCATCTAATAATTCCTCCATCTGGAATGATTAACATTCCCAATAGTTGTTCTAGGTTTTCAACCCTCTGTGAATATTTGCAGTTTAGATTTCTGCTCTTTCAATGTCACCGCTGCATGGACTTCCTGGCACAGCCTCAAACGTACAGAATATGTTCAGCATCAGAAGAAAAATATTGTCAGACAACCATTCTGTCATTTGGGGGATTATAGCTGTGAAATGGAGAAAATATTTAAAAACACGGATTTGTGGGAAAGAATGTACCATAGACAGGCCTTAGTATAAGACAGCTGAATAGCTCTTGGTATTTTGTATTACTGCTTTTTAAATAATGTCTCCTATTCCTTGTCCTTGAAATGTGACTAATGAATGACTGAATTTAGCAGTTGTACGAAGATTCCAGGTAGTTGGTCAATGAATAAACGGACCTTGACTCAGAACATTACGGAAAGACAACTGTGACCGGGCCCTGCCCTAGGTGCTATCATCTGTGCCATCTCAAATGCATTCCTTTCACATACTTAAATTCCTATATCAACCCATAGGAAGATAAGAAGTCAATAATATAGACCTCTTGCCATTAGGTTTAGGCAACATTGGGGAGCTTCAATTCCCTTCCACCCTGTGATCCAAAATGTCCATGAGCTGCAAATCACTCCTGAAGTTCGGATGATGGAGCCTGGTGAACACCAAAGAGCAAATATTCCAGTTTCATCTGATTCCAGAATAGCATTGCAGGAAAGTCCTTCTGGCTGCCCCTTAGGCAGTTTGATATAGGAATCTAGGGTCTGCGATTTAGATACACACTTCTTCTTAAGCCATTGAAGGGGTCTTGAGCCGGACGGTGGCATGATCAGGTTTCTGCTTTAGAGTCCACTCCAGCATAGGGGAGAGTAGGGAGACCAGTGAGGGGTGGATGGCTGCAGCAGAGAGGATGGAAGTGTGTACATGGGAGTGGCCAGGAGGATGGATGGATGGATGGAAGCAGACGGAAGTGATCTTGCGGGAGCAGAAGTAAGAGATGCAAGAACAGAAAATCAAACACCCCATGTTCTCACTCATAGGTGGTGTTGAGCAATGAGAACACATGGACACAGGGAGGGGAGCATCACACACTGGAGTTTGTCAGGGGGAACTAGGGGAGGGACCGTGGGGGGTGGGGAGTTGGGGAGAGATAGCATGGGAAGAAATGCCAGATGTAGGTGATGGGGAGGAAGGCAGCAAATCACACTGCCATGTGTGTGCCTATGCATGTACAATCTTGCATGTTCCTCACATGTGCCCCAAAACCTAAAATGCAATAAAAAAAAAGAAGGGAGTTGGGTGATGAGTGGCCATCTAGGAGTGACGTGGGACAAATAATCTTTACTTCCTTTTTCTCCTAAGTTGAATTCCACATTAATTTCTACCCTTTGGCCAAACTATTACAGGTCAGTGCATATTATATCAAGTGGATCTGGAGTTCATGGGAAAAGGGTACTTAAGAAAGTTAATTTTTTTCCTATTCTGGCTGCATATTATGTGAAGCCTTTATCTTTTTAATCGAATATGTACATTGTTAAGCAGAGTACATTCCCTGTTCTAAACGCTTTATGGATATTAATTCATTTCATATTCATGACATTTCTATGAGGTAAGGACTATGATTATCCCATCTAACAGAGGAGGAAACTGAGACGCAGAGAGGTCAAATGACACCCAAGGTCACACAGCTGGTGACTACCTTCTGGACTCTGTGATTTTAACCGTTATACACCACGGCCTCTCCTGGGAGGCTGAGGTCAGAATCAAATCTGTATGGACTCCAGCCAACTCCTGGGGAAACAACAACAACAACAGCAAAACCACAGAACTAAAACAGGACCCAGCACGCCTCAAGGACGGCCAAGGGAAAGTTAGTTATATTGTTTTGACTTTGATCTAATTTGTTCCCAAGCACCACAATCAAGAAACAATTTCATCATCCCAGTCTCTTACATTAAAAAAAAAAAGGTGGTGATTTTCTGATGGAGGCTCTGATGGAGTTTTAAACATAATTATTTTAGGCCTGTTTATCCATAAAGAGCCCTACCAATGGCATGTGATGATTTATCTCTATGGATTAAATGTCACAATTGAGCTGTGCTCTAAATCTTACATTCACAGCAGACCTTGAAAACGTCTGTGAGGTCTCTCAGCCACAAGCACCAAAGTCGACCAAAGTTTCCAACTTTTCTTTTTATTATCAGGAAACTGGAATTACACATGGAACAGAATACTTGGCGTATCACAGCTGGATAGGCATTTAAAGGCACTAAATTCTTTCAAAGAGGAAGCAAACTTTATGAGTTCAAGGAAGTCTAACAGATTTATTCTCAGATTAACAACCTCATACTGCTTTGAAGAAAGCATTAAGGTGTCCAAGGCATGGGGACAACACAGTACTTGGGTCATATAGCTATTCACTGTTTGATTCTTAATTTTTTTTCTTAGATTCAGGGTCTTACCCTCTCACCCAGGCTTGAGGCAGTGGCACCATCATAGCTCACCTCAGCCTTGAACTCTTGGGCTCAAGTGATCTTCCCTCTCCAGCCTGCAGAAAGGGTTTTTTTTTTTTTTTTTTTTTTAAAGACAACTCCTTCAGAATAAATCTGACATATGCATTATGATAAGCTGCAATATGAAGAAACATATGCAGCGAAAATGCCCCAGAATGAAACAACCAATGAAATGGAATTTAGATTAGGAGACATTTGTTGCATTCTTCCTTACAGTTTTTATGTGACAGTTTCTAGAGCAGGGCGTCTCCACCTCAGCACTGTTGACATCTGGGGCTAAATCACTCTTTGTGACAGGCGCTGCCCTGTGCCCTGTAGTATATGAAGCAGCATTTCTGGCCTTGACCTGCTGGCCGCCACTAGCATCCCTGAGTCACATCAACCCTCCAGACATGGTCAGAAGTCTCCTTGGGGAGCAGGGACAAAATGACTCCAGGCTGAAACCACTGCTCCAGACGACTACTCATCAATGACACTGACTGCAGAAACCCATTCAGTGAAAGATTATTATTAGTAGGGCCTATGAAACCACGTGTTTATTTAACCCCTGTTTATTAAATGTCTCTTAGAGGCTGGGTGAGCTGAAAGTCCTGGGGGAAGCAGTAGAGAACAAAATGCAGTGAACACGGAATATAAGGATACGCTTAATAACAGCCTGGAGGTGGATTTGAATCTTTTGCCAGGTCTCATAGATAAGATTTGTACCTTTTTATTTTATTTTCATCCATCTGTCTGTCTGTCTTGTTCTGTTGCCCAGGCTGGAGTGCAGTTGTGCAATCACAGCTCACTGCAGCCTCAAACTCCTGGGCTCAAGTGATCCTCCCAACTCAGCCTCCTGAGTAGCGGGGATTCCAGGCATGTACCTCCATGTTTGGCTAATTTTTAAATATTTTTTTGTGGAGACAGGATTTCACTGTGTTGTCAGGGCTTGAATCAAACTCCTGGCCTCAAGTAATTCTCCCACCTTGGCCACCCAGAATGCTAGGATTATAGGCATGAGCCACTGCCCCAGGCCCAAACATGTGGCTACTAAAAAAGAAAAAGAAAAGTAAAGAAAAAAATGCAATTCTTTGCAAATGGACTCTTGACAGACATAGTTTGAGAAATCCTTCATCTGTTGTTATAGAATACTCAATCTCTCCAAGACGCCCCACCCCATACATACATGTAAAAATGTTTCTCATATATGCATACACAGAAACACACACATACACACCTATCCTTCTTGACAGATAGTTCAGCCACGAAAAAATAAAAACCGAGCTCTAAATAAGGCAGGGTGGTTTGTTTCTCTCTGATGCCCAAGTCTGGATCTAGATTATCCTCAGCTGGTGCGTGGCTCTTTACGGTGAGGCCCTCTGACTCTGTTTCCTGGCTCTGCTGTGTGGGCCTCTATTCCCTGGACAGCTGCTCATGTGCTTGTCTGCTTGTCCATATTTTACCCAGGAGTAAGGAAAGCATGGATCAAAGGAGAATGGCAAGTTACAAGCATCCACGCTGTACAAGAGCCATACAGACAGCCACACAGCCCGCTGCCTACTAGACATAGTCATGTGACCACATCTGTCCGCTCAGGAGGCTGGAAAGGGGAGTCTTTTGAGATGGAGTCTCGTTCTGTCACCCAGGCTGGAGTGCGGAGGTGTGATCTTGGCTCACTGCGACCTCTGGCTCCTGAGTTCAAGCAATCCTCCTGCCTCAGCCTCCCAAGTAGCTGGGATTATAAGCATGCACCACCACGCCCAGCTAATTTTTGCATTTTTAGTAGAGAGAGAGTTTCACCCTGTTGGCCAGTCTGGTCTTGAACTCCTGACCTCAGATGATCCACCCACCTCAGCCTCCCAAAGTGCTGGGATTACAGGTGTGAGCCACCGCACCCAGCAGGAAAGAAGAGTCTTACAAGCTCTCGGTTACCAAAGAGGAAGGGGAGAGCAGATGGAAGACAAGTGGCAATGTCAACCCCAGTCACCCAGAAGCGCTTCCCCCATTTTCTCCCCTTCACTGACATATCAAGTACATTAAGGTTCTGAGTAACTATGATAAAGACACCTCTTTGTAAGAGTACCTGCCACAGAGGCATAGAGCAGTGGTGTGCTGATGCATGTCTGCTGGCACGTTGGTGTGGAGGGAAGGGCTGACACAACCCGATTTGTGGGTTTGCCAATTTCTGTGGTATAAATACTTCCACTTTGGGCCAGGCATTACAGGTGGCTCACCCCAGAAATCCCTGCACTCTGGGAGTCACAGGCAGGATGATCACGTGAGCCCAGGAGTTTGAGACCAGCCTGGATAACACAGTGAGATTCCGTCTCTATAAAACCAAATTTTAAAAAATACCTGGGCATCCTTGTGTGCATCTGTGATCCCAACGACATGGGAGGCTGAGGTGGGAGGGTTGCTCAAGCCTGGGAGGTTGAGGCTACAGTGAGCTGTAATTACGCCACTGCGCTCCAATTTGGGTGACGGAGTAACACCCTCTCAAAACAAACCAACCAGCCAACCACCCGCCCACCCACCCAACCAATCAAACAAGCTTCCACTTCAACCGATTTCAAGCTACCAATGCTACTGCAGTGCTGCTGGTTCTCCTGAGCAGGTGCACTCTGGCTCCAGCACACCCTTGATTATGAGAAAACACTCAGTATGGTGTATGGAAAACAGTGAACTCTCAATAGCTTTTTTAAATCAAAGAATTAAAAATGTAAGACATATTTTTACATCCCGTTCATTCCCCATATGTTTACTGAGTGGCTACAACGTACCAGGCCTGGTGTTAGCCACAGAATTCCTATCCTCATACAGCGGAGCCTGCAGTAAGGTGGGGGAGACAGACAGCCAACCAGAGACAACAGGAAATGTGGGAGGACAATCCTAGTGAACGCGGAGAGAGGGAGGAAAAGAGTGGCTTGGCACTTTGGGAGGCTGAGGCGGGTGGATCACGAGGTCAAGAGATCGAGACCATCCTGGTCAACATGGTCTCACTGAAAATACAAAAAATTAGCTGGGCATGGTGGCACATGCCTGTAATCCCCGCTACTTGGGAGGCTGAGGCAGGAGAATTGCCTGAACCCAGGAGGCGGAGGTTGCAGTGAGCCGAGATCGTGCCATTGCACGATTGCCTGGGTAACAAGAGTGAAACTCTGTCTCAAAAAAAAAAAATGGCTTGGCCTCACCTAGGAACACAGCAAAGGTTTATCAGAGGAGGAGACAGATGAGCTGAAGCTGGAGGCTGAACAAGAGTCATCTGGACTTAGAAGTGAGGTGCAGGGAAAAGCACCTCGGGCAGAGAGAACAGTAGGAATGAAGACCCTGTGATCAGATAGAGAGGACATGGCATGCTCAAGGAGGCTACAGTGGACTACAGGGCATGGGAGAGTGGAATGAGACAGAGTGAAGAGAGGCAGCAGGGCTCGACCACATCATATTTAGTCACTGCTTTAGATTCCAGAGGCAATGGGGAGCCACAGAAGGCTCCGAAGATGGTGACATGATTTCAGTGTTTGGAAAAAAGATCACTTTGTCTACACCATTAAAAACATATTAAATAGGGGACCAGGCACAGTGGCTCACACCTGTAATTCCAGCACTTTGGGAGGCTGAGGCAGGTGGATGACCTAAGGTCAGGAGTTTGAGACCAACCTGGCCAACAAGGTGAAACCCTGTCTGTATTACAAATACAAAAATTAGCTGGGCATGGTGGTAGGCCCCTGTAATCCCAGTTACCCAGGAGGCTGGGACAGGAGAATCACTTGAACCCCGGAGGTGGAGGTTACAGTAAGCTGAGAGTGCACCATTGCATTATAGCCTGGGCAAAACTCTGTGTCTCTCTCTCTCTCTCATAAATACACACACACACACACACACACACACACACAAACACACAGAGCCACTGCATATGTGTGTGTATATATACACAAACACACATATATATAATATATGATATATATTACATATATATTATACATATATATTATATATTACATATATTATAAATATATATTATACATATATAATATATATTACATATATATTATACATATATATTATATATTACATATATATTATACATATATATTATATATTACATATATATTATACATATATATTATATATTATACATATATATTATATACATATAAAATATATATATATATATATATATTTGGGGTTTTATAGGTGCAGGTATGCCAGGTATGAGCCTGTTGTAAGAATCGAGAGAGAAACTGGGGTATATCCTTGGTTAGGGTGACAACAGAGGAACCAAAGAGAAAACAACAGATTGCAGACATACTGAGGGGTGACGTCAGCCGGGCTGGGACCTGGATTGGCTCTAAGAGAGAGATAAGATAAAGGGCTATGTGGATGATTATCAGTGGGTTTCTCACTGTGGCTCACTGGATGGATCTGGTTTTTTTTTTTTAAATAGGGTTTGAGATGAATGGAGTAGAAGAGGGACTCTAGGTTAGATTTTTGAGCATGCAGACTTGAATCATAGACCCTTCAGTGGGCATGGGAGAGTGAAATGAGGTGGGCTGAAGAGAGGCGGCAGGGCTGGACCACATCAGAGTTAGACACTGCTTTATATTCCAGAGGTAACATGGAATATGACCCTTGAGGAAGGCATTCTTACATATTATCTCTATCACACAAGTGGGGAAGTAGGTTCAGAGTCAAGGCTATCCAGTGAGTGGATGGAGCAGCTGGGATTTAAACGCAGGTCTCACAATTCCAAACCCTATGTTCCTTCCATGTTTTACCATGACCTGTCCCTAATGGGGTCCATCTGGAACCTGGAGCAGAGCTCGTTTAGATGCCTGATGCTTCTCATTAACCTGAGCGGCAAGGTGGGACCTCAGCTTAGGTATATAGAAGACTGGACTATTAACGATGCCCCTTCAAATTACACTGGACAATTTATTCTGCACTGGACTAATGAGCCTTGTACCACACTTCTGGGAAACCTCTCACCTTGTAAAATAAAGTCCATCAGATAATGTTCTGCATATTAACCTTGCTAGAAAGAAAAGAAAAATAAGCAATAGAAAAGACTGATTCCCATCAATGCAGAGAAAATACTTTTCAATGAGCCACTAAGCGTAATTCATATTTTTAAATTAAGAGAGTCTTTTGCACTGAGAAAATAAAATCATTACAAACTATTACCAGTCATGATGCTAAATAACAGAAGCATTTAAACATGCTTATCTGTTGCATGGTTCTTGCATAATCAAGTATAATGTGACCTGACAGTAGCTAATGGTACATTCAATGAATCTGCTTCAGTCTGTTTGCCATATTTGTCATAAGGTCCACACAACTGAACTTGAGAGGGATCCCCTTTCTTTTCTGCTGGGGTAATGGATCTTCTGGTGGTGGCACTCCCGAGTCAATAGGAGAAACCATCCCTCATCCCCAAGCTCTCAAAAACAAACATGGAAATGTCTTGCAGTCACAAGCAATGAGGCCATCTGACTTTGGTAAAATTAGTAGGTGAACCAAGGAAACAATGATACTATTTATACTGGATCAGTGTTGTTTGTCTGCTGGTCATGCATTTCCCCAATATTGAATGATAGCCCATATTCACATAAATGCTGAATTAGAAGTCACAAGGCTTTTTTGTGTTTTTCTTTTGTGTTGACTCACTGGAGTCAACAAGCCTCAGTGGGAAGGCAGGGGCAGTCTTATTTCCCTCATTTTACAGGTGAGGAAACTGAGGCTACCAGATGCTGAGTAAGCAAAGAGTCATGTACTAATTAACACAAGAGCCAGGACGAGAACTCAGAGCAAACCCTTTCCAGTCCCAACGCTACACCAGTAAGTTTCAGGAAGGTGGGGACTTGACTTGGTCTGTCTAGTCTAGTAACTGGAACATAGTAGGTGCTCAATTAAACACCAGCTGATGGCTTCTCTGTGCCTCTCATTCCCCAGAAGCATGACATAGTAAGAGAGCCAAGTGAGCTGAAAAGTTCTACTCCAGTTCAGTAGGAGACCTACTGCAACAACATGGATAAGTAAAACTCCTTAGCCCTTGGCTTCTGTTTTGTAAAGTGAAAGCAATTCTGATCAGCCCTAACCATGAAGGGGAAACATAAAGTTCATGTCAAACAGGAGAACGCAAGTCTTCCTTGAACACTACACATTTATAGTGGCTTGGCAATTTTTAAATCAAGGAAAATACCCCCAGCGACCTGTCTGCATTTCTTGATCAGGGACGCTCTAAGGCTGTGTGCAGGATACATCTCAGAGACCTAGCTGCCTGTGTCATGCAACTCTGCCTTCTAGAATTGTCTTGGGGCCCTTTGGGGAAGCTCATGACTTCCTTTGGGTGAGCCTGAGAGTCGGCTACACCTTTCTCCACCCAGAGTGAAGTGACATGTGATGGCCCCAGTCCCAGGCCAGCACTCTTTGCGACTATGGCCTAAAAGTTTTTCTTAAATTTTGATTTTCAACCACTGTTTACAGGAGGGGTGGTCAGGAGAGGAGAGGACCCTTGCCACTGTTCTCCATGCCCCAGGAGGTCATCTCAAGTGTGGAGTCAGCCACAGGTCCCCACTCTGCCATTTGCTAGACATTCCACTTGAGGCCTACTTCTGAGCCTTTCTCAGCCTCAGTTTCCTCATCTGCGATAAGGGACTATCAGCTACCATTGGGGTAGATCATGGGATGACATAGTATGAGCTCTGTGCCTGGACCAGCACTAGTAAGAACTACTAAAGCCACCGATGCTCTGTGTATGGATCCATGGTATTCCAGTAGCTCATGTTGAAAATTCACTTCTCTTACTCAACACACATGATGACCTTGTGGATAAAAGATTTCCACGTCACAGGGAATCAGAAATTTCCAACTGTGCATCTGGCAATATATCACAGTGTGGCCACTCTCAACAGCAACCCTGCCTCTACTGAAGTCCAAGTCACGATCCCCTTGGGCCTGGGTGACAGCAGAAGCCTCCTACCTGGTTTCTCTGTTTCTCCCCTTGCCTCCTCCTCCAGTCTATCCCTCAACAAAGTGGCCAGAAGGATCCATGAAAACATGAGTTAGAGATCTTCCTCTGTTCCAGATCTGCCAATGCCTCTACATGTCACTGCATAAAACCAAAGTTCACACAATGATGGAACGGATATGGTTTGGATCTGTGTCCCCACCCAAACCTTGCATTAAATTGTAATCTGCAGTGTTAGAGGTGGAGCCTGGCAGGAGGTGACGGGATCATGGGGGTGAATTCTTATGAATGATTTAGTGCCATCCCCTTGGTGTTATCCTCATGACAGTGAGTTCTCTTGAGACCTGGTTGTTTGCAAGAGTGTGGCACTTCCCCTCTCGCTGTCTTATGCTCCTGCTCCCCCCGTGTGAGACACCTCACTCCTCTTTTTCATTCGTGCATGACTGGAAGCTTCCTGAGGCCTCCCCAGAGACACCAGCACTGTGTTTCCTGCACAGCATGCAGAACTGTGAGCCAATTTAACCTCTTCTTTATACATTACTCAATCTCAGGTACTTTACAGCAATGCAAGAATGGACTGATACAAGGAGCTATAAAGACCTCCATGATTAGCACAATGACTTCTGCTCTGCTTCCTCTCTGCCATCACCTCCTGCTTGGATTAATGAATAAATGATAAGGAGATAGGACCAGGATCGTAAAACAACTCTAACCCATGGTTGTCTCCTCAACAGACCCAACTATGCAACAATCATAAGAACTGGTGGGTAGATTAAAGTAGACAAGAATCACATAATAAACTTAAAAAAAAAATCTGGAATGTGGAAAAGGAACCATTAAGTAGAAAAAGGATTACTGGTTGGGACTATGGGAATTTCAGATCCACGTTGAAAAAGAACTTTCTTACACCGTTAACTGATAAACAATGAAATGATCTCTTTCATGAGAGTATAAATTCTTTGCCATTGAAAATGCTCAGGCAGAGACTTGGATATTCTGTGGATAAGAGACAGAAAAGCAGGATTTCAAAAATAAGAAAGAAGATTTGATGAAATCACATTTAATTTTGAATTTAATTCAGAGAGTCTATTATTTTCAATGTTTAAGAATGAAGTGGAAATAAGTAAGAGTCAATGACATTAGCACCCAACAATCCGGTTGTTTGGCAGGAAACCAGGTTATTTTTATTTATTCCCTGGTTAAGCCTTGTTTTCTCCCTTTGGAGTTCTCTTCAATGCTGTGTGTGTGTGTGTGTGTGTGTGTGTGTGTGTGTGTGTGTGTGCGCGTGTGTGTCCCCACTGTCTTTTAGTGTATAATCTTCATGCAACAAACAGGATCACTGTAAATTAATTAAATTGCAAAGCAGAGTGCATGACAGGAAACATTTAGGCTGGGTCCGTATCTTGGCAATCGTGAGTAGTGCTGTGGTGAACACTGGAGCCCTAAGACATCCTTAAGGTCCCGACATCAATTCCTTTAAATACCCAGAAGTGAAATTGCTGGATCATATGGTAGCTCTGTTTTTAATTTTCTGAGGAAACTCCATAGTGTTTGTACCAGATCAACTTAGATGAGGTATCTACAACGGTCAAATTTATAGACTCAAAGAGGGGAATGGTGGTTGCCAGGAGCTGAAGGGAGGGGAAATGAGGAATTAATAATAATCAGCAGGCACGGTTTTCAGTCAGTGAAGCTGAATAAGCTCCAGATAGTTTCTGTACCTAATAGTGGATTGTCCACTTAAAAACATTTGTTAAGATGGTAGAGCTCATGTTAAGTGTTCTTACCACAATGAAATAAATTAAAATGCAGTTCATGTCATAGTGGAATGTAATCAAGGTATTTTAGAAAAGGGTCTGTGCTTGCCAAGTTACTGAAGCAGAGCACTAGTTCTAAGGAAAGGCTGGCCAAAACTGGTCACCTTCCCCTCAGCATTCTGAGGGGGAGATGGGGCAGAGCAGAGGATGGGCTCTGAGACCCCAGTCATGATGGAGAGGTAGCCATTGGTCAAGAAAATCAATCTGACAATGGAGAGGTAGCCGTCAGTCAATCTTGACTGAGGAAAAGGGAATCACTCCCATCACCAAACCACACCTTAGGTTGTTTGGCAGGAAACCAGGTAATTTATTTTTATTTCCTTCATGCCTCATTTTCTCTCTGTTGGGTCATCTTCAGTGCTGTGTGAGTGTGTCTGAGTGTGTGTGTATGTTTCTTCACTGTGTTTTAGTGTATAATGTTCATGCAACAAATATAATCACAGGAGGTTTCTGGGCCTGGCCCAGGGGATATCATGGTGAACAAAATCCAGACAGAAGGTTCCAATGCTTTCCTTAAAGATCGCTCATCAAAGGTGAGATTTGCATCAAAGGAGAGGATCGCAAAAGTCCCCGGTGCCTCATGAAGAAGTCATGTGTTTGAGCTTGGTCGAAGAGGGTCCTCCTCTGGGCCAGTCTTTGAAAATGGGCCACTCTTGTCATAAATGGAATGCCAGTTTGTGTCTCAACATACAAAAGGACCTCATGGCTTGCTCAGATCCAGTCTTACGGAGAGTGTTAAGACATCATAACTGACCCCAGACTGCAATATCCTCTCCTCCTTCCAAAAGCACATGAATTAATGCCATCTTTCAGATGATAAGACTTTCCCCTTTCTTCCTCTTTCTTCTCTTTATCAAGACAAGAAGAGAAGATACTTTCCCCAAGGAAATGGATTGAGAGAGCATATTTGTGCCCCGACAGGGAAAGTGATGGCCAAAATGGATTGGCCCAGTGCAATGGTTATTTTAACAAGTAAAGCAAGAATAGTGGCTGAAGATGGAGAGATACGAAACACCCAATTTCATCAGAAAACAATAGAATGAATATGTGTAGCTTAGTCCACAAACAAAGGCAAGAAGAGAATGGCAAACAGATATAGAATCTCATCCATCTTATGGGAGAATTTCTTGCATGTCTACTTATTTCTCATTCATTCAGCATCTCGCATCCTATCCACATGCCAGGCACCAAAGTCCTGATTTCTTAGGCTAGCACTTATTGTGGCTTATTCAGGGAGTTATTAAACAAAACATTACAAGTTATGAAATGTTACTGTCATCTCCATACCGTGAAGCACTTTTGTCAAAAGCAGAATCCTATTCTCTAACTTGACAACACAATTAAAAAAGAATCTTGTCAATGGAAAAACAAACAAATCCAAAATCAACTCAGGAAACACTGGAGTAAAAAAAAAATCCATCTATGGAGGTCAATCTAATTAGGGGCTTATAGCATGTTTCTAATGCTTTTAAAAATAAAAAATGAATTACTTGAATAAGTCCACTGATTTGCTGCCTGCCGTTTTTCCTGTGTTTCTGTCACTGAATCCCCCTCGAGTCCCAGGGAAGGTCACGTGAAACCCAGTAATAAAACTCACTTTTCCCCTCCCATAATAAACAAGTGCAGTCAAAATGTGCCACTTTCCCCTATTAAAATCCGGCTACTAGCCAGTCGAGCTTTCGCCCTAACCTCATGAACACACATGACCCTCTCTGTGTCATCTGCAAGTGGAAAATACGCAGGAGACCGATTCTCTTAAAGTTTTAATTTGAGCCAGTGGAACTGGCCAGAGGGTCAGCTTACAGATCACCCTGGCTTTTCTGTCACCATTCACAAGTGAGGTGGCATTGAACAGCCAAAGCTGTCAGCAGCTCTGCCCTTGACTGGGTCCACAGAACATCTTCAAGGCCCTGAAAGCTGTTGTAGGAATGTAATTGTTAATGCTATTAGGGGAACAGAAGCTCACATGGTTACAAGTGGCCCCTTGTCAACTCTGTGCTTGGTTCTTGATGGGCTGGGAAAGAGAATGGCGGAGTGGGGCAGCTGACCATGAGTGCAGAGATGCTTAGTAGCACCCAGCCCCATCAAGGGTGGAGGAGAATCCTGAAAGCACAAGGCACCAGAATCACTGCATTCCTTTGCTGTGTTGTCTAGTGGTGCTGGCATTTTGTAAGAGTCTCTTGTAGCTGCAGTAATAAATTGTGCCGTCTTAGTGACTTAAAACAGCTCTAATGATGGATAGTTTTAGAGGTCAGAAGTCTGAGATGAGTCTCACAGGGGTTAAGTCAAGGTGTTAGTGGGGCTGATTCCTTCAGGAGGCTCTGGAAGAGAATTTGGTGCTTGCCATTTCCAGCTTCTTGACGCTGCCCCATTCCTTGGCTCAGGGCTGCATCACTCTGACTGCTGTTCCCATTGTTACATTTCTTTGACCCTCCTATATGCCTCTTATTAGGATACCTGTGATTTTACTGGGTCCACCTGGATAATCCATAATATTGTCTCCATTTCAAGATCCTTAACTTAATCACATCAAGAAGGCCTCTTTGGCCACCTAAGAAACATATTTATAGATTCTGGAAATCAAGACAAAGACATATTTTGGGGGCCATTATTATGCTCACCACACACTTTAAGAGCAAGAGGGGAGAAAACAGATGGGTTGTGTCACTAAGAACTTTACAAGCAGCTCACAGTCACTGAGGGCTTAGGGACAATAAAGATGATCACTGACTGCAGGATGCACAGCCCAGGAGGCTGGAAAACTGGCAAAAAGGTGTTCGGGTGTGCATGCACGTGTGTGTGTGTGTGTGTGTGTGTGTGTGTGTGTGTGTGACACTGATAATGCTGAAGAGTTATTTCCACAAGACAGAAAATTGGGAGAAACAAAAGTTTACAGTCCAGGAGGAGATTTATGATGGGAAATATTGGAATTAGAGGAGTTGGCCTATCAGCAAGGACTAGAGTGCAGTCTTAGGAGCTGGCGCCTCAAGTGAAGGGGAGAGAAACGTTATTGGAATAACGAAAATCAAGAAGCCATCCCTTCAAATCAGATGTAAATGTCACTCAAATGCTGAAAGGAGACAGAAAAACTGAACCAGGATCCAGAGCCCTAGAATCTCAATGCACATAGGGAGGAAAAGTAGAGGCTGGGAGGAGTGAACACGGTGTGATTAATCATATGGCAGGAGCTTCAGAGAAGGAGTAGATAAAAGAGGCTGACAGAACAAAGGTTATTTCTAAGGGTCTCCAGGAATGTTGATTTCTCCTCTTAGCTTTGAAATACTGAGGTTAAGAATATGGGAGGATGGGAGAAAGGACCAACTCCACTTAAAAAGAAAAACAATTTTCTCTATTGTATTTCCATTTAACTTACCACATATTTCATTTTAATTTTAAACATAAGCTTAATTGGGGTGGTTCCCTGCTATATCTGCAGTCCCAGAACAGTGTGGGGTACATATTAAGTTTTTAAAAAATAACTGTTGAATGAATAAATAGAAGGAAGGGAGAAGAAAAGGAGAAATGAAGTAAAAAAAGAAGAAAGAAACGAAGTAAGAAAGAAAAAGAGAAAGAAAGAAGGAAAGACAGAAAGGTATTCGTATTTGAACACTGGAGATTAGTTGGCAGAAGAGCCAGGAGGAAATGTGTGTTCTAGGAGACGACTAAAGATATAAGAAAGTTTAGGACAAAGAGAAAGCTCCAGCAGGGTGTGGTTGCTCATGCCTGTAATCCCAGAACCTTAGGAGGCCACGGTGGGTGGATCATGAGATCAGGAGTTTGAGACCAGCCTGGCCAACATGGTGAAACCCCATCTACACTAAAATACAGAAATTAGCTGGGCATGGTGGCGTGCACCTGTAATCCCAGCTACTCAGGAGTCTGAGGCAGAAGAATTGCTTTAACCCAGGAGGTGGAGGTTGGAGATCACACCACTGCACTCCAGCATGGAAGACAGAGCGAGACTCTGTCTCAACAACAGAAAAAGAAAGAGAAAGAAAGAAGGAAGGAAGGAAGGAAGAAAGGGAGGGAGGGTGGGTAAGGAAAGAAAGAGAGAGAGAAGGAAAGGAAAGAGAGAGAGAGAAAGAAAAGAGAGAGAGAGAGAGTGCTCCAAATGCAACAGTGAAAGAGAGGATAAGGGACAGGAATTAGCAGAAGGATACTTTTGAAGGAGTTAATTGGCTAAATGGGGAGCTATTGTGGAGGCATTTCATAACCTGGATCCCCTTCTCTGTGAGCCTCCTGAGTGTAGGGAGCTTGTTTCATTCATGAACTGACCCCTGGCCAAGTGTGGGAATGCGGCAGATAAGTGGCTGGCTCAAGGGGAAGAACATCAAGAATTGTCTATTCCAGAACTTGACTCCCCTTCCTTGACTGCTTCAAGGAAAAGCCGAATGGCCACCTTTCCAAGATGTCCTATGGCTGAAACATCAGCTGAAACCAATGTTAGGTGACATATTAGGTCCCATTTAATTCCCAAGTCATCACATGGCCAAAGAAACAATCATCGCTCCTCCTTCCAATTTACATTCCAGCTGTTCCATTCACGCTAACGATGTGAGCGCAGAATGACCTTCTGCAAATATCACCCATAGCTTAGCACTCAATGGGCAAACATAGAATCACAGCTCTTTCTTGACCCAGGTTGTAGGCATGCTATGGCATCACAGCATGCCGGAACCACTCAGGGAAAAGAAATGGCTCTGTGGATTTAATTTCTCATTACTATGGCAACCTTGGGACTTTTTTTGCAGCAAAAGGTTAAATGCAATGGAGTGTTCATTAGGATGTTCCACGAATGAATCAGGCCAAATCCTTACTTGTGTGTAAATCATCATCTGTGTGAGTGCAGGGGTGTAGAACAAAGGGAGAGTGTGTAAGCTGCAAAGAGCTACCTGTCTAATCAACCTTGGGATTAAAATTGGTCTCTGACCGACACAATGGCTTCATCTGAAATGTGTGTGAAATAACTACAATTGAGAGGGAAAAGAACCAGACATCACACAATAATGTTCCAAGAGCATTTGTCTAGGACCAAAGATTATTTTTTCATTCTTGCAAAACCATTCATGAAAATGTTTAATTTCTTCCTTTTTGAGGGGCTTTAGTGATCCTTCCAAAATTAATAGTCCAGTATTATTTATACTAGCTTGCCTCAGTCTAAGTAATATTCCATCCAGAATTACCTCTTACCACAGAAGTTTCAAAATAATAATAATAATAAGCAAGAAAGGCTTCAAAAGTGGGGGATGGGGGGAATGGCAGGGGCCTCATAAATCCAACTAGTTTGAACAACCGGAATTAACTAAGGCTCCAAGGCTGCTTGTGTGGTTAAACTCTATGCTACTGCAGATATGCAACCAATGGTAACTATGTGACTATGATGTAGGCTGATGCACAGCAGGTCTTCAGTCCATGTTGGATTTCCCTCTTCTAGACTGTTTGCCCAGGTGAAGTTCTTATTAATGTCTCTTAATTGTGGGTGCCTTCAAGTTTAGTTACAGGGCACAGCCAAGTCCCAGGCTGCCATAGGGTGGAGGGAAATGGGAGTAGGCAGTAAGAATTCTCTTTCCTCCAAAATTCTCGCAATTCTCTGAAGTCCCAAAGGTTGGCAGGAATGCCCAAGAGGCCACTAGAAAAGGACAAAGGGACTTGTATTTCTTGCAATTCCCACAATCAGAAACACCTATTTTGATCCTATAAATTAATTAGGGCTGCATATACAATAATTTATAATAAAGAATTCAACTGCAACAGACATATGACCTTAACTGCAGTTGATGCCTCTGGGAATATTTACAACCCCATTCTTCAAGTATCCATGCAGGCATGCCTAGGTAATCATAGGGATCCTGAAAATCAGTTTTAAACTTCGATTTCAGACTTTTAGAGAAAGTCTACCCATTTGAGGTTTTTCTTGTTTGCTTTTTTTTTTTAATGCTGTCAGGAATTCCCAGTGCTAAATCAGTTTAAAAGATGAGGGATCAAGGATTACTGGAATTTCCTTCTAGCAGCAGAAGACAGATCACACAATAATAATGCCATGAAAAGAACAAGGAGCGAGTGGCTTTAGGCCTTTTTTCCTCTTTCTATTTTCCAAAGAAGTGAACAAAATGAGAACTTTTAATAGTGACTCACTTAAAAGATGCTCTCTTGGGTGACTGTTCACCTGTCATGTTGAAAATGTGAAATACTTTAGAGGCTACTGAGGATTTACACAATTCATAAACTGTACTCATCAGTAAAGAAAACAAAACATTTTTGTGGGACCCTGGTTATTTCTAGATACAGAGTCAATATAGCAGAAAATGGAGAGAAACACATTTCCAGTGAATTTGCTGTTACACGTAAATCTACATTTTAAATGGAAGAAAGACATGTACTGAATTAAAGAACACAAAATGAAGCTTTCTGGAATGTAAATCCTGCATGTTTAATTATCTTTGTATTCCTAGTATCTGGCATTGTGTTTTACATATAGGGGGTATTCAGGAAATAATTGCCAAATTCTCCTTCTCCTCCTCCTTTATCATCATGATCATAGCCATTGTCCCTAGCCAACATTTCTGAGTGTTCATTATGTGCCGGGCACTTTTCTAAGCATATTATGTAATTCTCAAAACAGGCTCATGAGGAAAGTACTGTGATTATCCTCTTTTTAAAGATGGGGCAACTTTGGGTATTCTCAATGAGATGTCATACAAGCAAATGGCTATATGAGTTTAGAGGTCAAGAGAGAAGTCAAACATCCTCTAATTCACAGATCACTTCAGCAGCCATGACTCAACCTGGTCCAGCTTTTCCATTTGGAAGGAATTAACTAATCCGAAGAACTGCAATTTTGAACCAGACACCAGAAAGAGCTTTAAAGACATTTATCATAAGTATTAATTAATTCAGGGAAGAAATTAAAGTCTTTTCTGCCTCAAATTACAAGCATTAATACTGTAAGAAACCAGATGATTCACCATTCAAAGACCTTTGCAGCCATCATTCTGAGACCCTTGCCAACTTAGAATTGGATGTTCTAGTTCATCAAGATCAAAACTCACTGAATGCCTCCTAAACATCACAGGAAACAGCTCTGGTTCTTAAGTTTCTCTATTAAAGAGAATGACTTCATAATTTCTTAGATGAGTATTAATATAGTTTTTAGTTCAATGATATGACATCTTCAAAACAAATTATTTTTATCCAATACAACTTACGAAAAATAGTATCATGGAAAAATCCAGGGGTTCTAGGATATCTAATCAAAGGGGAACATAGCCTTCAAGTGATAAACAAATTTTTAGCTAAGTATTCCTACTATAAACCCACAAAATACACCAACTTTTCTGAATGGTTGATTATTAAAAACTGAGACCACCTACCATGAATAAATCAAAACTTAACTTTTATGTAAGAAAGATATGAACTAAATGGTTGTTCATATGATAGTTGTTTTTTTAAAAAATAAGAAATGCCATCAATTTTAACAACCAAAATATTCTGATTGAGGATTGCCAAAACTTTGTTTCCTGTTTTCCTGAGAAGGTGCTTTGGGTAATCTTTACTATTTTATTAGCTTATTCAAAAGAATTAATTGTGGAAAAAGCATTTCAATGCCTGAAAGAACACTGATGTTGCTAATTCCACTGTGGCAGATCTTGCTGGCTGTTCACCACAAAGTCCATTTCCAATTGAATCCTTCTTGGACACTAATAACAAAGCCTGGAAAAGCCAGATACTTCTCTAGTCTCCACAGTACAGGTGGCCATGTAATCTGGTCCTGAATAACTGTAAGTCATAAGAAGTCTACAGGAGTTTCTGGAAAGGATTTTCTTTGCTGAAAGAAGAAAAGATAATGAATCTTCTCTCCACTGCCTACTCTCATCTCATTTCCTTTCAACGTGATCTTGATGTGTCTGGAGTTGCATCAGCCATCTTAAAACCACAAGGCAATAACACAGGGACAAAAAATCAACATGCTGAAGATAATTAAGTGGAAGGATGTACAGAGCTTAGATTCATAATAAAATGATGAGCTGCTGAACCACTCGTAACTGCCTACCTTCAGTCACTTTATATGAATTAATTAAATATATTTATTGTTTCATCTAGCACTGGGATTCATTTGTCTGCAGCTCAATATAGCTGAAACAATTAACCCTCTTGATATTTATTCTTCCCTTCACCTCACTAATCCTAGACTTTCCTGAGGATTTTCTTCTTCTCTGGAAGGGTTCTAGACTTGCATCACTTTCTCCTTCAGTCCCAGAATATGAGTGTTCCTTCTAGGTTCTAGATGCAGCCTTTGTTCTCATCTCCCTTCAGATGATCTCTTGTTAATCTTATCTACTTCCACGGCTTTTACTGTGGAAAGGGAGACAAAGACCCACCCTCAATGTGGGCAGACACCATCCAACTGGCTGTCAGCATGGCTAGAACAAAGCAGGCGAAAGAAGGTGAGATAACCTTGCTTGCTGGGTCTTCTGTCTTCTTCCTTTTTCTCATGCTAGATGCTTCCTCCTATTTCTCTTGCCTTTGGACATCAGACTCCACATCTTCAGCCTTTGGACTCTGGGACTTGCATGAGTGACTTGCCAGGAGCTCTGGGGCCTTTGGCCACAGACTGATTTCTTGCATTGCTGGTTTCCCTTGTCTTAAGGCTTCTCTGTTCCACAGCTTGCAGATGGCCTATTGTGGGACTTTGCCCTGTAACTGTGTGAGCCAATTCTCTCTGATAAATATCCTTTTATATATACACATATCCTATTAGCTCTGTCCCTCTGGAGAACCCTGACTAATACAATGATAATGGTAGCACTGGTAATTTAATCAGTACATAAAAGATGCTATGTCATGTGCACACATTATCACATGAGAATGCTTGAACAAGGAACTATTATGAGAGAGAGAGGAGAGCTACTGAAATACTCCTGTGGTCTCTATCCCAAGATCTCTGGAACAAAAGCTTTGTAAGGAGCTGTCCTTGGTACTGAATAATTTTTCCTTTAACCATCATCAATCTCTGTGTCTGAATGCTACTTGAGAATTCAACTGCTTCGAATCTTTCAAATCTGTCTCTAGCCAGACCTCCTGCTCCAATTACACATTCACTGACCTTAGTTGATGCTCTCACTTTGTGACTGCCTCAGTGATATTTTTAATTACCTGTACAATTGCTTCATAGAGATTGTGACAGCTTAATTTAGTTCCTTGAGGGTAGGATCAAGCTTCATTTCAATTTGTATCATCTACGACACCTACCTCTATGTCCTGATCTTGAGAGCTTCTCCTTTATATTTTTTATTCTGCTCATCTGTGCTGGGAAATTCTTTGCCCTCTATTTAAATCTAATTCTTTAAAATTGATGTCTAGTTAATCTGCCTCCCAAGACCCAAGATCAGTTAATCAATTCTCTCAAGCTGAAATCTATGTAAATAGTATCCAGAATACACAGACATACAAAACTGTTTTTTGAAGATTGAACTATTCAGAGAAAAGAAATTCCTATTACTATATAGAGCTGAATGTGTAATACAGTTTATTTTGTTTGGAAGCATGATGTCCAATAATTTTTGGTGACTCCTAAACCTGTTGGGAAAAATAACCAGAGAAAAATGGATTTTATAGTATATGCTTCACAGTATATGACCATAGTGCCAGTACACCTGTGGGAATGCCTTGGGGCAACTTGTCAGTGAAGTAACCTTATATAATATTGAGGGTTTTGGGTAGCTGATCAAGAATGGTGTAGAGCAAATTCCCCTCTATATAGGAAATATGCTACGGCCATGGTATAGATATTACTCACTCAACAAATGTCAGGTATTATTATTGATAGAGCATGGCAATTGTTCTGTAATGTCTGGCTTGCTATCAGTATAGAGCTTGGAATCCTGCTCCTGATCTAAGGAGGTAAAAATAGAAGGTACCTTATTGGTGGTGGAGGGGTTTAAACAAGACAATTCACACAAGACTGACATTTCTCCTACTGTGCCTATTCATGATCAATCATTAGGTCCCTCATAAAGTAGTGATGATGTCTTGTGTGTGTGCCTAATTAAACATCTGAGTACCAATTATTCAACATACCTTGCATGGGTGGAGAAGGTATCTTCCGAAGATAGAATCAATGAAAAAGTAAATGCCATCTCAATAAACCTTTGTATAGACTCAAACGTCTGGTTACAGAGGTAATGGGGGGATAGGGATGGAGCTGGTCACAGATTTCATGAAAAGCAAACAGCAGCATCACGAAACTACAGCTGTCAGGGAGGACACCAGTTAGGTCTTCACGTTGCCCTTCTGGCTCTCATTCCCCTTACTTCGCTAAGGGCAGAGAGTGCTGCTTAGCTGTTTTAGAAAACAGATGATATGTCATGAAGGCAGTACAAAGTTGGCTGACACCTGTACATGTTTTATGAATTTAGGAGGCTTTGTCATTCCCTATCAGAAGAGAAGCATCTGCCCAAAATTCTCCATATGACACCTCATTTACCAAATGGGCCTGCAACTCCCCAAAGAAGGAAAACAACCTTCACAGAAAGAAAAGAAGGAAAGGGAAGAAATCTTTCAGTACTCCACGTTGAACTCTAAGTCTTCTGTCTTTCCTGCTGTCATGTCACCTGGTGGTCACACTTAAAAGAGTCTTGACACTGTCCTAGCACTCATTACCATGATATTCTCTCTCTCTCTCTCTCTCTCTCTCTCTCTCTCTCTCTGTCCCCCCACCTCTCTCTTTGTTAAAACTAATTTCCAGCAAGCAGAGATCACAGACCAAGTTCTCACATCACTTCCTCTTCAAAGACGTTCTGGGACAGAATCTTGGTTTGTACAGATACAACCAAATATCCAAGACGCTGGATCAAATCCTAACTTGTAAATTGAAGTCTGCCTCCTACCTTCACTATATTGTCCCCATAGTTGTGGGAACAGCCTACTGACCTATGAGAATGTAAGAAACTCTGACATTTTTCCTTTAAGAGGAATAGAAACTACTCCAAGACTCCTATGTCGTTTTTCTTTATTTATAAAAAAATACAATGCTTATTAAGGGTATTATAGTTTCTAGAATGTCTGTATTTATTTTATGGCTATAAATTTCAGCTAGTAACAGTTACTTGGTACTGACTACTGCCAGCTGCTGAGCTAAATGCTTTTCATAATTTTTCTCTTTTAATCCTCCAAATAATCATATATATATATATATATAAGAGATGGGCCCACTCTCCATTTTCCAAATGAGGAAAGTGTAGCACAGTAAGACATGGAAACTTGCTGGCAGCCATGTAGCTAATAAATGGTAAAATCAGCATTTAAACACTGAATATTTTCCAAAGAGCCCATTTCTCTAACTGCCATGAAAAAGGAGAAAGTGTCTGAAAGAGTTAAAAAAAAGGCTTCTACAGAAAAGGCACATTTTTCCTGGGCTTTACAGGATATATAGGAGTTTTCCATGTTGAGGAGGTTGGGGGGATGCTGGGGTAGGGAAGGGAAAACAGTCATGATTTGCCTTTCTCTCTCCGGTTGACTGGAACCATTTCTCTGTGAAATAGAATTTTCATTTCAGTGACACTGACATCCCAGTTTCCCTATCAAAGCAGAGAGGGATTTGTTCAATTGGAAAAGAGAATTCTGATTGCTTATATACTAGGATATATATGTCTGTTGAGCCTTGAATTGTATAGCCTGTCTGCTTCATAAGAGAAGCCTCTGTTCTAAATCATTGGCTGTTGCTTTGGAGTTTCTCTAGCTGCTAAAAAATATCTGGAACACATTTGTCTTGCCTGCTGAAGTGTTTGTTGGCTGCAGCCTCTCTGCCTTAATGATATCAAGCTGAAAATTCTTTTTTTTTCCCAAATGGCAACTGTGGTGTGAGTTAGCAGGATAAATTGGAAAGGGAAGAAGGCAAGAACATGGTTACCAGGGAGGTGGTGTCATGACAGGTTAAAACAAAGAAGACAGTTCAACTAGTCAGGGCAGCAAGAAGAGAATGAGGTAGAGGTGGAGGAAAAATTCTGAGTGTGATACAGCATTTGCTAATTCACAGGTGAAAAAGAAAGAGGCCATAATGGTCACGTTGGGGAAAGGGGAGGAACCAGAAGAGGGAAGCAGTTGTGGGGAGAAGACAAGGAGTCCATTTGATATTTGTATTGAGCAGGGAAGTGCAGGTCAAAAGTATGGGTCTGAAGTCAGACTGGCCTGGTTTAAATTATGGTCCCACCACTGACTCTGTGGCCTTGGGGAAACTGTGTGTCCTTGGGCTAAATCACCTTTCTCTTCCTCACCTATAAGTAGGAATGATAACAGTGGTTATCTCATACGATCATTCCCACAAGTGAAATAATCCATGTAAAGCATTTAGACAATATTCAGAAAGTGTTACCAATAATATTACTGATTTAAAAAATATTATTTTTTATTATGGCTAATAAAGAATACTTAACATGTGCTGGGCACTATCATAAAGACTTAGCACCTTTTTATTTTTTGGCATAACTATCCCAAGGATTTTATAAGGCAAGTATTATTTTTACCCCCATATTACTAATCAGAATCCTTACAGGCAGAGAGGTTAATTAGGTGGCTCAAAGATGCACAGCTATTAGTGACAGAGCCAGGATTTCAACCTAAGAGATCTGACTCCAGCATTTGTGCTTTGATTCTTTTTCCTACTCTGCATCTCTTTTGAAGCTATGCATAGTGCCTTAAGGACATCTGCTTGAAGATGCTCACAGAAAGTAGAGAATTAAAATCTGGATGCTCAGGAGGGAGGGCAGAGCTTAAAGTGGTACTTCTGGGAGGCATGAGTATTCATGTCAGAACTCCACCTGTGGGCATGGCAATTTCTGCTTATAGAGAAAAGAAAGTGTTATTAACTGAATATTGAGGGATACTTAAACATGAGCGGCACAAGAAGAAATGAGACCCAGAAAGAGAAATTGAGATACAGTCAAAGGTGAATCTGGTGAGGACTGGGTCACAATAATCAAACATAAGAAAGAGGCTACTGTGTTTTCTATTTGTGTACAAAATGCCATTGAAATTTTGATTGCATTTAATCTGTAGGTTATTTTGGGTAATGTGGACATTTTAACAATACTAAGTCTTCCAATCCAACTATACAAGATCTCTCGGTATTTGTTTGTGTTTTTTAAAATTTCCTTTGTCGATGTTTTGTAGTTTTCAGAATATACATCTTTCAGTCTTAGTTAAGTTTATGACTGTGTATTTTACTCTTTTTGGTACTGTTGCAAAGGGATTGCTTTCTTGCTTTCCTTTTTTAGATCATTTAGTGTTAGTGTACATGAACATAACTTTGTTTGCTGATTTTGTATCCTGTAAATTTACTAAATTCATTTGTTAGTTCTAATAGTTTTTTAATGGGTTCTTTAGTATTTTCTATATATGAGATCATTTTGTCTACAACAGGGAGTTTTTACTTCTTCCTTTACAATCTGCATGGCTTTTTGTTTCTTTTTCTTGCCTAATTGCTCCAGTGAGGACTTCAAGGACTGTGCTAAATAGAACCAGTGAGTATCCCTGTCTTGTTTCTGATCTTAGGATATAAGTTTTTAGTTTGATCTCTGTTGAGTATGATGTCAGCTGTGAACTTTTCATATGTGGCCTTTATTATGTTGAGGTACTTCCATTCCTAGTTTGTTGAGAGTTTTTATTATGGAAGCACACTGAATTTTGTCAAGTGTTTTTCCTGCATCTGAGAAAATCATGTGGTTTTTATTTTCTAGTCTTCTATTGTGGTGTATCACACTGATTAATTTCTGTATGTTGAACCATCCCTGCCTCCCATGCACACTTGATCGTGACATATGATCCTCTCAGTGTGCTGCTGGATTCAGTTTGCTAGTATTTTGTTAAAGGCTTTTGTGCCTATATTTATCAGGGATATTGGCCTTTTGTTTTCTTTCCTTGTGGTCTTTGTCTGGCTTTGGTGTCAGGGTAATACTAGTTTTGTAAAATGAGTTTGGAAGTGTTACTCCCTCTCCAGTTATTTGGAAGAGTTTGAGGAGGATTTTCATCAAAATTTTTTTCTTTTTTTAAAAATTTTATTGCACTTTAGGTCTGGGGTACATGTGCAAAACATGCAAGATTGTCGCATAGGTACCTATGTGGCAATGTGGTTTGCTGTCTCCATCCCCCATCACCTATATCTGGCATTCCTCCCCGTTATCCCTCCCCAACCTCCCTACCCGCTGCTGTCCCTCCCCTATTCCCCTGCAACAGACCCCAGTGTGTGAGAGTCCTAGTTGATTGAGAGTTTTCAGCATAAAGCACTACTGAATTTTGTCAAAGGGCTTCTCTGCATCTATTGAGATAGTCATGTGGTTTTTGTCTTTGGTTCTGTTTATGTGGTGGATTACGTTTATAGACTTGCATATGTTGAACCAGTCTTGCATCCCTGGGATGAAGCCTACTTGATCGTAATGGATAAGCTTTTTCATGTGCTGTTGCAATTCATTTGCCAGTATTTTATTGAAGATTTTTGCATCTATGTTTTTTTGTTGAGTCTCTGCCGGGTTTTGGTATCAGGATGATGTTGGTCTCATAAAATGATTTGGGAAGGATTCCCTCTTTTTGGATTGTTTGGAATAGTTTCAGAAGAAGTGGTATCAGCTTCTCTTTGTATGTCTGGTAGAATTCAGCTGTGAACCCATCTGGACCTGGGTTTTTTTTTTTTTGGTTGGTAGGCTACTAATTGCTGCTTCAACTTCAGTCCTTGTTATTGGTCTATTCAGGGTTTTGACTTCTTCCTGGTTTAGTCTTGGCAGGGTCCAAGTGTTCAGGAATTTATCCATTTCTTCCAGGTTTATTGGTTTACGTGCATAGAGTTGTTCTCAGTAATCTCTGATGGTAGTTTGTATTTCTGTGGAATCAGTGGTGATATTCCCTTTATTGTATTTTATTGCATCTATTTGATTCTCCTCCCTTTTCTTTTTTTATTAATCTGGCCAGTGGTCTATTTTGTTGATCTTTTCTAAAAAACATCTCTTGGATTTATTGACATTTTGAAGGTTTTTTTGTGTCTCTATCTCCTTCAGTTCTGCTGTGATCTTAGTTATTTCTTGTCTTCTGCTAGCTTTTGAGTTTTTTTTATCTTGCTCCTCTAGCTCTTTCAATTTTGATGATAGGGTGCTGAATTTAGATCTTTCCTTGCTCCTTATGTGGGTATTTATTGCTATAAATTTCCCTCTAGACACTGCTTTAAATGTGTCCCAGAGATTCTGGTACATTGTGTCTTCATTCTCATTGGTTTGAAGAACATCTTTATTTCTGCCTTCATTTTATTGTTTATCCAGTCAACATTCAAGAGCCAGTTGTTCAGTTTCCATTGAAGCTGTGAGGTTCTGAGCTAGTTTCTCAATTCTGAATTCTAACTTGATTGCACTGTGGTCTGAGATAGTGTTTGTTATGATTTCCATTCTTTTGCATTTGCTGAGGAGTGATTTACTTCCAATTATGTGGTCAATTTTAGAGTAGGTGTGATGTGGTGCCGAGAAGAATGTATATTCTGTGGATTTGGGGTAGAGAGTTCTATAGATGTCTATTAGGTTTCCTTGGTCCAGATTTGAGTTCAAGTCCTGGATATCCTTGTTGATGTTCTATCTCATTGATCTGTCTAATATTGACAGTGGAGTGTTATAGTCTCCCACTATTATTGCGTGGGAGTGTAAATCTCTTTGTAGGTCATTAAGAACTTGCTTTCTGTATCTGGTTGCCCTAGCCAGCTTTGTTTCCTTGCTGGTGAGGAGCTGTGATCCCTTAGAGGAGGAGAGGTGTTCTGGTTTTTGGTGTTTTCATCCTTTTTGTGCTGGTTTCTTCTCATCTTTGTGGATTTATCTACATGTGGTCTTTGTAGTTGGTAACTTTTGGATGGGGTCTCTGAGTGGACATCCTTTTTGTTGATGATGAAATTATTTCTTTCTGTTTTTCAGTTTTCCTTCTAACAATCAGGCCTCTCTGCTGTACGACTGCTAGAGGTCCACTCCAGACCCTGATTGTCTGGGGATCACCTGTGGCAGCTGCAGAACAGTAAGGGTTTCTGCCAGTTTCTTCTTCTGTTATGTTTGTCCCAGAAGGATACTCACCAGATGTGATCCTGAGCTCTCCTTTATGAGGTGTCTCTTTGGTTATATGGGGGTCGGGGAGCTGCTTGACAAGATAGTCTGTCCCTTATGCAAGTGCTTAGCTGTGAGCTCCACTGTTCCATTCAGAGCTGCTGGGCAGGTACACTTAAATCTGCTGCAGCTGAACTCATAACCACCTTTTTTTCCCAGGTGCTGTCCTAGGAAGGTGGACCTTTATTTATAAGTTCCTGATGTGCTGCTGCCTTTTTTCAGAGATGCTCTGCCCAGCTAGGAAGTAGACTAGTCACTGTCTGCCAGAAGAGGCATTGCTGAGCTGCTGTGGGCTCTGTGCAGCTGCTGTGTAAACTTCCTTGCAGTTTTATTTATAGAGGTATAGTTAGAACTGCTTCAGTAATGTGGTCTGCGCCTCAGTAATGGCGGTCAGCCTCAGTAATGGTGGACTGCCTCTGTAATGGTGGACTGTCTCGGTAATGGCAGACTGTCTTGGTAATGGTGGACTGCCCTGGTAATGGCAGATGCCCTTTCTCCACAGAGCTGGACCATCCCGGGCCCAGCTGTGCTTGCTGTGAAACTCTCAATCCAGAGCATTTCAGATTGCTGGTCTTTGTGGGGCTGGGATCCACCAAGCCAGATTACCTGGCTCCCTGTTTCAGCCCCTCTTTTTCAGTTGAATGGATGGCTCTGTCTCCCAGGCATTCCAGGCACCAGTTGAAATGGCTGCCCAGGTTTGTGTGAGTTTTTGTGCAGAGACTCTCTGTGCCAGCTGAAACAGCTGTGCTGGGAATTTGTGGCACTTTTCAACCTGGGAATCTCCTGGTCTGTGGGCCTGTGGGCAGTAATAACTCATTTGGAAATGCAGTGTTAACTCACCTTCTGTGTTGTTTCACTGGGAACCACACTCCAGAGCTGTCCCTATTCAGCCATGTTGGATTCACCTCTCTATGACAACATTTAACTGTACCATTTAAGACACTAAAGAACTGAGAGTCATCTCATGTCTCTTCATAGTCAAAGGCCTTTTTCCTTGCTCCAGACAGGTGATCAGGTCTGGCATTTCTAGGCTTCCAAGGGTCCTGGTGTTTTAGCTATGGATCTCCCAATACCTGCAGGTCACAGGGCCACAGAGGCTGGGCCTCTTAGAGGAGCAGACACAGAGCATTGAGGATGAGATCTAAAGCTCTGGCTCCAAGACACAAAAGACCCTCCTTCTATCAGTTCTTTGCATGTTTGGTGGGCCAAACATCTGGTCTTAAGCTTTTCTTTTTCTTTGTTGAGAAATTGTGGTTAACAATTCAATCACCATGCTACTTATGGGTCCATTTAGACTTTCCATTTCTTCATGATTTAATCTTGGTAGGTTGTACGTTTTTAGGAATTTATTCATTTTCTCTGTGTTACCTAGGTTTTTTTGGGGGGCCAGGTAATTATTCATAGTGATCTCTTATGAAGCTTTTTATTTCTGTGGTATAAGTTGTAATGTTCACTCTTTCATTTCTAATTTTATTTATTTAAATCTATTCTTTTTTTTCCCTTCATCTAGCTAAGGGTTTGTCAATTTTGCTTATGTTTTCAAAAAATCAGCTCTTCTACCATATGATCCAGCAATCCCAATTTTGAGTATTTGTCCAAAAAAAACTGCAATCAGGATCTTCAGGGGATAATTTGAAGATATTATGGGAGTGCTACCATGTTTGTGCAGCACTATTCACAATATACAAGAGGTACAAACAACCTAAATGTTCACTGATGGCTGAATGGATAAATATGACATATACATAGAATAAAATACTATTCAGCCTTAAAAATGGAAGATATTCTGAAATACACAACAACATGGATGAACCTTGAAAACATTATGTGAAGTGAAACCAGTCTCAGAAAGACTAATACTGCATGGTTTCACTCATATGAAGTGCCCAAAATAGTCACATACCCCAAATCGAAGAGTGAACTGGTGGCTGTCAGGGTCTGGGGAAGGGACAACTTGAGAGATACCAATCAACAGGCATAAAGTTTCAATTAAGCAAGATGCAGACTTTCTGGTGATCTGCTGTTCAGCACCATACCTGGAGTCAATACTTCTGCACACTTAAAATCTGTTAAGGAGGTGCTTCTGATGTAAGTGTTCTTACCACAGTGAAATAAAATTGAAATATATATGTATAGATTTGTTTTCCCTAAGAATATAAAATTAGATTGAGGTGATGGTTGTACCACCCTGTGAAAATACTTTAAAAATTAAATTATACATTTCAAATGGGTGAATTGCACAGTATATGAATTATATATCAGTAAAGCTATTTTTTAAACAACTACTATTACAACAAAAAGGTCCTCAGGAAAATGGTTGAGCATGTTGATTCATAAGGAAAAGTCCAAGCAAATAAGAAAAACAGCTACAGGATATAGGAATTAGAACACTTTTGGTACCTTTTCAGAGAGTACTTTTATAAAATTATAGCAGGTTGATAAGTGGGTATTTGTTAGGGAAGTAAAAGCACCAAGTATTATCTACTTTTCAGAAGTTTTCAAAGGACAAAAAAAGAGAGCAGCATTTTTTTTTTTTGTGTGTGTGTGTGTGTGTGTGATAGAGTCTTACTGTGTTGCCCAGGCTAGAGCGCAGTGGTGAGCAATCTCAGCTCACTGCAACCTCTACCTCACTGATTCAAGCAATTTTCTTACCTTGGCCTCCCTAGTAGCCGGGATTGCAGGCATGTGCCACCATACCTGGCTAATTTTTTCATGTTTTTAATAGAGACGAGGCTTCACTCTACTAATGTTGAGAGTGAGACTAATGTTGGCCAGGCTAGTCTTGAACTCCCAACCTCAGGTGATCCTCCTGCCTCAGCCTCCCAATGTGCTGGGATTACAGGCATGAGCCACAGCACCCTGCCGAAAGCAGCATTTAGATAAGACCGGCAAGCTGAGGGAGGGCTGCTTTGAGGGTTGATGGGGTTGGCACAGACTGTTATGGGCTGTGTGATGAGGACACTATTTCTCTTTAAGTTTCATATATTTTAATGCTCTTGCCTGTAACTTTCCCCAAGATCATTATACCCCGATCTCTAGTTGGGGAACATTACCTCATTGCATAATGAAATGTATTCCATTCCATTTATGAAGAATGCTCAGCAAAGGGATGATTAGTTGCCTGGTGAGGAATGAAAGTCGCTCAGTCTTATCATGATGGAGTATGGAGGAGGAGTGACTGATAATAATTGGGGGAAAATTCTGTTTTTATTACAGCCTGAGGCAATGATATCACATTAAAGCTAAATACTCTTATGTGCTGCTTTAAAATATCATTGATTGTGAGATTTGAAGCTATTTTATGGGAGACCTGTAGATGGAAGAAAATGTGCATTACAAAATTTAATGGGTTCTAAAATAATTTTAGACAAAACAGAGACCAATCTTCACTGTATCACCATACCTTTGCATTTGAGTGTTACAATAACATTATACTAAAACACTTCCAATTAAATACAGATTGTGAAATGGCATTACCACTCTTTGATGCTATGATGTATTTAGTAAAAACAGCCAAATGCAGAACTCTATGTGCACAGTGGAATGTCAATATATTGGACAAAGAAAACAACAGCTATGTTGTAATGAAAGGCATATAAGTAATTTCCCACCCAATTATGTCTAATGGTAATATAACACTAGTTTCATTTCTTTAGGAAAAAAAAAGGGGGCTGGGCACAGTGACTTATGCCTGTAATCCCAGCACTGGGAGGCCAAGGCAGGTGGATCACGAGGTTAGGTGTTTGAGACCAGCCTGACCAATATGGTGAACCTCATCTCTACTAAAAATACAAAAATTAGTTGGGCATGGTGGTGTGTGCCTATAGTCTGTTACTCAGGAGACTGAAGAAGGAGAATCACTTGAACCTGGGAGGTGGAGGTTTCAGTGAGCCAAGATCACATGACTGCACACTAGCCTGTGTGATGGAGCAAGACGCTGTCCAAAAAAAAAAAAAAAGGAAGTGACAAATAAAACTAAAGCTCCTTTTATTTAAGAATTCACACTATTTATACATCTGGGAATTTTCCAAAGCTGCAGTTCTTTCCCTGGGTTCAAGGATGTCCTGAAGTTGTAAATGCATGGCTTATGTGCACATGGAATTGTTCTGCTTTCACTGGGTCTTAAGGGGGCTCATGACTTCACAGTGTTAAGAACCATGGATGAGAAACACTCTAGTAGTGCATGAATTCTTGTCATTAGTGTCTACCTTCAAGGAGTTGATATGCCCACCCCCTGCCACCGTTCTCCCTACTAAGATCTTCTTTCTTTGGGAGACCACAAATACAGATGGGCAACTCACCTCCCATTTTGAAGTGGCTCCATCAGTGTCACTACGGTGGGAGTTTATGCCTGACTTTCAAAAACCTTTGTTTGCAGACACATCTATTTATCTATTCATTTATATTTATTATATTTTGAGACAGAGTCTCACTCTGTCACCCAGTCTGGAGTACAGTGGCGTGAACTCAGCTCATTGTAACCTCTGCCTCTTGGGTTCAAGCAATTCTCCCACCTCAGCCTCCTGAGTAGCTGGGACTGCAGATGCACACCACCATGCCTGGTTAATTTTTACATTTTTAGTAGAGATGGGGTTTCACCATGTTAGCCAGGCTGGTCTCGAACTCCTGACTTCAAATGATCTGCCTGCCTTGGCTTCCCAAAGTGGTAGAATTACAGGAGTGAGCCACCACACCTGGTCTTAGTAGACACATTTACAATGTGAAAAGGAAGTACATTATTCCATGTGCAGAGGTGTAATCAGCATGTTCTTAAGTGGTCATTACTGGTATGAAGTTCTAGCAATAGAATCATAAGCTTGTGGCTCTCCTCACCTCCCTTTGCCTCCTTCACAAACATCCACAGAGACCCTAAACTTAGCACATTGTGAGCAGCAGAGTGGCACCCTGCAGAGAACACACGTTTGGATTCCAGATTTGCTCCTTATGTGCTTATCATGCAATTATGTTTTCCCTCTGTAATGTGGGATGCCACTATCTACTTTATAAACTTGTTATGGGGATTAAATGAGAAGGCAGATGCTGGTACACATATGAGATGCTCCATACTTATTAGTTTCCTACTCTTGTATATAATTTCCTGGCATCATCGCACTATCCACTAGCTGGTATATTTAAGTGCCCGCTATGTGTGAAACACTGTCCTGTGTACTAGAGACATATAAGAGCATAGCAGTTACTACATGAGCTGTGAAGGCACAAACATGGTCTTTACAGTATCATAGGTTATTTGAGCCATCACAATAGCACATGCTATGTGCCAAATGAATTGTACTGTCTTAATATTAATCGTTTAAATAAATTGATTAATTTAAATATTTAAATGAATGAATTTGAATATTCATGAACTCACTACGTGCTATTCCCCATAATGAGTGCAGATGATTTCACAGAGTAATAGAGTACAAGAGAGTGATAAGACCCCTGCTTTCATAGAGCTCTTGGTCCAGCAATGAGGAAGCCAACAATAAACCACACAACCGTTATATAAACTGGATGCTTATGGATGATAGCATATGCTTCAAAAGAAATAAAAGTGGGAGGTATAATGGAACACAGTGAAGGGGGATGCTAATTTTGGTGGGGTAACCAGACAAGACCTCTCTGAGGAAGTAACATTTGAGGTAGGATCTGAATAACAAGGTAGTCTCAGCTATGCAGAGGTTAGTGGGTGACTGTTTCAGGCTAAAGGAGAGCTTGGTGTGAAGCTCCTGAGACAGCAAGGAGCTTGGCACCTTTGGGCCATAGAAAGAACCCTATCTGTCTGGGGGAATTAAAGGAGGGCTGGAGTGTGGACCATGACTGCTATGGATGGATCAGCATGAACCAAGTGACCAATTGTATATGGGAGAGAAAAAGGATGCGTAGGCAAGGGTTGACTTAGGAATTTTAATGCTGCGTATTTGGGCAAAGACTGGAAGCACTGACAGATAAAAAGATTGATTGAATCATAAGCGGTGGCTTCAATCTTGATGTTTCAATACCTGGACCTTACTGCCATGGTGATTTGGATGACTAAATTTGGCAGTCTTTAGTGAACACTCAATACCAGGACTGAATCCCACGAGAAAACAATGAAAATGTTGGCAGCTAACTGCCAGTGACTCAGTTACTTGAACATGATTAAACTGAAACTCCTTTATAATACTTTTCGGAAAAGTTCAATGGAGAATGAAGAAATAAGTTTAAGAGTAGTATATATAAATGGGGCATATTTAAAATCACCCAAAAAGACATAAAAAAAGGAAGGAAAAAGATCCTGTGATTGCATCATATGGCTAGAGCTTACAAAAGATCTTAATACAAAATAAAGAGGGTGGGTACAGCCTTCAATATACTATTTTTTTATCTTTTCTCAAATGCTTTTTGTCAATAACCTTTATCCTGATAAATACTGAAATTAGAATCTGGCCTTATCTTGGTCTATAGATTTTGGTCAGATGCTTAGAAATGCAACATGAATTTTCATATTTGCTTTATTTTCCAACATTTTTAGAAGGTGGAAGAAAACTGCTATGTAAGAGATAAAAAGGTTATAAAGCAAAGAAGCCTTTTTCCCCAGAGAAAAAGCAATAAATAAACACCCATTCCAAAGTTGGACGTGGCTTTGATTCTGCAGGTAATTTGGGTAGCACTGAACCTTGTCTATTTAGAAACCCATGAAAGACACAGATGCTGAATTTCATTAACAACTTGGCATCTTGGTGCTTCACTTCAGCTGATAAAACCATGTGCTCTACATGGGCTATGCTCATAATCTTATTACCTGTTAACAGGATTTGTGCTTGGGACTCTCAGGGACCCCTTCTCCAGTTCACTGACACACCCAATGTCAACTGCATTTTGATAACAGTTGGTTCAGACAGAAAATAAGGCCCACTAACCTGCTTAAGGAGGTTTTAAAATACCTTCCAGAAACATTTCTCAGCTTGTAATTGAGAAATTCCATGTAAACATGGCTTCTTCTAAATCTAGTTAAGCGACTGGATACAAGTGAGGATTCAGGAAAAAAGCCAGTTGAATAACCTGAACTTATTGATATACCAAGAATCAAATCCCATCTGTTTTGCTGAGAAATGGCACATCCTGGATTGCACCACTCAAGATCCCACTTCTGGGGGAAAGCTGAATGATTCATTGGTCCAGTTTTATATAATCAAGGAGGAAGTTTCACATGTAGGAGATGTCATTGTAAAGAGGGAAACAGACTAGGGAAATGCATGTTGGCAATTCAGTCATTATGAAGTTCATATGATAGGTAGATTAGTCAACAGATTGAGACTGTTGGTGAAACCCAAGCCAGTGTTGACAGAGGTCTGAGTCACATAACTTAGGTGCCTCTCAGGTTGCTTGAACTCTACATGTTCCAAACCAAACGCTGAATCACTCTTGTAGCAGGCTCTGTTGGTACCTTAGTCAGAGCCTCAGGTATTACCTCTTCACAGGGCAGACAACTATTGTTGCCTCTTCTCCCTGGATGAGGGCTTTCCCCAAAGACACAGGAGGCAGCTCTGCTTAGCCCAGGAGTGCTGGGGGATTGATGTCCCTGGCAGCAGCCCTCAGTCAGTCAAGAATGGGATTGGCATAACCTCTCCCCAGCTCCCGTATCTTTCTCTGAGGCCTCAGGCATTTTTACACTAGTTTTAGTGTTTTCTAGTGGGACTGTGCTCTAGTCTCTCATGAAAGCATCTGGCTGGATAAGATATTGCCTGCCTTCCCTCCCCCTTCTTATTTCCTCACTTTTCTACTGGTGTTTCCTGTACCTCCCCCCAAAAAACCAATTTCGTCTTGATTTCTTCCCTCAGCATCAGCATCTGGGGAAATCAACAATAAACCACTCACTCACCTACTCTCATTCAGCCACATCACTGAAAAGCAGACACCAATCTTCTGTTCCCAAGTGAGACACCTGGACTAAGAAAGGAAGCTTTGAGTTCCCAGGCTTGGTTTAGTCTCTGCATTCTTCTCTCTCCTTACCAAGACTCCTCCGTGCTTCCTGGTGCATGAGACCTTTTCACACTTAGTGGGGATATATGGGTTTATATCCACAGAAGACAACATGAGCACCACCATCCTCTGCTAGGCTGACTTGCTTTAACTAAAGGTTCTCTTTAGCAAGTCCCTTTTCAAATGACAACTGCTATAATCTTTGTGCTTCTATTAAAGTTACTTAAGTACAGTCATTGCTGGATAATAATATATCAGTCAATGAAGGGCAACATATATGGAAGTGGTCTCATTAGATTATAATGGAGCTGTTATTATTTTAGTGCTGATCAGAGTGATACAGTCCTAGTCACAGGGGTCACAAGGTAATCATTCATATGTTGGCAGAATGAGACTGGGTACATATTTAGTAGCAAATGAGGACTCAGGACATTGTCCCCAACTCAGCTAAATCTCCCAGTGCCACTGCTGCTAAAAGGAGATGTAGCCCCTCCATTAAGATGCTGGCAGGGTGATCACACCTATGAGAAATGACCCAAGGAATGACTGGGAATGTTGTGAGAAGAGGGCTCAGGAAAATGAAAAGCCCCAAAGAAATCAAGAAGCAAATGGAAACTTTGCCCTTTTAAAATGCCACGCATAGTCAATTATGCATTTGTGAGTCAATTATGCATTTGTAAGTCAATTACAAAAAAGAAAACAGATGAGTTTTAAGACTTCTAATGCACAATGCTGGAAAGGGCTTCCATTTAGGAGAACAATAATTTTAAAAAATGGTTTTAGGTCAAATGAGGAAAGAAGGCTTCCAAAATGCCTCCTGGGAATTAAATTAAAAATGAGTAAACTAATTTTACTTGCAGCTTAAATAAAACTCCCCTGAAATGTTTAATGGGCACCTACCTTCTTTAGGTATATTCTAGAGAAAACTCAATTTGCAATTATAGGCTAAGGAGATTAATAAATCACTGCATTTTATTCGTATTAGAGCCAGTGATTAGAAAGACATTTTTTTTCTGAGATAGAGTCACAGTGATCTAGCTGAAAAAAAGGAGGCTGAGCTTTTTCACTGATATTCTTTAGTAGCCTATACATTTCCTTAAGTCCAGGGGCTAAAGTGACACATATTTATAGGAAGATGGTGCTAACCACAGTGAGTGGCATATAGCAGGAGCCTCACAAACATACAGAAAATAGATAAACCTACAACAATACTTCAACTGTCTGTATTTCAAATAGATGGGCAGGAGGTAAGATTATGCTTCTGGAGGCAACAACTAGGTTTTCTTTGCCTTGATACCTCCAGGATGCAAATAACATGTGCTGAATGAATCCACTTGCATCTGAGCAAAGGAAAATGGCAGTTTCTGTTTACTGCAGTAATCCTGCTCCTAGAGGGCTGCCTGGCACACAGTAGGTACTCAAATTTATCTGTTGAATAAACATGGTAGAAAGAATGAGAAATCCTTCAAAGGCTAAGACCAATTTTAGAAAATTCAGCTTTCATCAGGCATTTGATGTGTGTGTTTCATTAAGTTACTTTTTATAATGCTATTGCTGTTACATAATAGTCATAAACTAATTTTAACAACAGCAGCTACAGACAATGTATAAGACATTTTGTATATATTATCTCTTTTAAACTGTACAATGCTCTACTGAGGTAGCTTCTGATATTTTCATTGATAGATAAGAAAATTCAGTTTTAGAAGAGTGTCTTGTTACAGAAGCCTTAGCTAGAAAGAGGCAGAGCTGGCTGGGTGCATTGGCTCACACCTGTAATCTCAGCACTTTGAGAGGCAGAGGTAGATGGATCACCTAAGGTCATGAGTTTGAGAACAGCTTGGCCAATATGGTGAAACCCTATCTCTACTAAAAATAAAAAAAAATAGCCAGGCATGGTGGTGTGTGCACCTGTAGTCCCAGCTACTTGGGAGGCTGAGACAGGAGAATCGCTTGAACCTGAGAGGAGGAGGATGCAGTGAGCTGAGATTGTGTCACTGCACTCCAGCCTGGATGACAGAGCAAGACTTTGTCTCAAAAAAATATAGAAAGAGAAAGAGAAAGAGATAGGAAAGAAAATAAAAGAAAAGAAAAGAGAGACAGAGAGAGAGAGAGAGAGAGAAAGAGAAAGAAAAGAAAGGCAGGCAGAGCTGGGATTCCATGTTAACGTGGGCTCTTCCAGGGCTGAGCTTGAGACAAAGACTTGAGTGCGGGTGGGTTTTGTGGGGTGTGGGAGATTCAGGAAGCAGGTGTGAAAGGGCAGAAGAAGTATGTGGCTGAGCTGGTACCACTGGGGACCACGGCAGCTCAGTCCCACTGGGGACTGCAGAGGGTACATCTCAGAATTGCCCTTCCATAGACAGTGGTCTCGGCATTGATCCATTGGCCCCAGTCCCCACCGGCTGGAGACCACCTCTGGAGACATTAAGTTCCTTGCTTTGGGGCTGCCTCGTGCTGTAAAAGAACTTTCTTGGCCCTGGAAAAGCAGGGAGAAGTTGCTGATAGAAGATGGGAGTGCCCACTGCAGCTGCAGCCAAGATCCAGGTGGGCTGAGGGCACATGGATTGAGGGCATAAAAAGCATCAGTTACTTGTTCTAACTTTGAACTGTGTCCCTTCAGAATCCTTTTTTATTTTTAACTAAGCAGCTATATTTCCTCCTGCTGAGAGAAGAGCCGGGAGGAATGCAATGTGGTACCAACCACAGTCTCTGCCTCCAAGGTGCTTGTAAACCTAATTTGGGAGAAAGGAATATGCCTGTAAAAAATTAGATAACAAGCCACTATTAGTAAAGAACAACTCAGTGTACAAACAGAGTGTGGTACTTATGCAAATAAAAATATTTGCTAAGATATTACCTTCCTACAGCTGCTGTAACAGATTATTACAGACTCAGCGGCTTAAAGCAACACAAATGTATTCTCTTACAGTGCTGGAGGTCAGGAGTCTAAAATGAATCCGCAGGGCTACGTTCCTTCTGGTGACATGAGGTTCCCTCACCTTTTCCTGCTTCTTGGTGCTGCTGGCATCTCTTGGCACATGGCGCCTTCCTCCATCTTCAAAGCCAGCAGGACAGCATCGCCTTCCCTCTCTGACCACTGGTGACCCTCTTCTAAGGGCCTTTGTGGTTATATCGGGCCTATCAGGCTAACCTCTGTAAGTCAAGATTCTTAATCGTATCTTAAGAGGCCCTTTTGCAATCGAAGCTAACATTCATAGGCTCCAGGAATTAGTATGTGTATATCTTTCAGGGGGATGGTGGATAAGCATTTTTCAGCCTACACAGCTACTTACAAAGCTAGTATATCCATATTCTTTCTGTCTTTCTTGTTTTTCTGAAAGAATGCACATAGAATTGTTAAGATTTTTTTTTCTTTTGAGAGAGAGAGGAATGGGGACTTCAGAAAATGACAGGAGATTTCTACTTTCATATTGTGCTGTTAGTGGCCTGCTTTTATTTTTACCATCTGCATCTTTTACTTTTATTTTGCTAAAAGAAAAATGGTAACTTGGTTATCTGGATCCTGAGGTTATGGGCTACTTTGTTTGCTGCTTTAGACATTTCTGTGTTATCAACATGACCTAATGAATGTTTTTGAGAATTAGGATTGATCCATAAAATAGACCATCACATAGCCATTAAAGAGAATGAGGAAGAACTATATACACAGTGTCCAAGAGATAGTGTTGGTGAGGAACACGGAATGCAGGACTGGCTGCAAAGAAGGCTTCCATTTCTGCAAAACACAGCACAAAAAGAATGCACACGTTTGTTTGTTTCCTTTTTGTGAGTTGGAGTCTGATTCTGTCGTCCAGGCTGGAGTGCAGTGGCAGGATCTCAGCTCGCTGCAACCTCAGCTTCCTGGGTTCAAGTGATTCTCCTGCCTCAGCCTCCCAGTCAGCTGGGACTACAGGCACACGCCACCAGGCATGGCTAATTTTTTTGTATTTGTAGTAGAGGTAGGGTTTCACCATGCTAGCCAGGATGGTCTGGATCTCCTGACCTCATGATCCACCTGCCTCTGCCTCCCACAGTGCCGGGATTACAGGTGAGAGCCACTGTGCATGGACCATGTTTGTTTCTTAACACGATTTCTGGGAGGGCACAGTGGCTGTCCTGGGGAAGGGTAGTAAGGAAGATTTTGGCAGAGAGGAGGAATTTTTACTATACACTCCTTTGAAATTTTGGTGTGTGTGTTTGTGGGTGGGGGGGTGTGCATGCATGTCTATGTCATATGGTAATATAAAAAGAAAGTACTAAATGATACATTCAATACAGCAATAATAAGAAAAATATTAGTCAAGTTCTTGTGGGCTGCAAGCATTTTACATGGATCACTTAATCCTTCATAAAATTCTGTGACGTTGTTGACCCTCACAGATAAGAAAACGGAATGACAATGATTTAAGCACAACAAATGAATGAATCAACAAATGGATCAATGTGTTGGCTGAAGTAAGAAATAAGGTCAGGCAGAAAGGACAGACCATTATTGAAGGCTGCATTGAGAACTTGGGAAATTTGTTTTTTGGTTGCCATGACTAGTGAGGGATCTTGTTGGCTTTCTGCAGGTGGAACAACGGATGCCCAAAGTCGTGAAATGGGAAGAGTTCCCTCAAGAAGAATTATCTCATTTTGTATTTCACTCTTAAGCATTCATATAGGTGGGAAACTTCTTTAGAATTTTCTGAGCCAAGAACCTAACTCTATGCATGAACCTTTTTTGTGTGATTTTAATCTGCACTGAATTTTCAGGCTCATGTTCATCTGTACCTAGGCTTTTCTTTTTTTCCAACATCTCTTTTACAGAATGTTTTCTAAATCATATCACTGCTCCTAAATTCAAGTTGATTTGTTATACAGACGTGCAAACATTAGACTATATCATTCTACCTTTCTGTGTAGTCATGCCTGAACATTTAAAGTATGAATTCTTTTACTGTAAATCACATTCCTATTATTCTTCCTTTATATTAAAGTCATGACATAATACTGAGTTTTTGTATCTAGGTAATAATATTATCTATGGATGTCATGTTAGTGGAGAAGCTTTATGATGTTCTTCATCACAACGGATGTCCTGGGGCCAAGCAGGCTTGTGTGAGATAGCCTGGAAGTGATACTTCCAGTGGGGACTGTCCACTCCTCCAAAGGTATCTAAATTTACATGATTTTTAAAGATAGTTGGGTAAACTAAACATATCCTCTATTTTCTCCAAGCCTCAGGATTCCAAGGGCCTGACTTCCATTCTAGGAAATGGTGAGTCATTGGGAAGCAGGGGGTGACCCACACAACTCCTGCTTTGCTAATCTGTCCTAAAGAGTCCATTTTTCTCCAAAACACTAACCTCATATAGTGTACCTTAGCTTTTCATTCTCACAAGACATATTATTTCATTATAACAAAATGGGGCTAACCTGAGCCATGAGCTAGTGTGTGTATGTGGTTGCTAGGTAACCAATTTGCCCCTTGGGCCTTGGAAGCAGCTGAGGGTGTTAAATATCACATTATAAATCAGGGTGGCTAGGGGAGCTCAGACATGCTTTAAGAAGCAGCATCCTCCTGAAGGGCAGATTGTAACTGGTTATTGATGAGATTAAAAAATAGAACTTAAATCAAATTAACTTGAAAATTTGAATCCATAAGCAAGGAGAAGGGGACATATCTAAGTTTAACAGAAATGGGATAGAAGAGACAATGTAGTCTCATTACATAAATTAGGTGATACAATTAAATCCAAAGAAGACTAAGAATGAAACTACATATTAATAATGATGCTGATTGGTGGAACTTTGGACTCCCTGCCAGGTTCCTGCATGCTGGGCACCATGCTAATGCCTGACTTTACTCATGCCATCCAAATAGCACCAACTTACAAGGTAGATATTGGCACTGTTGTATCAATGAGAATGAGGAGGTGCAGTGGTCTACCTAGGTTTGCCATGCACACATCATGCCAAACTGACTGTCCTTCCAGGAGAGAGCTGATGGGGCAAGTGATGAGAAGGCCATAGACATAATGTATGTTAATTTCTACAAAAGGAATTGGTCTGCACTATTTCTGTGGACTGATAAATGCAGTTAGGCTGATAGAGCCTGGTGGATTTAAGGAATCCTGGATAACCTTCTTGTGGTACAAGAACAACACGCTAATGGGAGCTGTATTGAAGGTGAATCACTCTTTCTGTCCTGTTCTTTTTTTTTTTTTAATTTTTATTGCATTTTAGGTTTTGGGGTACATGTGCAGAACATGCAAGATAGTTGCATAGGTACACACGTGGCAGTGTGTTTTGCTGCCTTCTGCCCCCTCACCCATATTTGGCATTTCTCCCCATGCCATCCCTCCCCCACTCCCCCCCCGCCGCTGTCCCTCCCCTATTTCCCCCAATAGACCTCAGTGTGTGGTGCTCCCTTCCCTGTGTCCATGTGTTCTCATTGTTCATCACCCGCCTATGAGTGAGTATATACGGTGTTTCCTTTTCTGTTCTTGTGTCAATTTGCTGAGAATGATGTTCTCCAGATTTATCCATGTCCCTACAAAGGACACGAACTCATCATTTTTGATTTCTGCATAATATTCCATGGTGTATATGTGCCACATTTTCCCAGTCCAGTCTATCATGGATGGGCATTTGGGTTGATTCCAGGTCTTTGCTATTGTAAACAGTGCTGCAATGAACATTCGTGTGCATGTGTCCTTATAGTAGAACGATTTATAGTCCTTTGGATATATACCTAGTAATGGGATTGCTGGGTCAAATGGAAT